>CM065430.1:23453750-24065000 GCA_033030585.1 Hippophae rhamnoides
AGAGAAAAAGTTGGATCCAAGGACCATTAGTGGGTATTTCATTGGATATGACGAACGGTCTAAGGGTTATAGATATTATTGTCCATCTCACAACACTAGATTTATGGAATCAAGAAATGCAAAATTTCTTGAGAATTACTTGATTAGTGGGAGCGATCGATCCCAGGGCATTGGTTCTGAGAAAGATCATTCAGATGCTCAATGTACCACTTCAAGTAATGGACTGATCATTATTGTTAACAACACGCCTCGAGTATAAACGCGTGTTGAAGAACCAGTCTTAGAAGTACCACAAGTTGTTGATCCTGATCCAGTAGATGTTGAAGTTCAACAGATGCCTACAACTGTTGAACAACCAATTGAACAACATGATCTTGCTCCTCAGGAGAATATTGATCAACATTAAGAAGATCTACTAGAGTAAGGAAATCAGCGATTCATAATGATTATGTTGTGTATCTACAAGAATGTGACTATAATGTTGGAGCCGAAAATGATCCTGAAATGTTTTCACAAGCCATGAGTTCTGAGGTTTCGAACTTATGGTACAATGCCATGAAAGAAGAGATGGATTCTATGGTGTCTAACCGAGTCTGGGATCTCATCAAGTTGCCTGATGGTGTGAAAGCCATTGGATGTAAATGGGTCTTCAAAACAAAGAAAGACTCACAAGGCAACATTGAGAGACATAAGGCAAGACTCGTTGCCAAAGGATTCACTCAAAGGGAAGGAATCGACTACACATAGACATTTTCTCCTGTATCTAAGAAAGATTCACTTCGTGTGGTCATGGCATTGGTTGCCCATTTTGATTTTGATTTGCAACAAATGGATGTGAAAACAACTTTCCTTAATGGTAACCTAGAGGAAGAGGTTTATATGAAACAACTTAAAGGATTCTTCTCTAATAATGGTGAGCATTTGGTTTGTAAGCTTAATAAATCCATATATGGATTAAAACAAGCTTCCCGTCAATGGTATTTGAAATTCCATACTGTCATCACTTCATTTGGTTTTGAAGAGAACGTCATGGATCAATGTATATACCAGATGGTTAATGGGAGTAAGATTTGTTTTTTGGTGCTATATGTGGATGATATTTTGCTTGCAACCAATGATAGGGGTTTGCTACATGAGGTAAAACAATTCCTCTCTAAAAATTTTGATATGAAGGATATGGGTGAAGGTATTAAGATACATAGAGATAGACATCGAGGTGTCTTGGGTTTATCTCAGGAAACCTATATCAATAAAGTTTTAGAGAGATTTCGGATGAAGGATTGTTCACCAAGTGTTTCTCCCATTGTGAAGGGTGATAAGTTCAATTTGGACCAATGCCCAAGGAATGATTTTGAAAGAGAACAGATGAAAACCATTCCATATGCTTCAGCTGTTGGAAGCCTGATGTATGCTCAAGTTTGCACCAGACCTGACATTGCATTTTTTGTTGGGATACTAGGGAGATATCAGAGTAATCCAGGTGTTGACCATTGGAAAGCTGCAAAGAAAGTGATGAGGTACCTATAAGGAACCAAGGATTATATGCTCATGTATAGACGAAGCGATGAACTGGAAGTAATTGGCTACTCTGATGCAGACTTTGCTGGCTGTATTGATTCATGAAAATCAACATCTGGTTACATTTTCATGCTTTCCGGTGGAGCTGTGTCTTAGAGGAGTGCAGCTTGATCCTTCGCTACTTCCACTATGGAGGCCGAGTTCGTATCATGTTTTGAGGCCACATCGCATGGTGTATGGTTGAAGAGTTTCATTTCTGGGCTTAGAGTAGTTGACTCAATTTCTAGGCCATTAAGATTATACTGTGACAACTCAGCTGCTATATTTATGGCTAAGAACAACAAAAGTGGTAGTCGTAGTAAGCACATCGACGTTAAGTACTTGGCCATAAGAGAACGTGTTAAGGAAAAGAAAGTGGTCATTGAGCACGTAAGCACTGAGTTGATGATTGGTGATCCTTTGACTAAAGGTATGCCACCAATGAAATTCAAGGATCATGTAGAAAAAATGGGAATTGATTCCACTTTGTAAATGTATATATACAATTAATTAATGAAACTCTTATATATTGTGATATTTTCTCATATTCATGTGCACCTTAATTTATTTGAGAAAATTTATATTGGACCAAGAATAAATATAGGATTTATTCATTAAGTTTAGTTACCACATAAAGTATAGTATTTGAGAAACTAAATACATTGTAATACATGGAAGATAATACTTGCTCATAGAGGACCTATCGCTATGATTCATGTGTTTTGTTACTAAAAACAATTTCGCTTAACGTTTGCACCAAGTGGGAGAATGTAAATCAGAGTGGTGCAATGTTAGTGAACCGTGGTGACGGTTCAGTTTCGTCAGAATCGTACGTCGGTTCCGAAACCGATCGAGGTTCTTGATGGAAGAACCTTAATAAAGTATCGGGTCCTCTCACTATTAACTGCATAACAATTCAGAGACACCATCAATACGTAGAGAATAAGTGTGAGAAATTAGTGAAAGCATCGAACAGAAAATGCATTAGAATTCACGTGTAATTGCTGAAATTTGATCAATGGCAGGAGGTATGTTTTCAATCCAATTTTGTTTCCGCTGCATTTAAATTATGAGTTCATATGATTTTATGAATGTTTCTGGATTGAATTGAGTCTCTAATGCTGTCTTCATCTTTAGGGTTGTCATCAATGTTTTCAACTATACACATCTCTTCCCATGCAAAAAAATGTCTTCATGGAGTGGGGTTGGAGATCACACTACAGAATCCCCCTTCCTAAATCTCATTTTCTTATAATTTTATATATTTGTCTATAAATAAATTGTTTTTAATTTTAACAAAAAACTGTATTATTACTCACAATTAAGTATTTAGTTAAATATATAATATTTATAAATAAAATTATATTTTATTTTTATCATTGAATCACTAACAAAATAAACAATATCAGTTACATTTGTACAGTTAAATTTAGTTGCATACTATTTTTTTAAGTAAAATAGGTTAATTTAGAGAATAAAACTATAATTAAATATATGTTTTCATTATAACATGGGAATCTCCGATCTCACAAATCTTTCTAACTTTGATGGAGAAATTTCATTACTCTTTGTCGTAATTGTGTTGGATCATAAATTTGATTTTTTATTTTTTACAAGTCACTTATTATTACTTATCTTAAACTTTATTTATTGTATCAATAAATGTTAATAGTTGTAGAAAATGATTTAGTAAGAGTGCGACTAATAAATACATATAGGTATGGTTAGTATTTTATAGGTGTGAAACTAATTAATGCAAGTAGTTCAAGAAGTAGTAAGAATAAGACTAATAAATGCAAGTAGATATAGTTAGTATTTTGTAGGTGTGAGACTAATTAATATAAGCATTTAGAAAAGTAATTTAATGAGTAGTTGTGAAGTGTAGAAGAGTGTTTTTGAAAGCCTATAAATAGAAATTCTCTAGTACCTAATGTAATCAAGAAAAATTAAAAGCTTTTAAGTGAGTGAAGAAACAAAGTCTAAATAAGAGTCAGTTATAGTATCTTGTATTTTGAGATAGTGCTCTTGTAATATTTCTTAGAGTTTGAATAAAAATTGTTTGTTTGAGTGTTTCATTTCCAACAAAGTGGTATTAGAGCGAGGTTAGAAAGTATACACTATTTCATATCAAATCGAAGGTCTCGACAAGAGGAATATGATGACATAAGAATCTCCCTAAAGGAGTTAAAAAGGTGAAGAAGGTTTGTCTCCAAACATTAAGAGGTGAATTTAAATCCTTAAATGTGAAAGTATCTGAGTTTATTTCAGTTTATTTCTAAAAGTAGTAGCTGTTTCTAATTAATTAAAAAGAAATGGTGAAAATTTAAAAGATGTGAGGATAATAGAAAAGATACTTCATTCATTGAATCCAAAATTTGAGCACATCGTCGTGACGATTGAAGAAACTAAAGACTTGGAATAAATGACCATCGAGCAACTCTAAGGATCATTGCAAGCATATGAAGTGACGCATAAGAAGAAGTAAGGGTTTACTAAGTAATTCCTCAAGTTGTAACTCAAGGATATACATGAAATCCAAGGCAATGATAGAAACCAACGTGGCTGAGGCAGAGGAAGAGGTTGTGGACGAGGTAGAAGTCACAATCCTAGACGACATTGGAATTACAATAACACGATGCCGTGGAAGAATTAATCCAAACTCGAGGTATGACAAATCTTAAATTCGATGCTATAATTGTTAGAAGTTTGGGCATTATGCTTAAGAATATAGAGCTCTTAACAACAAAATTGAGAAGAATGTCAACTACGTGGACTAGAGGACAAATGGCAAAGAAATTTTTTTCTAGCACGAAAGAAAGGTGGTGGTGGCCAAGCAAATTCTTGTTATCTTGACAGTAGTACAAACAATCACATGTGTGGAAGGAAAGACATGTTCGCGGAGCTAAATGAGTCAATAAGCAAAAATGTTTCATTTTGAGATGATTCCATAATAGTAGTGATATGGAAAGGTAATATCCTTCTCTCTTTGAAAGATGGAAAACATCAATTTATTTTCAATGTCTGATATATGCCCAATATGAAAAGTAACATCTTGAGTTTAGGACAAAAGTTAGAGAAAGGTTATGATATTCATATGAAGGGTTATAATTTTTCTCTAAAAGATGATAAGAATAACTTCATTTTTAAGGTGTCGATGTCAAAAAGTATAATGTTCCTAATCAACATACAAAATGATGTTACAAAGTGCTTGAAAACTTGATATAAAGATGCATCATAGATTTGGCATCTTTGATTTAGGCATCTCAATTTTGGAGGTCTAGAGCTGCTATCTAAGAAAGCGATGGTGAAGGGTTTCTAGTCAAGAAACAATTTAGGAAAAGCTTTCCAAATGAGTTAGAGTCAAGAGCCAAGAAGCTCTCTAAGCTCATCCATATTGATGTGTGTGGTCCGATCAAGCCAATCTTTCTCGATAACAATAATTATTTTCTTTTCTTCATTGATGATTTTTCAAGAAAAACTTGGGTTTATTTCTTGAAACATAAGTCAGAAGTTTTCGAAATCTTCAAAAATTTCAAAGCTATAGTGGAGAGAGAAAGTGATAGAAAAAAAGCCATGAGATTCGACCGAGGTGAAGAATTTACATCTAGAAAGTTTTAAGAGTTTTGTGAAGCAAAATGAATTCGTTGGCCAATGCCAGTTCTTAGATCCCCCCAACAAAATGGAGGGGAAAAAGAAAGAATAGAATAATCCTCGACATGGCACAAAGTATGCTCAAAATAAAGAAACTGCCCAAGGAATTTTGGTCAGAAGTTATGGCATGTGCAGTCTATTTGTCAAATTGATCTCCAACAAAAATTATATAGGGAAAGACACTACAAGAGGCATGGAGTGGAAGAAATCTTGACATTTCTCACCTGAGAATCTTTATAAGTATAACCTATGTTCATGTTCTAGACAAGAAAAGAATAAGGCTTGATGATAAGAGCAAGTGTTTTATCTTCATTGGCTATAATTCTAATTTGAAGAGCTACAAGTCATAAAATCTAAACAAATAAGAAGATTGTGATTGGTCGATATGTGGTATTAAAGAAAGAAAGAGAATAGAATTTTAACTCTATGACTTCAATTTCTTTCCTTAGTTTGAAGAAGGTGAGTAGACAATGAGGGAACAACTAGGTGAACCTCAACAAGAGCTTGCAACTCCAACCACTTCACCAACATCAACCACTCAAGAAGGCTCATCACCTTTATCATCATCAAGTGAAAGTCAAGATGAAATAGTTATGTCATGCACATGAAGTCTTAAAGATATCTATAAGATAACTAAATGACAAGATAACCTTACATTATTTTGTATGTTTTCCAATTGTGAATTAGTGAGCTTTCAAGAAGTAGTATAAGAGAAGGAGTGGAGAGGTGCAATGGACGAAGAAATCAAATCCATCAAGAAGAATGACACATAGGAACCCACCTCACTTCCCAAGATACATAAGGTGATATGTGCAAATGGGTGTACAAAATAAAGCAAAATGTTAAAGTAGAGATTGAAAGGCACAAGGCGAGGCTAGTTGCTAAAGGTTATAATCAAAAGGATGAAATTGATTATGATGAGGTATTTTCTCATGTTGCTAGAGTGGAAACTATTAGACTAATCATTTCTTTGGTAGCTCAAAACAAGTGGAAGATATATCAAATAGATGTAAAATATTCCTTCTTAAATGGATTTCTTGAAAAAATAAGTATACATTCAGTAACCATCAAGCTACGAAGTCAAAGGCCATGAAGACAAGGTGTTGAAGTTGAATAAGGCTTTTTACGTGTTAAAACAAGCACCAAGGGCATGGAATAGTCGAATCAACAAATACTTCTAAAAGAATGGTTTCAAAAAATGTCCTTATGAGCACTCTCTATATATCAAGATCAAATATGGAGATATTTTAATCTTATGCCTCTACGTGGACTATTTGATCTTCACTGGAAGCAACATAAGCATGTTCAATGAATTCAAGGAAGTGATGATGAAGGAATTTGAGATGACAGATATGGGGCTCATGGCATACTACCTTGTCATTGAAGTTAAGCAACAAATTAAAAGGATGAAATTTTCATTTCACAAGAAAGCTATGCAAAGGAGATCTTAAAGAAGTTTAAGATGGAGAATTGTAAGCTGATAAGCATACCGACAGAAGATGGAATCAAGATGTACAAACATGAAGAAGGTAAAAGTATAGATCCAACATTCTTCAAAAGTTTGGTATGAAGTTTATGCTATCTAAATTACACAAGGCCCGATATTCTTCACGTAGTTGGATTAGTTAGTTACTACATGAAATCTCTAACAACCACCCATTTTAAAACTACAAAGATAATTTTTTGCTATCTGAAAGGTACAATTGACTTTGGTTTATTCTATTCAGTTTGTAATGATTACAAGCTTGTTGGATATAATGATAATGATTAGGGTGGAGAAATAGATAATCAAAGAAGTACTACTGGATTCATATTTTTCATAGGAGATACTGCTTTCACATAGATGTCAAAGAAACAACCAATCACATTGTCCACTTAAGAAGCTGAATATGTTGCTACTACCTCATACATTTGTCATGTAATTTGGCTTAGAAATCTATTGAAGAAGATAAGCTTGATACAATAAAATTTGACCAAGGTTTGTGTATACAACAATTCAACCATTACCTCAACAAAGAATCCAATATTTCATAATCGAAGTAAGCACATTGATATTCGCTACCACTATATAAGAGATTGTGTTACAAGAAAGGATGTGGAAGTTGAATATGTGAAATCACAAGATCAAGTTGCTGATATATTTACCAAGCCACGAACGAGCGAAGGCTTCATAAGTTTAAAAAACTTACTAGGGTTCACAAGATCAAGTTTAAGGGTGTGTTGAATCAGAAACTTGATTTATTATTTTCTACAAGACACTTATTATTAATTATCTTAGACTTTGTTTGTTGTATAAATAAATGCTAGTAGTTGTAGAAGATGATTTAGTAAGAGTGAGACTAATAAATGTAAGTAGGTATGGTTAGTATTTTGTAGGTGTGAGAATAATTAATGTAAGTAGTTAGAGAAGTAATAAGAGTGAGATTAATAAATACAAGTAGGTATGATTAGTATTTTGTAGGTGTGAGACTAATTTATGTAAGTAGTTGGAGAATTAATTTAATGAGTGATTGTGAAGTATAAAGAAGTGTTTTTGAAAGCTTATAAATAGAACTTCTCTATGACCATTTGTATTCAAGAAAAATTAAGAGTTTTTAAGTGAGTAAAGAACAAAGTCTAAATAAGAGTGAGTTGTAATATCATGTATTTTAAGAAAATATTTTTGTAATATTTCTTAGAGTTTGAATAAAAGTTATTTGTGTGAATATTTCATTTCTACCAAAGTGATTATATTGACAAACACTATTAATTTGTTTTAACCCATACCTACATACAATGTAACTAGGTATGATATATCATTTTATTTTAAACCTCATTAAATTAAATTTTGTTCAAATTAAACAACAATCATTTTAAACTAAAAAACATTATAGATAATTGAACTCAAATCTTATACAATTATTTAAATTGAGTTAAATTTATAACAATTTATCTTGAAAATTGAAACATTTATTTTATTTTATAAAAAAAATAAATGAAGTTTTTTAAAACAAAAATTTCACCAAATTTCAGAAAAAGTTGAAACATTTAATTTAATATTATTATTTGGTTTATAATTTTACTTCAAGATTCCCTAAGTTGTCTTGGTATTATATATATTATAAGAGATTGTATGCATTAGGTAAAATAATTTTAAATGTTCATACATATCAAATCGGAAAGGAGGGATATGGGCCTGAATTATCGTTATTATTGATGAGTGCTCAAAAAGCACTAAAATAACCATGATTTTATGCAAATTAATTGATTAAAAATATATATATTTATATGTTTTATCATATATTTATATAAATTTGTCTTTTCGAATCACTGAATTGTTTTATTGTTTTTCAGGTATTTTGGCTTAAAAATGCAACTTAAAGACTCGAAGAAATCTTGGAAGCAATACATCACAAATATATTAATAAATAAATGCAGTAAGGTCGACAAAAATATGGAAAAATTGGACAAAATGGGTCAAAAAGGTCAAAAATGTCAAAAAGGAGAAAAGCGGCGCATGTCAAGACTCCCTCATAAACTAGCAGGGTTCTTTGTTCTGTGGCTGCTTCGTGACCCACTGTGGCCGATCGACCGCCCCTCCCAGCAGCGTTTTCACCCATTTTTCACGTGCAGCAAATTTCTTAGACGTCATCTTGGCGTCATTGATGAACTCAAGATTTCCATTACACGTTTTTTAATTTTTTAATATTTTTTTTAACATTTTTACTCATTTTTTCTCTCAATCCTCACTATAAATACCCCGATTCCTTCACTTCAAAATACACCTTGACACCTCAAACACACTTCTCTTCTTTCTTTCTCTCCATTTCTTAATTTTTAGTTTTTTTTAGTTTTTCTTATGTTTTAGCTAGTTTTTCTTATGTTTTAGCTAGTTTATTAGTTTTAAGAGTTCTTCCCTTTTTGGGAAGAACTAGTTATGTTTTTTTGTAATTTAATTGCTTTTTGATTCAATAAATAGGAGTGCAAATTCGACAGGTTTTCTAGCAACTGAATGGCATCAATCTTGTAAGGATTTTATTTTCTTTCGCGATTATTTTTTATGCTTTATTCTTACATGTTATATTTAATTTATGTCTGTGATTAAATTTAATACATCTTTAGCTATTTATAAGCATGATATAATAATAGCGGTTATCTTATAAATATTAAATAGGTAAAAATCTCTAAAATGAATTGATTTTATTTTTATTCAAGATTTTATATTAAGAATGTTAGAGAGAAATATATTATTTTTCATTACAAACTTAAATCGAGAATTAGATTTTAAGGTTTAGTTATCCGATCCCGATTTAGAGTAGTCTTTCTTTTATTTGTTGGTACAATCATAGGTATTTAGAAAGTGAAGCTCTATTTCAAAAGTTTTTATAAGAATTATTATCTGAAAATGTATTGACAACATGTTTTCAATAGTGGTTTTAAAACTTGAAAGTTAGTACTTTCGGATAACTAAATTCTTAGGTTTAATTTGGACACCTTTGAATAAAGTTTAAAAGCCTATGTAGCAATCAAAGGTGGCATTTAAATGGTTCATTTTCAATCTCTTAGAAAAATGAATTAATTTAATTAAAATTAGTTATCAACCTCTTACCCATAGGTGTTAATTGATTTGTTTAGTTAGCAAATAATATCTAACCCAAAGTTGGTATTAAACCAAAAAGGAGAATCAATAAATATCAATTCATATCTTTAATAACCCTAAATAATACTGACAGCGTAATTAACTTAGTTATTATATCCATAAATACTCGACTATTTATAAAAGATAAAATTTGCATGAATGTTTATTGAATCTATGTTTAATTTTCTGTAAGTAGATTAAAACACAAAAAACCCAAAATATCGTGACACGATGTTTAGGATTTAATTTCGTTTTTAAAAGTTTAAATAATAAATTAAAAACCACATACATTCCTTCCTTAGATCGACCTTAGGAGTATACTTATCATTTTCTACGAAATGATTCGTGCACTTGCGAGAGTTTTATAAATATAAAACCAAAGTATTTGCAGGATCGGCGATCACGATTCTACTCATCAAGTTTTTGGCGCCGTTGCCGGAGAAGGAATAGCGTTTTTAATTTATTTATCAAAATTTTAAAAATATTTTTGTGTTGTAAATAATTGTGATTTTTTTTTAAAAAATAAAAATTAAAAAAATTTAATCAAATTTCAAATTTCATAAGAAATAATAAAAAATAAAAAAAAATAAAAAAAAATAAAAAAAAATAAAAAAAAATAAAAAAAATTAATTATAGCATAAATAATAAAATAATTTAGAAATTTGAAATTTGAAGTAAAAAGTTTTTACCGTTCATGAATAGTAAAAAAATTAACAAAAAAAAAGAACATTTTTAAATAAAAATTGTACCGTGAATAATAAAATTTGAAAAAAAATAAATTTTACCATTCATGAATAGTAAAAAAAAACAAATTCAAAAAAAAATTTATAATGTAAATAGTAAAATAAAGTTACCATTCATAAATAGTTAAAAAATATTTTTAAAAAAAATAAAAAAATTCTAATTTTAAATTGTTTAATAAATATAGTGTTAATAGTAAAATAATTTTGGAATTTGAAATTTTGAAAAAAAAATAAAACAAATAAAAAAAATAAAATAAAAAATAAAAAAATAAAAAAAATAAAAAAAAACCTAATTTTTAATTTTTTTTAAGTTTAATTTTTTTATTTATTTTAAATCATAATTTTATTTTTTTTATTTTCTTTTTCCTTTTTCAATTTTATTTTTTTTTTATTATTTTTTTTCTTTCTTTAGCTATTTTTTTTTCTTCTTGATTTTTATTTAACTTACTTAACTTAGTTTTTACTAACTTAATTAACTTAGATTTTTTTTAACATTAACTTAGGTTTTTACTTAAATTTTCATTAACTTAATTAATTTTTTTTTTACTTCACTTAACTTAATTAACTTTTTTTTCACTTAGCTTAATTAACTTTTTTTTACTAACTTAATTAACTTAGATTGTTTTTAACATTAACTTAGGTTTTTACTTAAATTTTCATTAATTTAATTAACTTTTTTTTTACTTCACTTAACTTAATTAACTTTTTTATTACTAACTTAATTAACTTAGATTTTTTTAACTTAACGTAATTAACTTAGATTTTTTAATTCACTTAACTTAATTAACCTTTTTTTTAAACTTAGATTTTCATTAACTTAGATTTTTACTTAACTTAATTTAATTAACTTAATAGCATGAAAAGTAAAGATCTAAGGGAGTTCTGTCTGGAGGCTAGTTCTTGGAAGCCTTTGCCACTAGTCTTTCCCGGGAGCGTTGTTGTCTAGGATGGTGGTTTTTAAGGAGCTCGCACCACCATTCTTTCTTGTTAGAACAACTCTTGGATTATCTGATTATGTTATTTTTTTTCTTTAAAAAAACAAAAATTTACGAACTATCTCCGAAAATTTTAAAGTTTTAATTACAATCTAAGGAGTTAGTTACTTTGTTTGATCTAGGTACAATTGTGTTTTAATGACTTAATTATTTGATTTTCACCTAGATGTGGGTTATCTAAAACCGTCAAAGTATGTCTCTACAGTTTAAGTACAAAAAGAAATTTGAAAATCGATAAGGCGTAGTGAAAAAGTATAGGTAGACAACCTTGTCTTACCTGAAGGTTTGATTGACTCAATGATGAGGGGACATTGAGTTTACTTAAAATGCAACCCATCATTTTAGGTAATTTTCTTTTAATTCTTTTATTTACTTAATTATTTCATTTTTATTACATGTGAATAATTTTTAAATTGTTAAAACTAAAAATATTTGTTGACATGTTAGAAGTTCACTGCAAGTTGTCTGTTTACACATTAAGGATGAATATGATGGATCTTTCGCATTTTCCATTACTACTTGCACATTCTCAGGAAATAGGTAATTTTTCTTCTCTTTTCTCTTTATCTTTAATTTACAGTTGTTACATTGAGGACAATGTAAGTTCTAGGTTGGGGGTGGTGAAAAGTTACCATGCTTAATTAAAAAAAAGGTTTTAACAATTTAAAAAAATAAATTTAAAAAAAGATACAAAAAATAAAAATAAAAATAAAATAAAAAATATATATATATATATATATAATTTTTCATTTTTTGTGTATTTGGTTTTATTTCTATTTTGTGTGATTTAGTAATTTTTGGAATTAAAAAAAAAATTCTCACAAAATTTTATCATTTCTTTAAATCAAATTTAAGTAAATAGTTAAGTCTTTTGTACTGTTAGATTAATTTTTGAAAACATATCATGAAATATTTTGTAATTATTTTTTGATAATTAGTTAGTTTTTGTCATAACTAGTATTTCTTGATTAGATGTAGAAATTATATTAAACCCAAAATTGGTGTTTATGAATTTTTTTTAGTGGAGACTACCTTCGTGAGATATAATTTGAGCCTAATTTCCTTTATTCAGAGTGAAATATATATTTTTCTACTCCAAACACATTTCTTATTTCTTCAAATTTTTAGATGATCTCTATAGGTATTAGCATTGAATGTATGAATTTTTCTCATCTTAATAGAGTATCATATATTTGTTTTATTATTATTTTTGCTTAGATTAAATGATTTGAGTAGAAATTGATAGTATATGCTTATATCTCGTTCATGCATGACTGCTACACAAAAAAAAGAGACATATATGGGGTTACACTAAACCAAGATCAAACAGAAAAGCCACAAAATTAACCACTACTTCAAAATCCAAAAAAAATGTACAACTGTACAATGGGTTGACTCTCTAAAAAATACACATATTGAAAAATATCTACGAGAAAAAAAAATAGAGATAAAAAATAGTATCATCTATATCTTATGACCAGCGTTGCCTACAAAGTTGTGAGTACGGGTTATTTACAAAGAAAGATATAGGAAGTAATTCAGTAAAAATCATTGCACTTTCTTCATTTGTAAAAGGCATATATCTTGAAATTCTTTCTTAATGAGTTTGATTTATGCATGAAAATAATTTTATATATGATATCTTTATAATTTATACATTTGATTCCTTTCATGAGATCAATGTTAAAATAACACTTTGAGCCTTTATTCTTTATACATATGCTTGAACATATTAGTTCATTTCTATACATCAACTCTTTCGCGTATAAATTAGTATGAGTGTTTGAACCCGTAGGATTCGGTGTTTTGAGAGTATTGACTTGTGAGGAATAGAGTCAAAATTGATTCATGACATCAAATTAGGTGAAATTAAATTGATACATTTTTGACATGAAATATGAAAATGATTTTCGACTAATTATTATAATAAATCATGATTGTTTAAAGAGATTAAAATAACTTATGCTTGAGATTTTAATTATGATCTTAAAAGAGATTAAATAGTAGTATGAGACATTTTTGTGAGATGTTGTTAATTTGTGATTTTGTTGTAAATTTAATTTTTAAGTTGTTTGTTTTTATTGTTTATTTTGTTTTACATTTAGTGCAATGTTTGTGGGTATCATTCTTGAAAACCCTCACGAGACTCAAATTAGTCACTAGGGCAACCTAGAGGTTTAAAGGCTTGTTGCGTAGGCTAAATGCAACCGATTTCAATCCTGAAAAGTGATTTAGGATAGTTTAATTTTTAGTTTTTGTCGCTTTCTTGCTAAGGGACTAGCGAGAAGGCGGTCAGGTTGTGATGAGTGCTCGAAAAGCACTAAAATAACCATGATTTTATGCAAATTAATTGATTAAAAATATATCTATTTTTTTTTTTTCTCATTTTTTTATATAAATTTTTCTTTTCGGACTCTCGGGTTTTTTTATTGTTTTTATGGTATTTTGGCTTAAAAATGCAACTTAAAGACTCAAAGAGGAATACTGGAAGCAATACATCACAAATATATTAATAAATAAAAGCGAAAAGGTCGACGAAATATGGAAAAAATTGGACAAAATGGGTCAAAAAGGTCAAAAATGTCAAAAAGGAGAAAAACGCGCCGTAGCGCGTGTGGCCATGGCCACCGAGCTCGCCCTAAACTGCACGCGTTCTTGTTAAATGCGACGACAACTGCGCATGGCACTTGACAGCCGCTTCCGCGCGCCCAGCGTTTTCACCCCGTTTTTCACGTGCGGCAGCCTCTGTGGACGTCATGCGACGTCATTGATGACCTCGGCATTTCCATTACACGTTTTTTAATTTTTTAATATTTTTTTAACATTTTTACTCATTTTTCTCTCCATCCTCACCTATAAATACCCACTTCCCTTGACTTCAAAATACACCTTGACACCTCAAAACCACACCTATATTCTTTCTTTCTCTCCATTTCTTGGTTTTTAGTTTTTTAGTTTTTCTTATGTTTTAGCTAGTTTTTCTTATGTTTTAGCTAGTTTCTATTAGTTTTAGAGTTCTTCCCTTTTGGGAAGAACTAGTTATGTTTTTTGTAATTTATTAGCTTTTGATTCAATAAATAGGAGTGCAAATTCCGCTTGAGTTTTTCTAGCAAGAATGGCATCAATCTTGTAAAGGATTTTATTTTCTTTAGGTTATTTTTTATGCTTTATTCTTACATGTTATATTTAATTTGTCTGTGATTAAATTTAACTGTGCTAGCTATTTATAAACATGATATAATAATAACGTGGTTATGCTTGCGAAATATTAAATAGGTAAAAATCTCTAAAATGAATTGATTTTATTTTTATTCAAGATTTTATATTAAGAATATTAGAGAGAAATATATTATTTTTCATTACAAACTTAAATCTGAGAATTAGATTTTAAGGTTTAGTTATCCGGTCTGATTTAGAGTAGTGCTCTTTTATTTGTTGGTACAATCGCCCTTGAGGTAGTTAGAGTGAAGCTCTATTTCAAAAGTTTTTATAAGAATTATTATCTGAAAATGTATTGACAACATGTTTTCAATAGTGGTTTTAAAACTTGAAAGTTAGTACTTGGATAACTAAATTCTTAGGTTTAATTTGGACACCTTAAATAAAGTTTAAACTATCTAACCCCACCAAAGGTGGCATTTAAATGGTTCATTTTCAATCTCTTAGAAAAAGGAATTAATTTAATTAACCAAATTAGTTATCAACCCCACCCATAGGTGTTAATTGATTTGTTTAGTTAACAAAGAATATCTAACCACAAAAGGTGGTATTCATACAAAAAAGGGAGAATCGATAAATATCAATTCATATCTTTAATAACCTAAATAATATGAGCAAGCATAATTAACTTAGTTATTATATCCATAAATACTCATTATTTATAAAAGATAAAATTTGCATGAATGTTTATTGAATCTATGTTTTAATTTTACGTAAGTAGATTAAAACACAAAAAAACCCAAAATATCGTGACAGGATGTTTAGGATTTAATTTCGTTTTTAAAAGTTTGAATAATAAATTAAAAACCACATACATTCCTTCCTTAGATCGACCTTGGGAGTATACTTATCATTTTCTACGAAATGATTCATGCACTTGCGAGTGTTTTATAAATATAAAACCAAAGTATTTGCAGGATCGACGATCACGATTCTGCTCATCAATTATAAAAGTTATTTTCATACATGTCATTTTCATAATTATATTATCGTTATTTTTATAAAATTTATTTTCATAATTATATGGTTGTTATTTTTATGACCGTTATTTTCATAATTATGTACTGTTATTTTTATGATCGTTATTTTTATAATTATACGACTGTTACTTTTATGATCGTTATTTTCATAATTATGTTTCCGTTATTTTGACCTTTATTTTCATAATTATATGACCATTACACTTATTTTTTCAACTATAAATAGGGACACTAGTCCTGAGTTTAGAAAACAACTTAACAACTCAAAAATAGTTCTACGGTTTTTCATAGCAAAATCAAAGAAAAGAAAATTAGAATTGTTTTATCAGATTTTCGAGCAACATAGGTATCTAAGAGGTGTAGTATTATAGACTTCATCAGTGTAGTGAAGATCCAAGACAGAAAAAATATTTTGGGTTGTTTTATCCTGAGGACAACGAGGCTGTGTTTTCTTGCACAAGTTTGGGGAGAACTGCGAAACGTCTTAAAGAGAGCGACCTAGTCCGCGACTCAACCAAAACAGTTCATTCAGGTTATCGGTAATATTATTCTTACATAGTTTTTCACATATTTGTTCCAACAATTTTAAGACGTATTTTATCTACCATGTCTACTAAAATGTTAACTGCTGATCTCAACAAACTATTTCTTTTTGAAGAACTACACTTTTAAAAATGGAGTCAAAAATGTTATTTTTCTTAACCATGTAAAATGTTGTTTTTGTTCTTATTATTGAAAAACCAACATTGCCTAATTCTCATACTGAAGCTACAATAAAGGATTTAAACACCTGGATAGAAAATCATTTTCTATGAAAAAAATTATTCTTAATAGATTAACTGATGACTTGTATGATTATTATAACTCTGATATCGTTTGCTAAGAAAATTTGGGAAGCACTTCAAAAGAAGTACGATACTGAGGAAGCTAGAACTAAGAAGTATGATGTTAGTAGATACATGAAGTATCAAATGATTGATGGAAAATCTGTGGAAGCTCAATCACATGAAATAACTTCTAAAAGTATGACTTTAAATGAACAATATCAAGTAGTTGTTATTATATATAAATTACCCGATGCTTAGAAAGATTTTAAGAATATACTTAGACATAAAACTAAGGAATTTTCTTTAGAAAGTCTTATAACCCGTTTAAGAATAGAAGAAAAAGCCCGAAAATAAGACCAAAGAGATGAAGTATTCGTTGTCTCAAACAACATTACCAATAAGAAACCCTCATCTACAATTCTGAAACCTAAAGGTAGAAATATGAAACTCAAAATCTCAATAATAACCAAAACCATAACCACCAAAATAGTAACAAAAACTATTCTCCTCAGAATGGACCTTAACCCCCTTAAAGAATACACATTCATGTGTTATAGTTGTAACAGACTTGGCCACTTGGCTAGGAACTACCAGAATAGGAATCGTTCTGTCCCATATGCGAACCTTACCGAAGATCAACTTATTGCTATGATATCTAAAATCAATTTTTGGTGGATCTGAGGGGTGATGGGTGGACACGGGTACTTCTCACCATGTTTGCTATGATCGAGACATGTTCAAGTCCTACTCTGAGTCTGAGGATAAGAAAATGTTGCTGGGCGACTCCTACTCCACTAAAGTTGTTGGTACTGGTGAGGTGGAATTAAAGTTTACCTCGGGAAAGACTGTCATCTTGAAAGATGTCCTGCATACTCCAAAGATGAGAAATAACTTAGTTTCGGGATATCTTCTTTACAAAGCTGGGTTTACTCAAACTATAAAGGCTGATTTATATATAATAACTAAAAATAATATTTTTTATTGGAAAATGGTACCCCATTAATGACATGTTTAAATTGAATGTTGAGTTCTTTTAATAATTGGCATGTTAGACTTTATCATGTTAATAAACGCATAATCAAGAACATGATTACCTTAGAACTAATTCATAAACTATCTTTAAATGATTTTGAAAAATGTGACTTTTGTAGTCAAGCTAAAATAACCAAAACTTCACATAAGTCAATAGTTAAATCATCTTAACCTTTAGACTTAATACACTTTGACATATGCAAAATTGATGGAAATTTAGCGAGAAATAGAAAACACTATTTTATAACTTCTATTGATGACTATTCAAATTATACTTATGTATATCTAATGAAAAATAAAAGTGAAGCGTTTGACATGTTTAAAATAGTTATGACTTAAATAAAAAATCAACTTAATAGGAAAATAAAAAGATTTCTAAGTGATAAAGGCATTGAATATGATTTCAATATTTTCAATGTTTAAAAAAAACTCATAGAATCATACATGAAAAAACTGCACCTGATTCTCCTAAAATGAATGGTAAAACTAAACAAAAAATTAGAACTTTTGATAATTTAGTTATTGCAATTTTATTAAACTCGGGTGTTGCTTCCCATTGGTGGGAGGAAATTTTATTAACTATTTGCTATGTGCTAAATAGAGTGCCTAAATCTACTAGTAAAATTTCACCATCTGAAATTTTGAAAAATAAGAAACTTAACTTATTTTAAAACTTGAGATTGTTTAGTCTATGTTAGGATCTCCGATCCTTAAAAGAAATAAACTTACTAGTAGATCATACGAATGTGTATTTATAGGATATGATGTGAATAGTAAATCTTATAAATTCTATGACTTAAATGATCATAGTTATAGAATCAAATGATGTTGAGTATTGTGAACATAGGTTTCCATTTAAATTGAAGAATGGTGGCGGCTTGTTTTCTAGTTGTTTACCCATAACTAGAACTAGTAAATAAAATGAGGAATTAAACACTGAAATTAGGAGAAGTAAATGAGCTCGAACCCTTAAGGACTTTGGATTTGATTAGAAGATCCCTAAACTATTCAAAAAAACCTTATCTTCTTTAGATGTTAACTTATGGGAAGAAGCTATAAATGATGAAATAGACTCTCATGAGTATAATAGAACTTGACATTTAGTTGACTTACCTCCTCGTTGCAAAACCATAGGATGTAAATAAATACTAAAGAAGAAATTAAAACTCGATGATACTATTGAAAAGTACAAAGCTCATCTTGTAGTTAAAGGGTATATTAAGAATTTTACTAGACCAGCTCTGATACCAATTGTTGGGCACAACGGATAAAAATAAAATGAATTCAATAGAGTAGAATAATAACACCATAAATTTAACGTGATTCACCATTTAATTTGGGCTAAGTTCACAGGAAAAACTCCAAAAAATATTTATTCTACTAATAAAATTAATGGGTACAAAAGTGAGAGGCAATACAACAAATTGAGATAAACCTAAAATAGTGTCACACAAATGTTTCCTAAACTCACTATTTTGTCACTCCCCTTTTAGAAAAATATCTCAATATTTTTCTAAGATATTCTTTCTCACTTTCTTACACACAACACTATTTTTCTTCAAAGGAAATTGTTCCTTTGGCTTTCTTTATTTTGCTTCTATTCTTATTTTGGTGTGTTGATGTATCTCTAAGGTAAAGACATTTCCCATTTATAGGCAAAATTGTTTATAAATGTTGGATGCACTTATCATTTATGGTTATACTTAAC
Source organism: Hippophae rhamnoides (assembly GCA_033030585.1). NCBI lineage: Eukaryota > Viridiplantae > Streptophyta > Magnoliopsida > Rosales > Elaeagnaceae > Hippophae > Hippophae rhamnoides. The sequence goes on from CM065430.1 coordinate 23,473,081, forward strand.
ATTTGTGATTTCACCTATCATTTATGATTACATTTACTATTTGTGATTGTATCTAACATTTATGTTTTCTTTCTCTTCAACGTGGAAGCTACTTACAATGCTAAACTTTTGAAGTATTCTTTTAGGGTGTGTCATCACATGATCTTAATCTATGCACCTATATACCACATCACTACTAGTTTTTTATTTGTTAATAAGAATTGATATTATTAAATCAATAAATATTATAGTATTGTCAAAACAAATTATCTATTTTTAATTATTATTTTTTAAATGACAACTTTTCTTTAACGATAATTATTAATGTTCTGAATGTAGAGCTAGGCCTTGTAAATTTGGACGTGTTTCTACATTTTTCTCGAGAAATATGTTTCAAGAATCCCCAGCTTTAACTTGTTGACAGAATGTTAAATCTTTAATCTCCCTGCAGGTTCTGCAAGCTTTTTGTAACATTTTCTAGCCACACTTTTGTGAACACATTACGAAAGATCAACTAGGCGCAGCAGCGTAGAAGAAATCACATCTTGTCAGAACGTTAATTTTTATTTTCTTTTAAATTATTATAAATTTTATAATAATATTTAACCATATATTATTGGGTAATTTTTCTAAACTTTTCAGTTGGAAGTTAAAAAACAATTTTTCTCGTGTTATTTTTTACTTTATAGAAACAAATTGATAAAAATTTAAATAATTTTACAAAATTTCAATAAATGGAGAACATTACTCCTAAAAACTAGGAACTCACTAATTTTGAAAACATGTACTGTTGAAATAATTCTTAAACTTAAAGAGTAGTAACAAATATTTTCAATACTCTCTTTTAAACTAATTTTTTATTAAAAAAACAGTTTAAGGTTTTTTAAACTGTTCAGTGGAGCAAAGTAACATTAAATTTTAATTTAAGAGATTTATTAACATTTTTCACTATTATTCCGTTAATTAGGAAATCATAACTATGAATGAATTGAAAAAATACTTTGATTTTTCAAAATGGTATAAAGTTCAATGTGAAAATATCAATTTAAGAGTAAGACAGAAAGGGAAAAATTAAATATTCATTAACTTTTGTGATTAAATTAACACAATTAACTAAATTTTAAATTTAATATAATTTGAACAAATAATAATCAAAGCTGACACTCTAACTTTTTTTTATGTGATTCAATAATGTGCATAAACTAAATTTTTTTCTAAAAAATTTAGAAATACATTACAACAAATCTCACGATGATAATATAATTTTTAAAAATATAATTATTTTTTATTAAAATGATCAAATATAAAGTGAGTTTATACCTTAATAAAATTGACAAAAATTAACAAATATTATGTTTCTCTAATAATTATCATGTATATTTCATTATTTTTTCTGTTCAGTTTTCTATACAAGAGTTTAACTATATGTATAATTGGAATACAAAAATCATTAAAGCACTTTAATACCAGCTGTCCATCCATGTGTTTTTACGGTTCCACTAATATTATTGTTTGCTCAATACGCTTTACTTCCACCGAGTATCAGACCGCCATGCACTTGCTGTTGCAAGATGCACGTACTCACACACACCAACTTTTGACTACGCTCAAGTTGAGTGCGATATATGTCTCTTATGCACAACTTGTCAAGTGTTGAGTCAGGTTCCTTGCGGATACCTGATTTTCAAGGAGTATATCAGTCAATTGATCTTCTGATTTAACAAATGAAAGCTTAATAATCTTTTCTTCAAGATTCTATTTGATGAAGTTCTGATCCACTTCAACGTGCTTCATGCAATCATGTTGAACTGGATTGTAAGAGATGGCAATGGTTACTTTGTTATCACAAAATAAGTTCATTTCAGAGTTAGGAGCAACACCAATCTCAGTTAGAAGTTTTTTCAACCAAAGGAGCTCACAAATTCCTTTGACCATTCCTCAAAATTCAACTCCAGCACTAGATAAGGCCACTACGTTTTGCTTCTTACTCCTCCATGTAACAAGATTGCCCTCACAAAAGTAAAGTACCCAGTAGTAGATTTCATATCCTTCATATTCCCTGCCTAGTATGAATCTGTATATCCAAGGACTTCCAATTGACTATTCTTTGAAAACATAAGTCATATCCCATGAGAGGATTTTAAATAACGAAGTATTCACATGACTGCATCCATATGGTCTTCACTTAGGTAGTACGAATCGGTGACTCACGACACTGTGTATAGCATAAGCACATCAGTCGAGTATGAGATAAATATATGAAGTTTACCTACTAACCGTTGATATCTGTTTATCTACCGGTACTTGGTCCATATATTCTCTCCGAGTTTATGATTTTGAACTATTGGAATATCGACAGTTTACAATCTAGTAGTCTGCTCTCACCAAGAGGGGGTGATGCAATTATATTTCCTTTGGGGAAATACATATGCCTTATTTTGTTCTTGTTTACCTCAATAACTAAGAAGTATTTAAGCCCTCCCAAATTCTTCATTTCAAAATCAATCGATGACCGCTTGTTCTTGAAGCTTAGTAGATTTCTTCTTTATCATCCCTTGTAATGATCATTGCATCTACATAGACTATAAGGGTTGTTATCTTCCACCTGAATTCGATGTTTTAGGAAAAAGAGTATGATCGTGAGCTTGCTTTGTTGGAACCCATATTTCTTCATTGTCGAACTCGACCTACCAAACCATGCTCGAGGGTGATTGCTTAGTCCATACAATGCTCATCCTAATCTACATGCAGTTTCTTTTCCTGATGTAACAGTATATCCTGGTGAGATATCCATGTAAATCTCTTCTTCAAGATCACCATGAAGGAAGGCATTTTTTACATCAAGTTGGTGCAATGGCCAATCTAAATTTTTCGCAAGAGATAACAAGACTCTAACGATTTTTAGTCTATCCACAGGTGAGAAGGTTTCTTGATAATTATCCCATGTTTTTATGTATATCATTTTGCTACAAGCCTTGCCTTGTATCGATCAACTAACCCATCTACTTTATACTTAATGGAGAAAATCCACTTGCATCCTACCATCTTCCTTCCTTGAGGCAACTCGCTTAACACCCATGTGTTATTCTTCTGCAATGCCTCAAATTCCTCTTTTATAGCTTGAGCCCATTTTGGATCAAATAAGGCTCATTAAATGCTACTTGTAATTTGACACGATGAGAGTGTTTGTGCAAATTCCCTGATAGTTTCTGATAACCTTTGAATAGATACATAATTTGCTATTGGATACTTGGATTGTCATTCTTCTCTTTCTGGGGAGTATCAATTTAGGGGTTTTCCTTAATTTTGTCTAAAAGGTAAAACATAACCAACATATGTATCTATAGCATTAGTTTGTAAAGGTGTGATAGGATAGCTTACCTCAGGAGTATTCTCAACAGGAGGATCATTGGGTACTAGAGAGTGGAGGGGTACATCAACCACTTTATCTTCTGGAGATTCAATTACTACTTCAGCTTCAATTCTTGGAAGTTCAAGCTCGGGTCATTCTTCACCAAAACTCTCTTCCTGAAGAGTGTAATTGGATACTAGTGATGGGAAAAAACATTATGATTCGAGGAAATTGACACCCATGGTAATATAGGTTCTTTTAGTAATTGGATCATAGCATTGGTAACCCTTTTTTTGTACGCCATACCCCAAGAATACACATCGGACAACACATGAATCCAACTTAGTTCGTTGATTTTTATGGAGGTGTACAAAAGAAACACATCCAAAAATTTAGGGTGAAAACATCAAAATAGTAGGCAAGGGAAAATGATCAGATAACACCTTTAATGGAGTCTGAAATTGTAAGATTTTTGTGGGTATATGATTCATTAGATACACATGTGTAGTAACAACATTACTCCAATATTTATTAGGCATATGTGTACCGATTAGTAAGGCCCGAGCCGTTTCCAAAATGTGTGCTGAATCTTCCTCTCCGAAGTTCCATTCTGTTGTGGGTTTGTGAACACGAGGTTTCATGGAGAATACCATAGTTGTCCAAGTATGCCCGGAAATGTTGATTAACATACTCCCCTCCATTATCAGACCTAAGTATCTTAATTTTTTCAGAAAATTGTGTCCGAACCATGGCGTGAAACTTGAAATGTAGAAAAATACTTCATCTTTATGTTTGAGAAGGTAAAGCCATGTCATTCGTGGTACTGTCCTTGACAAAAATAACAAACCAACGATGACTTGATGGCTAGTAACAGATCCGGGGAAGGTCCAAAAACATCAAAATGTGCAGAAAAGAAAAAGAAGTCGTACTTTTATTCATGCTCATGTGGGATAAGACAAGTTCATGACCTTTTATTAGCATAGATGAAGACCTACTAATGCTGGTTTGACAAGTAGAAGATACAATGAAATACCCATGTGATATTTGAAAATAAACTAAGGGAGTAAGTGCTTTAAATACCCAAATCTGATGGATGCCCATCTAATCTACGATGACATAACCAAATGTCGTTCCTTGTTACCAACGATTAATGTTGCATAGTGATTGGCTCTTCACAGTGAGGTCATCCATATAATATAGCCCTCCTCTCCCCAATACCACGCCCAATGATCTCCTTAAGTTGAGAATATTTTGTAGAAGGTAAAGTAGAATACATCGATACTACAGTTGGGTATGAAGTGACTCAACACAAACATCAATCGATTTGAAAGAGAGGGTGCAAGTAAAGTATTAGATAATGATAATGAAGGAGATAAGGTCGTTGTTCCCAATGGCGATCTCCTCGTGGTGGATAAGTGACTGGTGGAATTGGCAATACGACTCCCGTCTTGGGCTGCAGGTTGTATTGGAGAGATCTTGGGTGAATGTACATGTGATATGTAGCTCGAGTCGAATAAAAAGTTTCCCGCTATTCTATAAGAATACATCGATGTAGATTAGAACACTTTATCAGAAGATTTCAAAGCAACTAGTGGCTATATATTTAACAAAGCTGGTGGAGTTGTTTCTTGGAAGTCTAAGAAATAGACAATATTGGCTCAATCTACAATGGAGTTTGAAATGATAGCACTAGCCACTACCAGTGAAGAAGTAGGCTGGTTAAGAAGTCTATTAGCTTAGATCCCTTTATGGGAAAGCCTGATACCATTTGTATTGATGCTTCCATTAGCTGAGGTCAGAGACTCATTCCAGCCTAATTAGAACTTCCGTTATTTTTGTCGTCAAATATTCCAATATAAAATTGGTGGTTAAATCTCTATATTCTGCCATGAAATCTGAAATTTTTTTCCTTCCATTTTCCTTTTTTTTATATTTCATACACTATACATAGAAAATTTTGTAACCCTAAAAACCCTCTCCCAACGAGCGTAGGCCCTTCCTCAAGGCTCCTAACCCTAAAAATCTCAAGTTTCATAACTTCTTCTCGCGGCTTCCTTAGCTAACTTCGACATAGTTTTCGCGTTTCCTCAGCCAACTTCTTCTGCGTTCCTCAACGTAGCTTCTTCTGTGTGACTTCACGCAGGCCCCTTCACGTATCCCCCATGCAGCTTCCTTCGGCTCCAAGCTTGTTCGAGCTGTAAGAACAAGATGGGTTACCCACAACCCAGATGTACCTAGCGGCTCCAACCACCACACGCACAGACAAACACAAAATATAAGGTTACACAAGCTCAATTTTCACCACAAGGGTGAAAATATGGCATTCTAACCGCATACAAAGAATCTGAATCGACGTAGTTGCTCAAAAAAGACTAAAATAACCACGATTTTACGCATTAATTGATTAAAAAATATATATATTTATATGTTTTACTACATATTTATATAAATTTGTTTTGAATCAATGTATTTTTATTGTTTTTCAGAATTTTTGCCTAAAAACGCAATGTAAAGACTCAAAGAAGAATACTTGAAGCATGACATCACAAATAAATTAATAAATAAGTGGAAAAAGGTCACAAACATGGAAAAATTGGACAAAATGGGTCGAAAAGGTCAAAAATGTCAAAAGACGGAAAATCGCTACACACAGCCTCTTGCACTACAATAAATACAAGCGCGCTGGCCTGGGAATGACAAGGCTACTGCCGCTGCCGATACTGCCCGGCTGGCGGCCGCAATACGCTGGCATCGTTTCACGCTACGCTGAATAAGGCAGCGACCCGGGCCAGTCAGCTTCTTCGGCTACGCTTCAACGCGTTTTTTGACCCATTTTTCACGGTAGCGCTTCCCTTTATGACGTTACGCCGACGTCATTGACGACCTCAAAGACGCTCCACTACACGTTTTTTATTTTTTTTATATTTTTTTTTTTAACATTTTTTACCTATTTTTTCTCCACTACCTATAAATACCTCTTCCATTCACTTCAAAACACACCTCAAAACCACACTTTCTCTTTCTTTCTTCTCCATTTCTTAGTTTTTAGTTTTTTTAGTTTTTCTTTTCTTTGCTTTTAGCTAGTTTTTCTTCATGCTTTTAGCTAGTTTTTCTTAGTTTTAGAGTTCTTCCTTTGGGAAGAACTAGTTATGTTTTTTTGTAATTTATTAGCTTTTGATTCAATAAACGGGAGTGCAAATTCCGCCGAGTTTTTCTATAACCCGGAATAAGATCAAGCATCGTAAGGATTTATTTTCTTCAGTAGTTTATTTTTTATGCTTTATTCTTACATGTTAAAATTTAATTTGTCTCAGGATTAACTTAACCGTGCTAGCTATTTGTAAACATGATATAATAATAACGTCATATGCCATGTAAATATTAAATAGTAAAAAAAATCTTTAAAATGAATTGATTTATTTTTATTCAAGATTTTATATTAAGAATGTTAGTAGAAATATATTATTTTTCATTACAAAACTTAAATCTCAAAATTAGATTTTAAGGTTTAGTTATCCCATTCGATGAGTAGTGCTCTTTTATTTGACGGTACAACGCCTCTAGAGTTGGGAGCCGGAAGCTCTATTTCAAAAAAGTTTTTATAAGAATTATTATCCGAAAATGTATTGACAACATTGCTTTCAAGAAGGGATTTTAAACTTGAAAGTTAGTACCGGATAATTAAATTCTTAGGTTTAATTTGGACACCTTGAATAAAAGTTTAAATCGTTCATATCCTCACCAAAGGTGGCATTTAAAATGGTTCATTTTCAATCTCTTAGAAAAGAACACCAATTTAATTAACCAAATTAGTTATCAACCTCACCCATAGGTGTTAATTGATTTGTTTAGTTAACAAAGAATATCTAACTTCACCAAAGGTGGTATTCATACAAAAAGGGAGAATCAATAAATATCAATTCACATTCTTAATAACCCACAAATAATACTTGCAGCAAGCATAATTAACTTAGTTATTATATCCATAAATACTCCACTATTTATAAAAAGATAAATTGCATTTAACGTTTATCAATCTATGTTTAATTTTCTCGTATTTAGATTAAAAAACACAAAACCCAAAATATCGCGGATGATGTTAGATTTAATTGCTTTTTAAAAAGTTTGAATAATAAATTAAAAACCACATACATTCTTCCTTAGATCGACTCGAGTATACTTATCATTTTCTTACTTAAATGATTCTGCACTTGCGGTAGTTTTATAAATATTAAAACCTAAAGTATCAAGGTGGATCTACGATCCTGCCTCTTCATCAAAGTATTTCCATGATCACGATTCTACCATCAAGAACCCCGGCCATTGCTTATCTTTATGTTATGTTTTTTTCGTGAAAGAACCGATTGAACCTACTACACTTACAGGCAATCCGGGCCGTTAGATCCAACCAAATATAATTGCACGGCTTTCAACGAGTAAGTAAGAAATCCACCACCTAGATAGACCAAAGGTCGAGAAATCGTAAATGACCACCCCGGTAAATCGATTCGAGGTGTTAAACCGTAAATCGAAATCACACCACACTAGGAATCGAATAAAAATCGAAGGTATTCTATTAGTCACACAATCCTCACCATACTACGGAAAAAGATTCGTGTTTTCTTTCTGATACTTTGATTATCTATATTTCATTATTATTTCTGTTCATTTTTCATAAAAGCTAACTATACGTATACAACACGGAAAACGAAAATTAAACAATAACCCTAATAATCAAGACATCCACAAGTTTACACCCACCATTATTGTTTGCTCCATGTTTTACTCAACTAATCATCATTACCATAATCGTCATGTACGTAAGACAACACACAGCAACATAAACTTGTCGAGGTGAAACCGAGATAAATTTTTCGAGTGATTTGAATAATTGGGTAAAATACTATCTTCGCTCGTTTCTCAATATTTCAGTCATAACTTTTCACTCATTACCGCATACACAATCGTAAACAATTTTGGCTTCCAAACAAAAATGGATTGGTGCTCATGCAAGATGAGATGAAGTCTCATACGTAGAATAAAACCTTGAAGCAATGAAATTTCAAAGTGGGTTAAGGCCTTGAAAAATAAACGGGTGTTCAGGCGAAGCATGAAGTGACATACCTGGGCCCCATGTATACAAATCTAGGACTGGTTTTCAGCTGATCCAAAGAAAAGTGTGTCGACTTTGATGAGATTTTCTCTCCAGTTGTGAAAATGACATCCATTCGCATCGTGCTGGGTTAAGACTGCTGCCTTAACTCGAGGTCGAGTAAATGGATGTCAAAAAATGCCTTCCTACACGTGTGACTTGGAAGAAGAGATATACATGGAGCAGCCTGTGAGGGTTTTCACTGCGGAAAAGAAGATTATGTCTCTAAATTGAAGAAAAGTCTCTACTGGCTAAAACATGCACCAAGACAATGGTACAAGAAGTTCGAAGTCATGCATGTTGGGAGCAAGGTTACAAAAGACTACTTCACCATTGTGTTTTTGTGTAGAAATTCTCTAACGATGATTTTATTATTCTTTGCTCTACGTGGGACGAGAAGGGTTGATTGTCAGTCAAATATTTTTAATCAACAACTGAAAAACACAGCTGAGTAAGTCTTTTTTCCATGAAAGACTTAGGACCGTGAAAAATGATTCGCATGGCTATTATTAGAGACAGAGGTGTCAAGTTAAATATACTGTTTTCGAAGGTGAGTATAATATCGAGAAAGTACTTTTAGAGATTTCATACTTAATAAGGCTAAAGCGATTAGTTGTCATCTGCTAATCACTTTAAGCTAAGTTCTTAAGAAAGCCCTTCTACGCATGTTATATGAAGAGATGGAAGAGGTCTGCTATGCTACAAATAGCTGGTGTCTACCGTATGCCATGGTTTGCACACCCACGACATCACCATGTCGTTGAATCGCGGAGTGCATTCCTTTCAACCTGGAAAGGAACATCGGGCTGCCAAAGAAATGGATTTTCAAGTATCTTCGAGGTTCTTCCTAAAAATACGTCCATGTTTTGGAAATGATAAACCTGCGGTTAGTTGGATACGTGATGTGACATATGGTCAGATGTGATTCCGTAAAATCCACTCTCCGAAGCATTTGATTACATTTTTACAGTGAGTCGTGGCCGGAAATCAAAGTTGCAAAAAATGTGTTACACTATCCATCATCAAGTAGAGTTTATAGCAGCAACCTAAGCATGCAAAGAGTTACATGATGAAAAAAGTTCTTTGGAAAGAACTCTGGTCAAGAACAAAGACAAATATCATTATTTTGTGATAGTCATAAGTATCCATCTTCGGGAAAGAATGCCTCCTATCATTCGAGATTCAAACATATTGACGCCAGATATCACTGGATTAGGATGTACGGAGAAGAAGCTATTACAACTTTGGTAAGATCTATACGTAAGAAAATGAATCAAACATGTTAACAAAAATTCTCCGGAGACAAAATTTTAAATACTATCGCTTACCGGATTAGCGAGCCCTCTACGAAGTCGCAGGGAGATTTGTAAATCCCTCCTACATTTAAGATAAGAAAACACAAACGTTAAAAAATACAACCATAAATGATGTAACCATAAATGGTAAGGGTAACCACAAATGGTAAAAGTACACAAATGGTAGGTACAACCACAAATGATAGTTGAGCAACCACAATGTTAGGTTCATCTAATATTGATATGCAATTTTACCTATAAATAGTACTGTCTTTATTAGATAAACATAAACACACCAAAACAAGTTGTACAGTATTAGCAAAGCCAAAGGAACAATTTCCTTTCAAGAAAAATAGTGGGTTGGGAAACACTGTGGTGACACTATTGGGGTTTATCTCAATTTGTTGTATTGTCTCTCACTTTTGTACCAATTAATTTGATAACGGGAAGAAATACTTTTCTGAGTTCGTCTCCGTGAACTTAACTCAAATTAGAAGGGCTAACCACGCTAAATTTTCGATGTCATTATTCTACCGCTGAATTCATTTATCTTTTAACTCTGTTTTCAAATACTTTTGTTAACTTCTCATTTTACTCGTGAAAAAGATTTAATAAAATAATGAATTCAACTTGATTGAACTACTAAATAGCAGATTCACTATATACTATGCTATATTTAAAAGAACGAATTAGTCAACTACACATTGGAAAGGTTGTGTGTGTAATGTTGTTAGAGATAGAGTTCAAAACTATGAGTTACTCTAGTATATTCTAAAGCATAAACACTATGCAAAGGTTCAAGTTGATAAACACCTTTTGCTTATGCACAATCTTATACTTTTAATTGATCGGTTGCTCGATGAAACTATTTTTATTTAAAATTCAAGTGGAGGATTGTTAGAAATAAATTTAAATAAAAAAAATATTTTATTATTTTATGACCGTTATTTCATAAATTATGTAACTGTCATTTTCATAATTATATAACCGTTATTTTTATAATTATATGGTCGTTACTTTTATGATCGTTATTTTCATAATTATTCGACAGTTACTTTTATGACCATTATTTTCATAATTATGTGTCCCTTATTTTGACTGCTATTTTCATAATTATATGATTATTACACTTATTTTTTGAACTATAAATAAGGGTAATAGCCCTCAGTTTAGAGAACAACTTAACAATTTCCTTTGAAGAAAAATAGTGTTGGGAAACACTTATGTGACACTATTTTGGGTTTATCTCAATTTGTTGTATTATCTCTCACTTTGTACCCATTAATTTTATTAGTGGAAGAAATACTTTTCGGAGTTTGTCCCATGAACTTAGCTCAAATTAAAAGGTGAACCACGTTAAATTTTCGATGTCATTATTCTACTCTGTTGAATTCATTTTATTTTTAACCGTTGTGACAACATTTTTGTTAACTTCTCATTTTACTCGTCAAAAAAGATTTAATAAAATAATGAATTCAACTTGGATTGAACTTAATAAATAGCAGATCTTACTATATACTATGCTATATTTAACAGCAACGAATGCGAGCTTGCCAGCTAGGATGATATTGATTTAAAAAAAAATTAATATCAGTAGGTGAATCTCAATATTTGTATAGCATCCTCATTGTTTCGCTCATTTTTACTATTTTATTAAAATAAAAAAACTAAAAAAATATATAATACAAAACTCACTATATAAGTCAGTATAACATATAGATAACATCTTTAAAAAATATACTGGAAGAACTTTGTGATATCAAAAACCTATAATATTCTTATTAAAGATCTATCACAATACACAATTTTTCAATTTTTTTAATTTAGTGTCAATTATATATTTTTATTTTGAATAGATTATTATTTATATATAAAAAAATAAGATAATAATTAGTTTTTTTAAATATCACCCTCCTTAATTAATAAAGATCATTATTGTCTATCTTCCATCTATATATATAAAGCAACTGGGTTGTGTATTGTGGCAACAAAACAAAAATCAACTAGTCATCATCAGAAAATATTCCTCTATCAAGTTGATCATCATCAGCCTTTCCTCTCCAAAATAACACAATGGAAATTCGCATTAATTCTTTTGTCTTGCTTTCCTCCTTCATATTGCTCATTTTCAACTGCTTCACTTTCACTGCTCAATCTGCTGTGAGATATATATTTTACATATAGTTTAATTTAATTAATTATCATGCATATACAAGTATATATATAATATTGATTGAAGGTTAAACATGTGATTTATATTAATGCAGAATTGCATGTACAAGGTGGAGGTTAAAACAGGAGACGTAGCAGGTGCAGGAACAGACTCAAAAATATCAGTATCTCTTTTCAATAACAAACTTGAAACAATTACAGTTTCAGACTTGGAAAAATGGGCAATAGATCCAAGTCGTAACCATTTTGAGAGAAATAATTTGGATATGTTTTTGGGTGAAGCTCAATGCCTTACTTCACCAGTTTGTGGTCTCGTTCTCAAATCTGATAACACTGGTTATAAGTCTGGTTGGTTTGTTAGCTATTTGGATGTCACAACTTACAGTGTTCCACAAGAATCTATCCATTTTAATGTTGACCAATGGTTGGCTACTAGTGAATATCCTTATGAACTCACTACTATAAGAAATCTTTGTGATAATAATACTCTTAACGATAAAAACATGCCCCTCTCTCTCTTAGAAACCGTTGTTTAATTAATTAATTAATTTGAGTTAATTAAATAAATAACCCATAACTACCCTTAAATAGAGTAGTTAAGGTTTTCTACTTTTGATCAAATAAAAGGTCATGTATTGGTCACTGATGGAGTAATATATATATGTACCGTCGTATCCTTTTAGTATAAATAAAATATTATGTATTTATCTAATTAAGCTCCTTCGTTAATTTATAAATTTTGTGTTGTGTAGTTTATGATATATTTTTATTTTTCTCTTACTTTTTCTCTAGTAAAATCGCTTTCTTAATTTAATATTATATTTTATAAATATATGAAATAGAAAACATGAAATATATTTAATAAAAGTTGTTATTAGAATATTAATTTTTTGTTCATTAAATGTGAAATACTAATTTTTTTATCATTAAATATAGAGATGAATATGTAGCCTTTATTATCACAAGTTATTCGAAGATATTGTTTATAAATAACTTGTTTCACTTGTACAAAATATAAGAGCAAATAAATTAAAGAATATTCATAAAAAAAGATATAAAAAATCTTTGTGAGTTACTACTTAAAAAAAAAATTTGTAAGTAATATTTCTACTATTTTAAGAGAGAGTTATTTTTTCAATTGTAATAGAAATTAAATTTTTTATCTAATTATAACTAAAGAAAATGTATTATAATATTTATTTAAAATATTGAAATCCTCTTATATTTTTCAGTAATTTTTTAATTACTATAATTTATTCGAGAGTTTTTTACTTAAAATATTTATATTTATTTTATTTTTATTATTCTTAATTTCACTATGTTAGTTTCGATTGGATAATTTTTCGTAATACCTCTCAACATAAAGTTAAAGTGGACAAGTTTAAACTTTTTTTAACATTAGAATGAACGAAAATGCAGACAAATTAAACGTGAAAATGCAGACAAATTAAACGTGCAAATGAACACAATAAACCATTCATCACGTCCCACCCAATGTACTCTTTGTTTTTCGGTAGCCTAGCTAATGTAACAATTTACCTTCAAAATTGAAACATTTATTTTATTTTATAAAAAAAAAATGAATTTTTTTAAAACAAAAATATATTTAGATCTAGATCTAAAACTAGATACAAAACCAACCCAAATATAACAAAATATGTCTAAAATATATTTAGATAAAAATCAAAGTGAAAGAAATAACATATTATATCAAAATCTAGATATAATTCATAAATTAGAATATATGTTTATTAAAACAAGTAAAATAAAATGAAAGATTTATGTAAGAGAGATCTGTAAAAATTATTGTAATTACAGTTAATTATGATTGTATTTCTGTATTTCTCTATTATATATTTTTCTGTACAAGAATCCCTTATTTATACTAAGAAAATGAATATAAACCCTAACTTTAATTAACATTAACACTTATATATACTAATGAAATTAAGCTCCATGTTTTGTTCAATATTTTACTCCATGTTTTGTTCCATATGTTTGCTCCATGTTTTACTACTTGTGTTTGCTCCTTAATTTGCTCCTTAAATTAAGGAGCTTTATAACAATCTCCAACAATCTCCCACTTGAAGATTTATTTCAATCTATCTTCACACCTCGATCAATGCAACAGTTTTTCTAGTCTTTGTTACTCTAGTAGACCAACTAAAGTTGAGCACAACTTCAATTTGTCAATAATCACCACCTTTGTTAACATATCTGCTGGATTTTTGCTTCATTGAATCTTCTCCAGTATTAACACATCATCTTCCAATAGAGATCTAATGAAGTGATAACGAAGTCCAATATGCTTGGTTCTAGAATGAAATATTGAATTCTTTGCCAAGTGTATTGCACTTTGACTATCACTATGCAGAACATTCTTCTCCTGTTTGAATCCCAGCTCACTTAACAAACCTTGAAGCCATATCATCTCTTTATTAGCTTCAGTTACTGCTACATACTCAGCCTTTGTAGTGGATAGAGTAACAATTTTCTGTATTTGTGACATCCAACTAACAACTGTAGTTCTAACGGTAAATATATAAGCGGTGGTGCTTCTTCAGTGATCAACTTCATCTCCAAAGTCTGTGTCTACGTACCCTTGTACTTTTAAATCTCCTTTACTAAAGTACAAGCACTTTTCTGTAGTGCCTCGCAGATACCTCAAAATCCACTTAACTACTTCCCAATGAGTTTTCCCTAGATTTGACATAAATTTTCTAACAACTCCCACTACATGGCTAATGTCTAGTCTCGTATAGACCATTGCATACATCAAAATTCCAATGGCTGAGGCATAAGGAATCTAAGCCATGAATTCTCTCTCTTCATATGTATGAGGGAACTGATCCTTGGATAGACGAAAATAACTAGCCAAGGGTGTGTTAATTGGCTTGGCATCGCTCATGTTGAATCTCAGTAAAAAAACACGATTGATGTACTCTGCCTGAGATAACTGCAAGGATCCTTTCTTCTTATTTCTTGTAATTTGCATTCCAAGAATCTTCTTTGCTAGACCCAAGTCTTTCATGTCAAACTCCTTTGACAATTGCTACTTCAACCTTTTAATATCATCCATATCTGAACCTGCTACTAACATATCATCAACATAAAGTAGTAAAATGATATAATTGGACCTATATCTCTTGAAGTAGCAATAATGGTTAGTATTGCACTTCTGGAAACATTCCTTGTGCATGAAGTTGTCAAACTTTCTGTACCATTGTCTCGGGGCTTGTTTCAGGCCATACAAACTCTTATTAAGTCTGCACACCATGTTCTTCTTCCCTCTTACTGAGAAACCTTATGGTTGATACATGTATATCTCTTCATCTAAATCTTCATGAAAGAATGCATTCTTCACATCCAACTATTCCAGATGAAGATCTTCAATGGCTACAATACTCAAGACTGATATGATAGTATTGAGCTTCACAACGGGAGCGAAAATGTCAGTATAGTCAACTCATTCCTTCTGTTGAAACCCTTTAATAACTATGTGTGCTTTGTATCTTTTGGAACCATCATTCTCCTCTTTCACCCGATACACCCATTTGTTATGAAATGCCTTCTTTTCCATAGGTAACTCAATTATTTCCCATGTTTGGTTAGAGATGAGGGATTTCATTTCTTCTTTCATAGCAAGCTCCCACTTGCTAGAATCTCGAGTCTGACAAGCTTCATTATAGCATTCAGGCTCCCCTCCATCAGTCAGTAACATATAATTCATGTATCTCCTATTAGGCATATAATTTTGAGATGACCTTCTCAATACAGGAACTGGACTAAGAGGTTGTGGTGTGTCAAAATGTTGTGTACTGCTCTGTTCAATAAGTTCCTCTAGCGGAGGACTTATTACAATTGGTTATGTTGCGTAACTATCTGGGACATCATCTACATATGCAAATACTGACTTATTCTACTCTGAGTCATTGACGTCTATTTTATGCATGTCCTTATACATCACCCTTTCGTTGAAAATCACATCTCTGCTACAGATAACTTTCTTCTTTTTGTCATCCCAAATGTGGTATCCAAACTTATCCTCACCATAGAAAATGAATGTCCATTTCTTAGATTTAGGATCAAGCTTATTCCTACCTTGATCACTGATATGCACAAATACTACACAGTTGAAAACTTTTTGATGTGATAGTTTTACCTCTTTTCTGCTCCATACCTCATCTGGTATTCTATGCTCTAATGGAACAGATATGCCTCGATTGATCAAGTAAGTTGCCGTGTTGACTACTTCTACCCAGAACTACTTTGGTAGACCTAATTGTATACGAATGCTTCTGGCTCTTTCTGTCAACGTTAGGTTCATATGCTCAACTACACCATTGTGTTGAGGCGTTCTTGGCACAATTCTTTCCATTCTAATCCCGTGCTCATAACAAAATTTTTTGAATATGGCGTCTTCATATTCACCACCATTATCGATTCTGAGCTTTTTAATCTGTAAATCTGTCTCATTTTCCACCATAGCTTTCCATATTTTGAAAGCCTCAAACACTTCAGACTTATACTTTAGAAAGTAAACTCATACCTTTCGAGAGTGATCATAGATGAAAGTCACAAAGTAGTGTTTCCCACCAATAGATGAGACGGTCGTTAGTCCCTAAACATTAGAGTGAATAAGCTCTAGCCTTTCCTTCTTTGGGGTTATGCCACTTGTCTGAAAGATGACTCTCTTTTTCTTTCCAAATATGCAATCTTCGCACATGTCCATCTCTACATACTATAGACTTGGAATTTTTCCTTTTGAGTGCATAATTTTCATCCCCTTTTCACTCATGTGGCCTAGTCTCTGGTGCCATAGATTTGGTGTTTCATTACCTGCTGTAATTATGATTGAATAACGTGACTCTGCTGTAATATAAAGAGTATCACTTTTCTTGCCTCGAGCAACTATCACTGCATCCTTTGAAATCTTCCAATCATCACCATGGAAGATTATAGTGTAGCCTTCATTGGCCAACTACCCTACTGAGATTAAGTTTCTTCTGAGGTCGGGAATATGCCTGATATCTTTCAGCTCCCAAACAGACCCGTTCAGCTTAATCTTCCCTACATCTTTACCAATAATAGCATATGGTTGATCATCACCAAGATATACCTTTCCAAGGTTTCCGGGGACATATTTCTCGAAGAATTCTTTCTATGAAGTAGCATGGCACGATGCTCAAGAGTCTAACACCCAAGATTATTCCTTGCTCTCCAAAGAGCATATCAATGCATCATCCCCTCTTGAGGTGGAAGTAACATTTACCTCTACCTTCACTTGTTTTTCCTTCGATGCACTCTTGCACTGATTTTTGTAATTCCCAGTTCTTCCACAATTGCAACACTCGATAGTCTTCGAGCTATGGGAATTATTAGGATTTCTGGATTTAGACTTCCTGTCCTTTGATCTATCTCGGTAGTATGTTCTGCCACATCCATTCTCTTTGGTTGAATTTCTTCCTCTTAACTCTGTATGCAAAACTGAAGAAGTTGACGATTCACCTAACTCTCTACGTCGGATCTCTTAACTGAGAACTAAATCACAAACATTGTCAAATTTCGACTTATTGCTTCTTGACGAGCTACTCACAGTCGTGACAGTAGCATTCTAGCTTTCTGGTAGAAAAAACAAAAGTATCAATGTTCCTATTTCTTCATCGAATTCAATTTCCACTGAACTCAACTAGCTTGTGACTGTGTTGAGTTCATTGAGATGTTGAGCTACTGATGCGCCTTCCTTCATATGCAAATTGAATAAATGCCTCATCAAGTGCACTTTGTTTGAGGCTGATGGCTTCTCATACATATTGGAGAGAGCTGCCATAAGACCCACTGTGGTCTTTTCTTTTGCTATGTTGAAAGCAACATTACGAGATAACATCAATCGAATAACTCCGAGGGCTTATGTGTCTAGAAGATTCCAATCTTTTTCCTTCATAGTCTTTGGCTTCTTCCCTGACAGAGGTTGATACAGATTTCTTTGATACAGATACTCCTCTATCTACATTTTCCAAAATCTGAAATCTATGCCATCGAATTTCTCAAGTTTCACCTTTCCTTCATCTACAACCATTGCTCCCACTCAAAGTATCAGTTGTTGGAAAATTACGCAAATTTCCGATAAGAAATACTTATGAGAAAGCAATAATAGAAAAATAACACACAAATTTGATAATGGAGTTCGGCCAATCTTGCTTAAGTCTCCGGACTTACTACATATCTTTTTTACTGAAAAGTCACTCCTTGAATTACTCCTTAAATTAATAGTTCCTTGAATTAAACTCCATGTTTTGCTCTATGTTTTGCTCCTTAAATTAAGGAGCTTTATAACAATCTCCAACATTAACAACCTCATATACTAAATAATATAAAGGTTTTCCTAAAAAATTAAAAGATAAAAATCAACTACAAAAGTTTTTAAGATGCTTAACATATGCAGAAGTATATATCAAGAAACTTGTGGAAATACGAAAACCTTTACAAGTTGAAAAAAGATCATATCTAAAAATGGAGAGAAGAACATACTTTATATATGGATAAAGTAAAAACAAAGGTAAAAAAATTTCCAACTTTATAACATCTAGGACGATATGATAAAATGATAATTGAAACAGATGTTTCACAAGAATATTTGGAAACAATTCTGAAAGCAAGAATAGATGATAAAGATGAATATATATGTAGATATACATTAATATCTTTCCAACGTCTAGAATTAAATTATCATAGTAATGAAAAATAATATTTAGCTATTAAAAAACCATTAAAAAATTTGCAATATATGTTATAAGCTACAGATTCATCATTAGAACAGATAACAAGAATTTTAGTTATTTCTTAATAACTAATATTGCAAGTGATTATAAACAAGTAAGATTAGTCAGATGATAATAATGGTTAAACCATTACAATTTTGATGTTGAACCTCTTTCAAGAGATAAGAATAGCTTAGTAGATGCTCTTATTTAAGAATTAGCACCTATAACTATTTTTAACCTTTCAGGAATGTAACATCTTGACATTAAGATCAAGATAAAAAAATGAGTTATAAATCTTACAAAAACAACTCGAACTATTATACCTCAAGAAATCTTTTATTGAGACAGGAAACAAACAGAAAAAACTTAATTGTTCAAAACAACTTCTAGAATCCAAAACCTTAAAAGAAGAATATTCATTAAAAAATTCAATCTAAAGAAGATGAAACTTGTAAAGAAAGAATTCAAAATGAAAAGGAATAACCTAATAGTTCAAAAGAAAGAAAAAATTATGAAACTAAAAAGCTCAACTATGTATACGAGGTAGAAAAAGAAGAACAGAAAAAGGTTTATGTCAATTACAAAACATCAAAGCTAATAATCATAAAGTCTTCGATAATAGAATAGTAGATGAAGTCAGTTATGTTAATTACAAAACACCAAAGTTAATAACTCTAGAGAAAATAGTAAAAAATTATTCTACGACATTACAGCAAATACCAACAACCCCAAGCAGATTAACAAATCTAGGAAAAATAAAAGGTCTTTAGTGCTATTTAGGGAAGCATCTCTCCTAGAGACATCAAAGATAGTAAAGCATTTGGTTCTATTTAGGGAGATATCTTCCAAAAAATCTCCAATCATTAAAGATGAGAAGGACCAATATAGAAACCTCAGCAAATCATAATGGTTGAGTCTCTATAACTTGACCATAAAATCTACCTAAGAACATATTGAAGATATGAAGGTATATACCACAGACAAGGAATTTTATACATGAAGTAAATTCAATATCTTGGAAGGATTTGATCCAATATTTATCTATAAAGTTTTCCATGCATGACTAATAAAAAAAATATCCAGTAAATAATTTAACCAAGAATTAATTTAAGTAAATTAATGGAATGGAATGAGAAAGGATGTATTAGTCTATACCACTTAATCAAGATAGGAATTTCCAATACAAACTGAGAAGTTCTCAAACCAATGACACTTATAGAAAAGAAATTCAACACAAAAGACCTATTTGTACTAAGAAATTAAATGTTAGGCCAAATTTATTATTAACTCAAAAAAATTGACAATTCTAATAGGATAAAAGCAAATTATTCAACTAGTAAAGTTATCATCATTTCCAAAAGTAGCATAGCTCTATCACAAGAAGATGGTGAAACAATTTTTAAATATAAAGCCAATTTTAATAGTAACAACCTAGAAATTGGTTAAGAAGCAAGAAATGTATTGTGCTTTTATGCAAGAATAGCCACCAAAAATCATAAAAATACATCCACTGCATCAAAGATCGATAAAACGAATATGTGTTATCATCAACGTCATCAAAATAATCGTCGGTAGAAAACGACAAAGAAGAATAAAGAAAAGAACTATCGATAAAAGACGATAAAGAAAATAAATATGTAGATCTCGCAACTTAGTCGGCAACATATGCTAAAGAAAAAAGCAGTGGCTATCATTTAATGCAAAAATTAGATAAATTATTAAAATAAGGAGAAAAATTGACTTTATATATCAACTTAAATATCCCTTTTTATACTAGTATTTATGTTAAAGTTATAATTACAAGAATTTTATAATATTTTAATATATTATTAAATAAGTACAATAATGATAGCACGAGACAATGTTACTTGATTTATTATTTTTATTTTTTTATCAAATAATATTTTTATATAATTTGAATTTATAATTTAAAATAAAAATAATGATGATTGTTACCACTAAATTTCAATTAAAAATAATTAATGTGATTCACTTGTTAGTTTGTAATAATCTTCACCTTCTTAGTTTCGAAACATACTAATATTTCACTCTATATTGATTAAAATATATAGTAGCAGATTTAGATAAAGAATTACTAACAGGTTATAATGATCATTATAGATAATTGAATTCATATTTTATAAAATTATTTGTATTAAGTTAAATTTATAACAATTTACCTTTGAAAATTAAAACATTTTTTTATTTTTTTTTTAAAATGAAATGAAGTTTTTTAAAACAAAAATTTCACCGAATTTCACAAAAAGTTAAAAATTATATTTTATTATTACTATTTGGTTTATAATTTTACTTCAAGATTCCAAAAGTTTTATGGATACTATATATATATATATATATATATAAGACATTGTATGATGAAGGTAAAATAATTTTAAATTTTGATACAAATCGTATCGGGAAGGAGGGATATGGACCTATATATTAATACTTAAGTACGAACCAAATATTCATTAAAAAAATATTATATCAAATAATATTTAAAATTTATAATAATAAAAATAATTAATGCAAAAATTGTTATGTATTGATGACTAATAATGTAAGATATATATATATATACCGTCACATCCCCTTATAATAAATAAAATATTATGTATTTATTTAATTAAGCTCTTTTATGAATTTATAAGTTTTGTGTTGACCGGAAGTTAATGAATACAAGTTTAATTAACTAGCATCTTTTGTTTTTTTTTTCTAAATAATTAACTTGCCTTAATTAGCTAAGTGCCAACCGGTTGATTTAGCTTGAGATTAATATTAATTAATTTTATTATTTGTGTGTCCCAATCTACAAGCTAAATCAGACAGTATCATAAATTAATATTCCCTAAAAGAAGTGTTTAGATATAAAAATTGTAAATCATGCATTTAAAATAATTGCTTGGAATTAATTAATAGATAATAATTAACAACTATAAAAACAATTGAAAAAAAATATTTATTTCACTCATTCAAAAGAAAATTATGAGAAAAATTAAATCAATAAAATAAAAATACATCAAATATTTATAAAAGTAAAAAAAAATCATATATAATACAATTCGAGTTTTTTTCTTTAACTCTTTCAATTTTCGAAATAAATATATCATTATTCCTATTGATAAAATTACATATCTTTAATTCAATTTTATCATTAACTTTGATATCTTCATTAGCTTTTTCTATTCTTCAAATGTGAATGATTCTTTCTATTGATAAGATAAACATTTTTAATCCAGCTTGATATTTCATGTCTTAAGATTTTTATATTTTGAATAAAAAATAACTATAGAATATATATATATATATCAATGTTTTTTGTTACTTTTATATTGTTAAAATTTATAAATTATTACAAAAATATCATCGATGTATATGAAACTAAATGATTCAATTTAAATGTTTTCTAATTATATAATGTTTAAAATAAAATAATATATTAGATTTTTTAATAGTAAAAATGTATGAGATATACATAAATGATACTATTATTATGGATACAAATTTTAAATTAATGTACTATTTTTATTATTAAAAAAAATATGATCAAATAAAATATTAATTTATGTTAAACTCACAATTACAATAATTTTCTAATATTTTAAGATATTATTAAATAAGTATAATAACGAGAGTACGAGAAGATGATATAAATATCACTTGATTTATCTTTTTCATTTTTTATCAAATAATATTTTTATATGATTCGAATTTGAAACAAAAAAATGGTGATTATTATCCTTTAATTTCAATTAAAAATAAAATTAACACAATTCACTCATTAGTTTGTGATAATCTTCTAAACATACTAATATTTCATTATATATTGAGCAAAATATATACTAAGTAGATTGAGATAAGAACGGTTTACGTGTTAGAATGATCATTATAGATAATTGAACTCATATCTTATAAAATTATTTGTATTGATTTAAATTTATAATAATTTATCTTAAAAATTGAAAAGTTTATTTTATTTTATAAAAAAAATGAAATGAAGTTTTTTAAAATAAAAATTTCACCGAATTTCACAAAATGTTGAAACATTTATTTTATTATTATTATTTGGTTTATAATTTTACTCGAAGATTACAAAAGTTGTCTGGTATCTATTTATATGTATAAGACATTGTATGTTGCAGGTAAAATAATTTTAAATTTTGATACATATCATATCGGGAAGGAGGGAGGGATATGTGCCTATATATATTAATACTTAAGTAATAACCAAATATTCATTAAAAAAATTATATCAAAAATTGTTATTTTTATAATTAAAATTTTTAAAGAGCTTTATAAATAATGTTTCTGGAAAAAGTAAGAGCAAAATATAATATAATTTATTTCCAACTTACAAAGATTGTTCGGAAGAAAAAAACTTTGTATGATTTGGTTTCTGTATGTTAACATTATAAAATGAAATCTTTTAAGGGATTAATTAAACAAGGCTAATTATTTTTTAATACTTAAATATAAAAAAATAATTATATCACCAATATTAATTGCACATCTTTCTTTCTATATATAAACATGATATATCATTCAAAAAATTATTTACCATAAAGTAAATACATAATTAGCTCAACTTCTAAGTGCTTGAAATTTTAGAATAATTGGAGTCTAACTCTTCTCCATCATTATTGAAATCAAACACAATCATCAAGACTTGCTTAATCTGTATAAACATATATTTTTGTTAACGTACTTCTCATTTTCCTCATAAAACATTTAATAAAACAATCAGGTAATGCATGCCGAACCAAAATAGTCATCAATTTGGATTGTACTTGATAAATAGCAGATCTTACTACCTAATTATATACTATATAATCAAATTTATAACTCATTATATCTTATCTGCTGCCTAAAATTTTACAAATTTGCACAGTACCTTTTTTTTTTAATGAAATGCATACTATTTAATAAGAAAACATGCTACAATTCTACTTTTTTTAATAATCTGGATACGTTATTTTGGAGTTTTAATTAAAATATAAAACAATTGAAATAGATATATATTAATTTATATTACAAGCCAGCTAGGATATTGATTTTAAAATTTTGAATATCAGTTCGTAAATCTCAATACTTGGGTAGCATCCATCAACATTATTTCCCTCATTCTTACTATTTTATTGAAACAAGGAAATAAAAAAAAACATGTAATACACAACACAGTATGTCAGCATAAAATAACTATGACAGTTGCTAAATGTAAATAATATACTTATTTTATTTGATTCTTTAGTGGATGATTATTTTAATTTTGTTTGAAATAAATTTAAATAAAATATATATTTTTTATTATTTTATGAATATTATTTCATAAATTATGTAACTTTCATTTTCATAATTATATGACCGTTATTTTTATGATATTTATTTTCATAATTATATGGTTGTTATTTTTATGACCGTTACTTTTATGACCGTTATTTTCATAATAATACAACCGTTACTTTTATAACCGTTATTTTTCATAATTATATGTCCGTTATTTTGACCGTTATTTTCATAATTATATGACTATTACACTTATTTTTTCAACTATAAATAGCAGTAACAACCCTCAAATTTATAAAATATTATGTATTTATCTAATTAAGTTCTTTTATGAATTTATAATTTTTGTGTTTTTGTTTTTACTTTTTTTTTCTCTTAGCTTGCTTCTCAACCGGAAGCTAATGTAAACAAGTTTAATTAACTAGCATCTTTAATTTGTTTTTCATTCTTTCTAAATAATTAACTTGCCTTAATTAGTTAATTGTATTATTACAATATCCAAACAAATGTATTGTGTATTTATCTAATTAACTAGCATCTTTAATTTGTTTTTCATTCAATTATCCAAACAAATGTATTATTATTCCTATTGATAAAATTACATATCTTTACTCCCGCTTGATCGTTCATAGGTTGAGATCTTTTTTAGCCTTTTTATATTTTTTAGATGTGAATGGTTTTTTCTATTGGTAAAATTAACATCTTTAATCAAACTTGATATTTTGTCTTAAGATTTTTAAGTTTTGAATAAAAAATAATTATATAATATATATATATATATATATATATATATTAAAAAAAATTTGTTACTACCATACCAATAAATTTTGTATATTGTTAGGAAAATATCATCGATGTATATAACACTACTACAAAACATACATACGGCCTCAGTTTTTAACCGTGACCGTAGTTCTATGACCATGGTTATCAGAACTGAGGCTTAAGTGAGAGAGGGACCATAGATAATGACATATGGCCTCAATTTTCTAATAACCGAGACCATAGGGTATATATAAATAAAAAATTCAATAATTAGTAATTATATTATTAAAAATTAATATAAGTTACAATATATTTATTAATTATAATATTAAAAATCATATTATATTAAAATTAAAAGTATAATTATATTTGGAAGTTTATTATACACAAAAAAAATTAGTATTACAAATTAATTTTTTAGTATTAATTACAAACATGAAAAAAACCTAGTATTAATTACCAACATCAGCAGCGCAGTGCCATCAGCAATACCAACTTAGCACCATTCAAAGAATAACAACACCAAGAAGTGCAGACCATCACCAGCGCCAATAACAAAGAAGAAGAACACTCAAAGACGCGGTGTCGCATCAAGGCCAACACCAAAGATAACCAACATCGCAGTATCAATAGCAGCGAGGGTCACAACAAGAGAAAAAAAAACTATCACTCAACATGCTAAAACATTAACCAATAAATAGAACATGGTACACATGAAAATAAAGATGTCAAACATACCTTGAAAACACGAACAAGAAAAAATGTCACAGCTCTAGAAAATCCCATATGAATCATAGTAAGCGTAATGGGTAAAAGAAAGTTGAAGTATTTGGGATAGAGAACCCACTGCAAGGAAAATTTAGCCAGATATACTTCACTTTTACTTAATAAACAAACTGGAAGACTAATTTTTAAATATATTAATACATAGTTCAATATTGAACAATTGATCACTAACAAAGTTATCCATACGTAGATTATTCAGAAATTTAATAACAATGTATAAGCATTTTACAACCCTAAAGAACATACCTTATTGTACAATATTACTTTGGATGAAAGTATAATGTAGATCAATGGGTAGAAATAAGTCAAAACAAGTGGTTTGTTGATCCACAAATGCGGTTATAATGAAAACCTCAAATGAAGAGTAAAATAGCAGAATATATAACCAAAGTTGAAACCTAGCAAGAAGAAAAGAACAACCCTTTTGTTATAAAATAAAAGACATGAATACAATTAGCAGAGATGCACAAGAAGAAATAAGCACCAACACTAGGGCAGAGCACCAGCACCAACACAACGCACCAGTACCAGTGACCAACAACCAACATCCAGCGTCGATCGTCCAACGACCAGCATCCATTGACCCAGTGGCCAGCGAACCAATGAAAAATGACCCATCAAACATAGACCACCAAACCAGTGAGATGGGAAGATGAGGAAGAAGAGATAGAAAGAGAAGGAAGAATCGCGAGAGGGGAAGAGAAAGAATCAGATCTAAAAAAATGAAATTTTAGATCTGGGAGAAAAAGGAAGAAGGATGAAGGATGAAGGAAGGAAGAAAAAAATAAAAAATAAAGAGAGAAGGGTAGGCGTGGGAAAGAAAGAGAGAGAGAGAGAGAGAGAGAGTAGGAAAGAAAAAAACGAAGAAAAAAAAAACAAAAAAAACATGAAAAAAATAATATAACTTATGGCCAAATCGAGATCATAAACATATCTTATAGCCTCAGTTTTTATTAAACCGTGATCAAAACATTATGATCTCGATTTTTATAAAAATCGAGGCCATAGGTCTGAGATCATATGTTAGTTTTTTAATAGTGATATGAAACTAAATGATTCAATTTAAACGTTTTTTAATTATACAATATTTAAAATTAAATAATATATTGGATTTTTTCAATAGTAAAAATACATGACATAAATAGTACTATTATTGTGGTTATAAATTTTAAATTAACATATTATTTTTAATATTAAAAAAATATATGATCAAATAAAATATTAATTTATGTTAAACTAGAGATTATAATAATTTTCTCATATTTTAATATATTATTAAATAAGTACAATAACGAGAGTATTAGACGATGATATAAGCATCATTTGATTTATCTTTTATATTTTTTATCAAATAATATTTTTATATGATTTGAATCTATAATTAAATTATATTTTAAAAACAAAAACTTAACAAAAAAATTGTGGACAAAATAGAAAATTAATTTATGTTAAACTTGTAATTACAATAATTTTCTAGTATTTTAATATAATTAAATAAGGAAAATAATGAGAGTAGGAGAAGATGATATGAGTTGACATCGTATCCGGATTTCAATTAAAAAAGAAAACATGATTCAGATATTAGTTTATGATAAGATTTGTATTCATAGTTTTAAATTGCAGATTCAAAACATACTAATATTTCACAACATATTGATAAAAATATATAGGGAGATTGAGCAAAAGAATTGCTTAGAAGGATCATTACAGATAATTGAACTCATATCTTATAAAATTATTTGCATTGAGTTAAATTTAAAGCAATTTACCATAAAAATATGAACATTTATTTTATTCTATAAAAGAAATGAAATGAAGTTTTTAAAACCAAAATTCACAACAACAAAAAAATCCAAATTTACCAAAATTTTATTAAAATTCTAAAAGAAATCGACTTCTAACAAATTTCATATCTATACCTTAAATTTTTTGAAACTTTTGCAATTTATTTAAAATTTTCATTCTGAATATAACAAAATTAATCTAATATATATGTGGGTGGGTTTAGTTTTGATCTTTTTGGCATTAGAACACTTGATCAATCCATACTTTTCTCAAAAATTAAAATTAAATCAAATAGATATTCTTTTAAAAACTACAAAATTAAGTTAAATTGGTTCAGTTTGATTTATTTTTATTAGTTTTAATAAATTTTTCTTTTTTGGGATTATTTTTATCCAACCCTAGTTAATATCATCTTCTCTAACACTCGATGATGTTTAAGTATAAATTATTATTATTTTTGAACAATTGTTTTTTAAATATAAACTAACAGTATAGCAATATTCATTTAGTTTATTATTTTACTTTAAGATTCCAAAAGTTGTGTGGGTATTATATATATATATATATATGACATTGAATGCTACAGGTGAAATAATTTTAAAATTGATACGTATCATATGGGGAAGAAGGGATAGGCCAATATATTAATTAATGATTAATAATTATATAAAATAATACTTAAAATTTATAATAATAAAAATAATTATAAGTTAATATATAAATTATTATTTTATAATTATAAATTTTAAATATCAGATACTTCTGTTAACTTCTTACTGAAATCAAAGACAATCATTAAGACTTGCTTAATCTGTATAAACATATACTTTTATTAACTTCGGTATAAACATATACTTTTGTTAAGACTTCTTAATTTGGATGCTGAATCAAACTAGTCATCAATTTGGATGTTACTTAATAAATACCAGATCTTAATAAACTAATCACCGACAACATTAATTTATATTTAACAGCAACGAATGCGAACTAGCCAGCTAGGATGATATTAATTTAAAATTTTGTAATATCAGTAGGGGAATCTCAATACTTGTGTAGCATCTTCATAATAATACCCTCATTCTTACTATTTTATTAAAACAATGAAATAAAAAAATATGTAATACAAAACTAAGTAACCAATAAAATTATATAATTAAACCTGCTATTAAATATAAATAATGTATGTATTTTAGTTTATCTTTATATAAAATTATATATCTTTGTCTCAAATCAGAATGAATATTATTTTAAAAAATATAATAAGAATTAGCTACCTAAAAATGTATAACGTTTACCATTAGTTGGAAAGTGTTGAGGTTTAAACAAATTGAGGCATAACCGATGTAACAAAATGAGACGAATAGAAGAAAATATCATGATAGACCCATTAAATTCAAGTATAATAATTATAAATTTAAATAAGTTAAAAATCTTAAATGTTTAAATATTTGCTTATATCAAGTCATAATATTGATAAACATTAAAATGGAAATTGTTTTTAAAAATAAACAACTAATTCCAAATGAAATAAAAGATAAAAATCTAATTCTATTAGAAAATTAAATTTTGATAAATGTTATATCTATCATTTAAACGAATATTTTAAAGATGAAGATTATAAAACTTGTCTTCAAAATTTTAAAAGATTTAACAACTTATGAAAGATCTATACAGATTATATTAAAATTATCACCAGCATCTTAAACCATCTTATTTCAAGGATATTAAAAGACTATTTTAGTCAAAAATATGTAAGAATAGAGAGGAGGAATTCAACAACTTAATATTTGAATACTAATTCTTTGAAGATTATAAGTACAATGTATGTATACATGAAAAATCTATTTGTATATAATGAAAAGGATAAAATAGTGTGCATGCAATGCATATGACTTATCAAGATAATATCCTATAAATATTGAATCATTAGTGTATAAATTAAAACTATTAGATTTAACAAATAAAAATAATAATTTTAAATTTTAAATAATAATTAATAGATTCATGCATAGAAATAAGTAATCAACGCAATAAATAACATAATATAATTTATAATTGTAACGAATATAGAAAAAAATTAGATTTATATAAAAAAAACAATAAGCTCTTTAAAAATATTATTGTGTTTGGTAAATAACAAATACCATCAACTTGGAAATTTAGTTTTAGACTTGGAAAGATGGCAATAGATAAGAGTGGTGACTATTTTGAGAGAGATAATTTAGGTAGTTTGCTAGCTATTTGGATGTCACAATTTACTGTGTTCCATAACAATCTATCCATTTTAATGTTAACCAATGGTTGGCTATCGATGAATATCCTAAAGAATTCACTACTATTAAGAATCTTTGTGATAATAATACTTTTAACAATAAAATATACTCTCCATTTCTTAAAAATCATAGTTTAATTAATTAATTAATTTCGGTAAATTAAATGAATAACCGATAATTACACTCAAATAAAATAGTTAAGGTTTTCTATATTTGGAAAAAAAATTATGGTTTTCCTTTTATCAAAGAAAGTGACATATATAATGTAAAATTTATTATAATAAATAAAATATTATGTATTTATCTAATTAAGCTTGATCCTTTATGAATTTATAAATTTTGTGTTGTGTACAACTTAATTTTTATTCTCTTAATTACTAGCTTCTTAATTGAACATTAGTGTATACAAGTTTAATTAATTAGCATCTTTCTATTTGTTTTTATTTTTTCTAAGTACTTATCCTCCCTTAATTAGCTAAGGGCCGATAGCCAATTTGGCTTGAGATTAATATCAATTAATTTTATTATTTTTGTGCGCTAATCTATAAGGTAAAGATATCATATATATTCCCTAAAAAAGTGTTTAGATATAAAAATGGCAAGTCATGCGTGCAACTATGATTGCAATTAATTAATATATAATAATTAATTAGTATAAAAAATTAAAAAAAATTATATTTAATGTATTCAAATAAAAATCAAATAATGATTAGATTAATAAAATAAAAATATATCAAATAATTATAAGAATAAAAAAATCATATGTAATAATATAGATCGAGTTTTCCTCTTTTTCTTTTTCACTTTTTCAAATTTATATGTCTCTTCTTATTGATAAGATGATCGAACTAAAGATATTTACATTTTGAATAAAAAATATTTAAATAAAAATATAAGTTTTAAATTAAATCTAAAAACAAAATAAATCAAAATCTAACAAAATATACTTAAAATATCTTTAGATGCAAATCTATATAAAATAAAAATCATACAAGATCAAAATCAAAATTTAATGCATATATTGTTATATATGTTTATTGAATTGAGTTAAATAAAATGAAAGATTTATATGAAAATACTCTTCTACAATAAGAAACTCCTTTTCCTTGTAAGAAGCAAAACTAATAAATAATTACTTTTAAAAAAAAAGATAAAAAAGGGAGAATATATCATAATAAAAATAATCTTAAGTGAATAAAATCAATGTATTGCAAACTCAAACAAGAAAATAACACAAAAGGCAATCTAATGTTATAGCATATATATGAGATAGGACAAGACTTCAAAATATACCTAATATTGTACACTCTCATATGTTGAAGTTAATTTCTATTGGGTCGTATTCTATTGACACGTAGATATGTAAATCCTTAAAATATCATATTAGAAGGGACTATATTAGTGGTTATCGTATCCCCCGATGTTTGAAACAGTGAGTTGTGAGCTTTAATAAGTTATGTGTGTCTTTTTTGTTTGTAATTACTTGTTTAAAAGTTTTGACTGATGGTATAATTGTAAATAATTAATATTAATTCATGTAAATTTAATTTTATAATATTTAAATATTAAATTAATTAGTATATAATTATTTAAAATATTAATAATCTTTAATAAATGTGAATTATGTTATTAATATTTATTTTAAATTCAAATAATAAAGTATATATATGATGTGCACTGTTCACATGGGACTGTGTATATCTGATCATTTTTCTATCCAACACCATGTATCAATGTTTAATATTTAATGAGAATAATATTTTTTCTCATCTTTTTATAAATCTCAATGGTTGATACATGGAAGTGTAAAATATATGAAAACTATTCTTTGTACAAATGATTTAGACAATTTTTTTACAAATCATTTCTAACCATTGGACTGGGTATATATGTTTTTGGTTTATTTAATTTTCTTCCCTTTTTTATAAGTTATGTAATATTTTGTAACTAGAGATCTAATATATATATATATATATAATATTTTTTGAGTTAAACCCTTCAATAGTAAATTAAGAGATAGTTATTTTTAAAGTAGAACATTAATATCAAATTAATTTAAATTTTTTTATTTAATACTCTAATGTTTTTAAAAAATAAATATTATTCTAACATTAACAAAAGTTATTCTCAAAATAATACTTTCCTAATTTAATCAAGCCATCTGATTTAAATACAAAAGTTTTTTCATTCTCTTGGTACCATTACACTTAATATTTTTGCTTGGATATACCTTAGAAAATCATTGGAGAAAAATATTGAAGTTTAGTTGTTGAGTTGATTATGCAAAAGTATAAACTTTTTTGTTTGAAGATCATGCTTTGATGATATGTTAGTGCATTAAAAAATGTGTAAAAATGATACTAATATAACTTTTAAAAATATTATTAACTTTATCAATCTTAAAATTGACCTTTTAAAATTAGATAACTATAGTCGAAATAAACTATTTAAAATTTTCATGTTAACACTAAGATATATATGAAATAGAAAAGATTTATTTTAGACGTTGCCGATCACTAATTATTTTAAAAGCTTAAATTATCGAGAGAATTATCCATATTATTTTTATACATCTAGTGCTATCAAACAAATGATGTCTATGTACATCATGTTAACTAAATATACAAATTAAGGTTATTGGACTCTAAACACTGTATCTTCAATTTTGATGTTAATTATGTTAGAAATTATTGGTAACTAACTCTTCTAAAAAACTTAAGGTATCAATTATAAATAAGATTCAAATCATATTAGTAATTTAAGAAAGCTATAATAACGAGGAAGGGATTGCTTATAACAATGAGCTATAATAATTCTTTTGTTTTTTTATGGACAAAAAAATTGAGAAAAATTAAAAAAATTACCCTTAAAATTTATAATAATAAAAATAATATTTTAATCATATTAAACATGTTTAATTAATAAAATTTTAACGATATTTAATTGGATAACGTTTAATATAAAATAATGTATCATATTTCTTTAATAATAAAAATATATTATGTGTTTGTAAGAAAATACTATTTTTTATTATTATAAAATTTAATTAAATATTTCTTTTATTATTACATCACTAAAGTACATATTTAATTGAAAAAATATTCAAAAATTATTTAATATAAAATATAAATATTTCACCTCCTAGTAAATCAATGACACTCATTAAATTTGTTTAATATTTGTAAACATGTACTCTTTGTAAGTCGCTCCTACATTTAAGAGGAAGAAAACACAAATGTTAGGTGTAACCATAAATGGTAGGTACAACCACAAATGGTAGGTGCAACCACCAATGGTAGGTGCAACCACCAATGTTAGGTGCAACCACAAATGGTAGATACAACCACAAATGATAGGTACAACCACAATGGTAGGTGCATCTAACATTGATATGCAATTTTGCCTATAAATTGGCAATGTCTTTGCCTTAGAGAAACATCAACACACCAAACAAGAAGAGAAGCAAAGCAAAGCCAAAGTAACAATTTTCTTTGAAGAAAAATAATGTTGTGTGTAATAAAGTGAGAGAGAATATCTTAGAAAAATATTGGGATATTTTTCTAAAAGGGGAGTGACAAAATAGTGAGTTTGGGAAATACTTGTGTGACACTATTTTGGGTTTATCTCAATTTTTTGTATTGCCTCTCACTTTGTACCAATTAATTTTATTAGTGGAAGAAATACTTTTCGGAGTTTGTCCCGTGGACTTAGCCCAAATTAAAGGGTGAACCACGTTAAATTTTCGATGTCATTATTCTACTCTGTTGAATTCATTTTATCTTTACTTGTTGTGCCCAACAACTGGTATCAGAGCTGGTCTAGTAAAATTCTTAATATGCTCTGTGGTTGCAGCATAGACTGGTCTTCCATATCAGAAAAGATTTTATTAGGTCCAGGGCGTATTTATTTATAGAAAAAATAAACACAGCAAAAAAAAAGTTCAAGCCAAAAGGTAGATATTGAGAAATTTAATGGCAATAATAATTTCTCTTTATGGAAAAGGAGGATGAAGGATATTCTCATTCAACAGAAGGTCCATAAGGCGTTGTTGGGAAAAGAAAAGAAGGTAGCAACCGTCACCGAGGAACAATGGGAGGAAATAGATGAGATTGCAGTTAGTACAATCCGTCTAAATCTCTCAGATAGTGTCTTGCAAAATATTGAATAAAAAATTGCAAGACTGCTAAAGAAACATGGGAGACTCTAAAAAATGTGTACATGTCAAAGAACCTTGCTAATAAATTTTATTTGTGGAAGGAGCTATATCAGATGAGGAAGGAAGATAATGTGAGCATGATGCAGCATGTTAGCAATTTCAACAGCAAGCTTTCTCACTTAGCAAGATTTAATGTGATTTTTGGCGATGAAGAGAAAGCTGTGATGTTATTGGCATCACTACCCTCATTATATAATCATATCACAACAACTCTGACTTATGCAAAAGACAAGATGGAGTTTGAAGTTGTTGTAGAAGCCTTGTTCTCATATGAGAAACAAAACAATGAAAGAGATTCAGAAGCACAAGCCTTTATTACAGAGTCTAGAGGAAGGAGACTGTACAAAAAACAAAAACCCAGAAGTAATGTCAGAGGCAAATCAAAAAAATTTGCCAATGTTGAATGCCATCATTGTAAGAGGAAGGGTCACACTAAGAAATTTTGTCGGATGTTTAAGAAGGAACAAGAAACGAACAAAGGCAAAGTAACAAAGAATGACGACAATAGTGATGATGAGCAAAAAAATACCATAGACGAGTTCAATATCGTTTATGATGAAGATTTTTTCAATCTTGCATCACACGAGATCAGTTGGGTGATTGATAGTGGTGCTACAGTTCACGCTATATCACGTAGAGAATTTTTATCATCATACACCTGGAAGTTTTGGTGTTGTTAGAATGGGAGATGAATGCCTGTCAAAGGTAGTAGGCAAAGGAGACGTTTGCTTGGAAACAGAGAATAGAACCAGACTATTTTTGAAGGATGTCAAGCATATTCTAGATATGCGCCTGAATTTGATCTCTATGCGCCAACTTGCAAATGAAGGATATTGTAGCTCCTTCATTTATGAAAAATGGAAACTTACAAAAGGCTCCTTAGTAGTGGCCAGAGGTGAGAAGCATACAACTCTGTATATAATGCAAGCGAAGCTCTCCACCGACACAGTAAACGCCATAGAGAAAGATAGTGCAGCTAAGCTATGGCATAAGAGACTTAGTCACATGGGTGAAAAAGGTTTGACAAGTCTAGCCAAAAAGAAGATATTTCCTGGAATGGATGAAGTACATTTGGAGAAATGTGTTCATTGTCTAGCAGGAAAGCAAAGTAGGGTTGCTTTCAAGAGCTTCCTTCCTTCCAGAATGAATAATATTTTAGATCTGATTCATTCATATTTGTGTGGACCAATGCCAAAGTCACTTGGTGGTACTCAATACTTTGTGATTTTCATTAATGATCATTCAAGGAAGACGTGGGTATATCTTCTAAAGATAAAGGATCATGTGCTAGATGTCTTCAAAGAATTTCATGCCTCAGTTGAGAGACAGAATGGAAAGAAGCTAAAGTGCATCCGAACAGACAATGGTGGAGAATACACATGACCTTTCCATGCTTATTGCAAAAAGCATGGTATTCGGCATCAGATGAAACCTCCAAAGACACCGCAGTTGAATGGCTTAGCTGAGAGGATGAACAGAACTTTGATGGAGAGAGTTAGATGTCTACTTTCACATGCAAAGTTGCCTAAAACTTTTTGGGGTGAAACCATACTCACAGTTACACATGTGTTGAATCTTTCACCCTGTACTCCTCTCAAGATGGATGTTCCAGATAAAGTGTGGTCAGGAAAGGATGTTTCCTATGATCATCTGCGAGTGTTTGGCTGTAAAGCATTTGTTCATATCCCCAAGGATGAGAGATCCAAACTTGATGCCAAAACAAGACAGTGTATTTTTATTGGCTATGGTCAAGATCAATTTGGCTATAGATTTTACGATCCAGTTGCAAAGAGACGTGTCAGGAGTCGTGATGCTGTATTTGTTGAAGATGAGACCATTGAAGATATTATCAAAATGAATAAATATGTTCTTAATTCCAATGGTGACTCATCATATTTGGAATTAATTCCTCCAACATTAGTGCCAAGACAAGTTGGAGATGAAGACTAGATTTATCCACCTGATGAAAATGATGCCCCTATAGAAGTTGGTTCTGAAGATGAGGGAAATGATGATGTTCATTATCCAGTACCAATACCTATGACTTCTCCTGTTCCATTGAGAAGATCTCCTGTTCCATTGAGAAGAAGTGATAGAGTGAGACGACCCTCTATCTCATATCCTCCATATGAGTATGTAACTTTCACTGATGGGGGAGAACCTGAGAATTATAAAGAGGCCATGGATGTCGAATCCAAACAAAAATGGATTGAAGCCATGCAACATGAGATGAAGTCCTTACATGAGAATAAAACCTTTGAGCTAATGAAATTTCCCAAAGGGAAGAAGGCCTTGAAAAATAAATGGGTGTTCAGGGTGAAGCATGAAGGACATAGTTCCAGTCCGCGATACAAATCTAGACTGGTTTTCAAAGGATTCAACCAAAGAAAAGGTGTTGACTTTGATGAGATTTTCTCTCCAGTTGTGAAAATGACATCCATTCGTACTGTGCTAGGGTTAGCATCATGTCTTAACTTGGAGGTTGAGCAAATGGATGTCAAAACTGCCTTCCTACATGGTGACTTGGAAGAAGAGATATACATGGAGCAGCCAGAGGGTTTTCATCAAAAGGGAAAAGAAGATTATGTCTGCAAATTGAAGAAAAGTCTCTACGGCTTAAAACAGGCACCAAGACAATGGTACAAGAAGTTCGAGTCTGTTATGGGGGAGCAAGGCTACAAAAAGACTACTTCAGACCATTGTGTTTTTGTGCAGAAATTCTCTAATGATGATTTTATTATTCTTTTGCTCTATGTGGATGATATGTTGATTGTTGGCCGAAATATTTCCAGAATCAACAACTTGAAAAACACAGTTGAGTAAGTCTTTTTCCATGAAAGACTTAGGACCAGAAAAACAGATTCTTGGCATGGCTATTATTAGAGACAGAGGTGTCAAGAAATTATG
Source organism: Hippophae rhamnoides (assembly GCA_033030585.1). Taxonomy (NCBI): domain Eukaryota; kingdom Viridiplantae; phylum Streptophyta; class Magnoliopsida; order Rosales; family Elaeagnaceae; genus Hippophae; species Hippophae rhamnoides. The sequence continues at coordinate 23,509,810 of CM065430.1, forward strand.
GTTGTCACAGGAGAAGTACATTGAGAAAGGACTTCAGAGATTTCATATGAATAAGGCTAAAGCGATTAGTTGTCATCTTGCTAATCACTTTAAGCTAAGTTCTAAGCAAAGCCCTTCTACAGACAAAGAGAAGGAAGAGATGGAAGAGGTTCCATATGCTACAGCAGTTGGAAGTCTAATGTATGCCATGGTTTGTACACGGCCAGATATCACTCATGCAGTTGGAATTGTGAGTAGATTCCTTTCAAATCCTGGAAAGGAACATTGGGCTGCAGTGAAATGGATTTTCAGGTATCTTCGAGGTTCTTCCAAAATATGTCCATGTTTTGGAAATGATAAACCTGTGTTAGTTGGATACACAGATGCAGATATGGCTGGTGATGTGGATTCCAGAAAATCCACTTCAGTTTACCTGATTACATTTACAGGGGGAGCTGTGTCATGGCAATCAAAGTTGCAAAAATGTGTTACACTATCCACTATCAAAGTAGAGTTTATAGCAGCAACTGAAGCATGTAAAGAGTTGCTATGGATGTAAAAGTTCTTGAAAGAACTTGGGTTGCAACAAGACAATTATAAGTTATTTTGTCATAGTCATAGTGCTGTTCATCTTGGAAAGAATGCATCCTTTCATTCGAGATCAAAACATATTGATATGAGATATCACTGGATTAGGGATGTAATGGAGAAGAAGCTATTACAACTTGAGAAGATCTATACAGAAGAAAATGGATCAAACATGTTAACAAAAATTCTCCCGAGACAAAATTTTAAATACTGTCGTTTAGATGCTGGATTGGTGGAGCCCTCTATGTAGTCAGGAGGGGGAGATTTGTAAGTCCCTCCTACATTTAAGAGGAAGAAAACACAAATGTTAGGTGCAACCATAAATTATAGGTGCAACCACAAATGGTAGGTGCAACCACAAATGGTAGGTGCAACCACAAATGGTAGGTACAACCTCAAATGATAGGTACAACCACAATGTTAGGTGCATCTAACATTGATATGAAATTTTACCTATAAATAAGCAATGTCTTTGCCTTAGATAAACATAGACACACCAAACAAGAAGAGAAGCAAAGCAAAGGCAAAGGAACAATTTTCTTTGAAGAAAAATAGTGTTGGGAAACACTTGTGTGACACTATTTTGGGTTTATCTCAATTTGTTGTATTGTTTCTCACTTTGTACCCATTAATTTTATTAACGGAAAAAATACTTTTCGGAGTTTGTCCCGTGAACTTAGCTCAAATTAAAGAGTAAATCACGTTAAATTTTCGATGTCATTATTTTAATCTGTTGAATTCATCTTATCTTTAACCGCTGTGGCCAACACTTTTGTTAACTTCTCATTTTACTCGTCAAAAAAGATTTAATAAAATAATGAATTCAACTTGGATTGAACTTAATAAATAGCAGATCTTACTATATACTATGCTATATTTAACAGCAACGAATGCGAGCTTGCAAGCTAGGATGATATTGATTTTAAAAAAAATTAATATCAGTAGGTGAATCTCAATATTTGTATAGCATCCTCATTGTTTCGCTCATTTTTACTATTTTATTAAAATAAAAAAACTAAAAAAATATATAATACAAAACCCACTATATACGTCAGTATAACATATAGATAACATCTTTGAAAAATATACTGGAAGAACTTTGTGATATCAAAAACCTATAATATTCTTATTAAAGATCTATCACAATACACAATTTTTCAATTTTTTTAATTTAGTGTCAATTATATATTTTTATTTTGAATAGATTATTATTTATATATAAAAAAAATAAGATAATAATTAGTTTTTTAAATATCACCCTCCTTAATTAATAAAGATTATTATTGTCTATCTTCCATCTATATAAAGCAACTGGGTTGTGTATTGTGGCAACAAAACAAAAATCAACTAGTCATCATCAGAAAATATTCCTCTATCAAGTTGATCATCATCAGCCTTTCCTCTCCAAAATAACACAATGGAAATTCGCATTAATTCTTTTGTCTTGCTTTCCTCCTTCATATTGCTCATTTTCAACTGCTTCACTTTCACTGCTCAATCTGCTGTGAGATATATATTTTACATATAGTTTAATTTAATTAATTATCATGCATATACAAGTATATATATAATATTGATTGAAGGTTAAACATGTGATTTATATTAATGCAGAATTGCATGTACAAGGTGGAGGTTAAAACAGGAGACGTAGCAGGTGCAGGAACAGACTCAAAAATATCAGTATCTCTTTTCAATAACAAACTTGAAACAATTACAGTTTCAGACTTGGAAAAATGGGCAATAGATCCAAGTCGTAACCATTTTGAGAGAAATAATTTGGATATGTTTTTGGGTGAAGCTCAATGCCTTACTTCACCAGTTTGTGGTCTCGTTCTCAAATCTGATAACACTGGTTATAAGTCTGGTTGGTTTGTTAGCTATTTGGATGTCACAACTTACAGTGTTCCACAAGAATCTATCCATTTTAATGTTGACCAATGGTTGGCTACTAGTGAATATCCTTATGAACTCACTACTATAAGAAATCTTTGTGATAATAATACTCTTAACGATAAAAACATGCCCCTCTCTCTCTTAGAAACCGTTGTTTAATTAATTAATTAATTTGAGTTAATTAAATAAATAACCCATAACTACCCTAAATAGAGTAGTTAAGGTTTTCTACTTTTGATCAAATAAAAGGTCATGTATTGGTCACTGATGGAGTAATATATATATGTACCGTCGTATCCTTTTAGTATAAATAAAATATTATGTATTTATCTAATTAAGCTCCTTCGTTAATTTATAAATTTTGTGTTGTGTAGTTTATGTTGTTTTTTTTCCTAGTATCTTGATTCTTGTGATAATTGATAGTTTTGTTTAGTATTAAAACAACTTTCCTAATTTTAATGTTATATTTTACAAATAGATGAAGTAGTAAATATGGAAGACATTTAATTAAGTTTGTTAATAGGGAACTAATTTTTTGTTCATCTAAACGTGGAGATGAATATAGAGTATTTGCTATCATTAGTTCTTCAAAGATATTGCATATAAATAACTTGTTTCACTTGTACAAAATATAAAAACAAATGAATTAAAGAGTATACATAAAAAAGATAGAAAAATTCTTCGTGAGTTACTACTTAGAAAGAAAAATTTGTTTTTTTTTTGTAAATAATATTTTCTCTATTTTGTGAAAGAATTATTTTTTTTTCTATTATAATAGAGATTACAATTATTATCTTACTGTAACTAGAAAAAAAATGTTGTAATACTTATTTTATAATAATGAAATCATTCTATATTTGTTAGTAATTTTTTACTCCAATTTATTTGAGGGTTTTTCTACGTAAAATATTTTTATTATTTTTAATTTTATTTTAATTGTGTGTTAATTTCGACCCGATAATTTTTAATAACAACTCAAACATGAAGTTAAAGTAACAAGTTTAAACCTTTTTTTTTAACATTTGAATGAACGAAATTGCCACATATCCGAAGAGAAGCTTTGGTGTTTATAAATACGTGTTGCAGCATTGAAAATGCAGACAAATTAAACATGCAAATACATACAAATTTAACATGCAAATGCACACAGCAAACCATTCATTACGTCCCACCCAATGTACTCTTTGTTTTTTGGTAGCCTAGCTATTATAACAATTTACCTTGAAAATTGAAACATTTATTTTATTTTATAAAAAAATGAAATGATTTTTTTTAAAACAAAAAAAAAAATATTTAGATCTAGATCTAAAACTAGATACAAAACCAACCCAAATATAATAAAACATGTTTAAAATATATTTAGACAAAAATCTAAGTGAAAGAAATATCATATTAGATCAAAATCTAGATGTAATGCATAAATTTATAATATATGTTTATTAAAACGAGTAAAATGAAATGAAAGATTTATGTAGGAGAGATCTTCTACCATAAGAAACTTATCTTCTTGTGATAAGAAAAATAATAATAGACAATTAGATTTTTCTAAGAAGAGGAGAAAAAGGAGTATAATATTTCTTAATTATTATAATGTCAATTGAGTTATAAATAAATGCATTGTAAACTCAAAGAAGGAAAGGGAATACCAAAGGAAATATTACATAATTTAATTAATTAAATTACATTGCTTTGCATTTTATTAAATTTAATTAAATTACTATCAACATTGTAATTAGTAGAAACAAATATAATAAATACATGGGTATATTAAACTGAGCCATAACAAATTTAAAATTAATGATTATTGCTTTAAATTAAGTTTATTTAGCTCATTCTTAAAGATAGTTTTTAAAATTTAGAAAATAATTGTATCAATCGCAACTAAAGATTTAAGTTTTCAAGATATGGTTGCTACTTTTCATTTATAAGGAATAAATATAAATTTGTTGATTAAGAGAAAATATTGCTACACTACTACACAATTTAATAATTTCACACAACATGTAGTAGCCATATAATGATAATCTGCCTCAACGATTTATCGAGCCATTATTGTTTATTTCTTTGTCTTCCCATAAAAACATGCCTCTCTCTCTTAGAAACCGTTGTTTAATTAATTAATTAATTTGAGTTAATTAATTAAATAACACATAACTACCCTTAAATAGAGTAGTTAAGGTTTTCTACTTTTTTAACAATAAATTATCATTTCTTTTGATCAAATAAAAGGTTATGTATTGATCACTGATGGTGTAACAAATATATTTACCGTAACATCTCCTTATAATAAATAAATATTATGTATTTATGTAATTAAGCTCTTTCATGAATTTATAAATTTTGTGTCGTGTACTTATGTTGTTTTGTTTTACTTTTTTTTTCTTTCTTTCTCTTAGCTTGCTTCTTAACCGGAAGTTAATGCATACAAGTTTAATTAACAAGCATCTTTTGTTTTTTTTTCTTTCTAATTAATTAACTTGCCTTAATTAGCTAAGGGCCAAACGGTTGATTTAGCTTGAGATTAATATTAATTCATCTTTATCATTTGTGTGTCCCAATCTACAAGCTAAATCAGACAATATCAAAAGTATTCCATAAAAGAAGTATTTAGATATAAAAATTGTAAATCATGCATTTCAAATAATTGCTTGGAATTAATTAATAAAAAATAACAAAAAATTATAAAAACAATTGACCAAATATTTGTACTTGACTCTTTCAAAAGAAAATTACAAAAACAATTAGATCAATCAAATAAAAATACATTAAATATTTATAAAAGTAAAAAAAACATATATAATACAGTTCCTATTTTTTTTATTTAGCTCTTTTAACAAATATATCATTCTTCTTATTGATAAAATTACATATCTTTGATTCAACTTTATCTTTCATAAGTTAGATCTTCTTTAGCTTTTTCTATTATGCAAATATGAATGATTCTTTCTATTGATAAGATGAATATTTTTAATCCAACTTGATATTTCATGTCTTAAGATTTTCACGTTTTCAATAAAAGAATAACTAAATAATATATATATCAAATTTTTATGTTATTTTCATACCGTTAAATTTTATAAATTATTATGAAAATATCATCAATGTATATGAAAATAAATTATTCAATTTAAACGTTGTCTAATTATACAACGTTTAAAATGCAATAATATACTGTATTTTTTAATAATAAAAATGTATGAAATAAACATAAATGGTACAATTATCGTGGTTATAAATTCTAAACTAATGTACTATTTTTAATATTAAAAAACAAAAGATATAGTAAAATAGAATATTAATTTCACTACTATAAAAATGGGTATTAAATTCAGTTAAAAATCGACTTTAAATGTATTGACTTAAAATTTAAAGTTTGTTCAATGCATAAATCGACTTTACGTTTAAAGTCGATTCACACGATGAATCGACTTTAAATTTTTGATTTTTTTTTACAGAATTTACTTATTTTTTATTATACTCAAATTAAAACTTGTATTCGATTACTAAATAATATCAGGAAAATATATGTTTAAGAAATAATATAAATAATACAAATAATTGAAAAATAATATATTAATTAATAGAAGAAAAATTATCATGGTATTGTTCTATATTATTCAAGATAATCATATTCTTCTCCTGATATTATAATACAAATCTACATATATAATACAAAAGTTTATACACATAAATAATAACACATAATAACATAAACAATATGAATAATAAGTGCGTAGGATTAATATAAATACTTACAAGAATAAATGAAGCGACAAAATAAAGGAAATAAATAAAAAATTGTGTTTTGTAAGTAAGAAATATGTATAAAAAAATTAAGTATTTTACTCAAAAAAATAGGGGATCTAAAAGATTAGCTAGAGAGGAAGAAACCCACTAACCGACGTTGGACTTGATGGTCATAGGTGACACATCAACCGATGCTATGTTCTACGTGGATAGCATCGATTCTACACTGAACCGACTTTAAAATCATTATAAGTCAATTTTTAGAAGAAAAAAAATTGACTTTATATATCGACTTAAATATCCCTTTTTATATTAGTGTTTATGTTAAACTTGTAATTACAATGATTTTATAATATTTTAATATATTATTTCAAAAATTGACTTTATATATCGAAATAAATTTTCCTTTTTATACTAGTGTTTATGTTAAATTTGTAATTACAATGATTTTATAATATTTTAATATATTATTAAATAAGGATACGAGACAATGGTACGAGTATTAATTACTTGATTTATTATTTTTATTTTTTATCAATAATATTTTTATATAATTTAAATTTATAGCTTAAAATAAAAATAATAATGATTGTTACTACTAAATTTCAGTTAAAAAAAGTTAACTTGATTCACTTGTTAATTTGTAATAATCTTCACCTTCATAGTTTACAAACATACTAATATTTCAGTATATATTGATTAAAATATATATCAGTAGATTTAGACAAATAACTGCTAATAGTTTAGAATGATCATTAGAGATAATTGAACTTATATCTTATAAAATTATTTGCATTGAGTTAAATTTATAATAATTTACCTTGAAAATTGAAACATTTATTTATTTTATAAAAAAATGAAATGAAGTTTTTTAAAACAAAAGTTTCACCGAATTTCTCAAAAAGTTAAAAATTCGATTTTATTATTATTATTTGGTTTATAATTTTACTTCAAGATTCCAAAAGTTTTATGGGTACTATATATATAAGACATTGTATGCTGCAGGTAAAATAATTTTAAATTTTGATACATATCATATCGGGAAGGAGGGATATGGCCTTATATATTAATACATAAGTACGAACCAAATATTCATTAAAAAAATATTATATCAAACAATATTTAAAATTTATAATAATAAAAATAATGTACTATAGTAATAAGTGTTATGTATTGATAAATGATAGTGTAACATATATATATACCGTCACATCCCCTTATAATAAATAAAATATTATGTATTTATCTAATTAAGCTCTTTTATGAATTTATAAATTTTGTGTTGTGTACTTGTGTTGTTGTTTTTCTCTCTTATTAGCTTGCTTCTCAATCGGAAGTTAATGTATACAAGTTTAATTAACTAGCATCTTTTGTTTTTTTTTCTTCTAAGTAATTAACTTGCCTTAATTAGCTAAGGGCCAACCGGTTGATTTAGCTTGAGATTAATATTAATTAATTTTATTATTTGTGTGTCCCAATCTACAAGCTAAATCAGACAGTATCATAAATTAATATTCCCTAAAAGAAGTGTTTAGATATAAAAATTGTAAATCATGCATTTAAAATAATTGCTTGGAATTAATTAATAGATAATAATTAACAACTATAAAAAAATTGAAAAAAAATATTTATTTGACTCATTCAAAAGAAAATTAAGAAAAAAATTAGATCAATAAAATAAAAATACATCAAATATTTATAAAAGTAAAAAAATCATATATAATATAGTTCGAGTTTCTTCTTTACTCTTTCAATTTTCCAAACAAATATATCATTCTTCTTATTGATAAAATTACATATCTTCAATTCAACTTTATCATTTTAGCTTTTTCTATTCTTCAAATGTGAATGTTTCTTTCTATTCACAAGATGAACATCTTTAATCCAACTTGATATTTCATGTTTTAAGATTTTTATGTTTTGAATAAAAAATAACTAAATAATATATATATATATATATATATATATATCGATTTGTTTTGTTATTTTTATACCGTTAAAGTTTGTAAATTGTTACGAAAGTATCATCGATGTATATGAAACTAAATGATTCAATTTAAACGTTTTTTAATTATATAATTTTTAAAATAATATAATATATTAGATTTTTTTAATAGTAAAAATGTATGAGATAAATATAAATGATACTATTATTATGGTTACAAATTTTAAATTAATGTACTATTTTTATTATTAAAAAAACAAAAAATATGACCAAATAAAATATTAATTTAGGTTAAACTCTCAATTACATTAATTTTCTAATATTTTAAGATATTATTAAATAAGTACAATAAAGACAGTATGAAGAGATGATATAATCATCACTTGATTTATCTTTTCATTTTTTATCAAATAATGTTTTTATATGATTCTAATCTATAACTTCAAACAAAAAATGGTGATTGTTACCCTCTAATTTCAATTAAAAAATAAAATTAACACAATTCACTCATTATTTTGTGATAATCTTCTAAACATACTAATATTTCACAATATATTGAGCAAAATATATACTAAATAGATTGAGACAACAAGCGCTAACGTGTTAGAATGATTATTATATCTTATAAATTTTGTATTTGACTCATTTAAAAGAAAATTACTAGAAAAATTATATCAATAAAATAAAAATACATCAAATATTTATAAAAGTAAAAACAAATCATATATAATACAGTTTAAATTTTCTTCTTTATCTCTTTCAATTATCCAAACAAATGTATCATTATTCCTATTGATAAAATTATATATCTTCACTCCAGTTTGATAGTACATAAGTTGAGATCTTTTTATCCTTTTTTCTATTCTTTAGATGTAAATGGTTTTTTCTATTAATAAAATTAACATCTTTAATATAACTTGATATTTCATGTCTTAAAATTTTTACATTTTGAATAAAAAATGAAATTAAATGATTGAATTTAAACCTTTTCTAATTATACAACGTTTAAAATTAAATAATATATTAGATTTTTTCAATAATAAAAGTACATGAGACATAAATGTTACTATTATTGTGGTTATAAATTTTAAATTGACGTACTATTTTTAATATTAAAAAAATATGACCAAATAGAATGTTAATTTATGTTAAATTTGATATTATAATAATTTTCTAATATTTTAATATATTATTAAATAATTACAATAACGAGAGTATGATACGATGATATAAGCATCACTTGATTTATCTTTTATAATTTTTAACAAGTAATATTTTTATATTATTCGAATCTATAATTTAAATTATATTTTAAAAACAAAAACTTAGTAAAAAAAGAATTATGGGAAAAATAGAATATTAATTTATGTTAAACTTGTAATTACAATAATTTCTTAGTATTTTAACATAATTAAATAAGGAAAATAATGAGAGTATGAAACGATGATATGAGTTGGCATCGTATTCGGATTTCAATTAAAAAAGAAAACATGATTAATTCAGGTATTAGTTTGTGATAAAATTTGCATTCGTAGTTTTAAATTGCAGATTCAAAACATACTAATATTACACAGCATATTTAGCAAAATTTATAGCAACATACGTGTAAGAAGTATCGTTACAGATAATTGAACTCATATCTTATAAAATTATTTGCATTGAGTTAAATTTAAAGCAATTTACTTTGAAGTTTTTATGATTACCAGAATTTTATTAACAATCAACTTCTAACAAATTTCATATCTATACCTCAAATTTTTTGAAACTTTTGCAATTTATTTAAAATTTTCATCTTTGAATATAATAAAATTATTCTAATATATATAAGGGTGGATTTAGTTTTGATCTTTTTGGCATTAGAACACCTGACCAATCCATACTTTCAGTTACTCAAAAATTAAAATTAAATCAAATCGATATTCTTTTAAGAACTACAAAATTAGGTTAAATTGGTTCAGTTTGATTTATTTTTATTAGTTTTAATAATTTTTTCTTTTTTGGGATTATTTTTATCCAACCCTAGTTGATATCGTCTTCTCTAGCACTCGATGCTGTTTAAGTATAAATTATTATTATTTTTGAACAATTGTTTTTTAAATATAAACTGACATTATAGCAATATTCATTTAGTTTATTATTTTACTTTAAGATTCCAAAAGTTGTCTGGGTATTATATATATATATATATATATATATATGACATTGTATGCTGCAGGTTAAATAATTTTAAAATTGATACGTATCATATCGGGAAGAAGGGATAGACCAATATATTAATTAATGATTAAAAATTATATAAAATAATATTTAAAATTTATAATAATAAAAATAATTATGAGTTAATATAAAAATTATTATTTTTATAATTATAAATTTTGAATAGCAGATACTTTTGTGAACTTCTTACTGAAATCAAAGGCAATCATTAAGAGACTTGCTTAATTTGGATGCTGAATCAAAATAGTCATCAATTTGGATGTTACTTAATAAATAGCAGATCTTAATAAACAAATCACCGACAACATTAATTTATATTTAACAGCAACGAATGCGAACTAGCCAGCTAGGATGATATTGATTTTAAAGTTTTTAATATCAGTAGGGGAATCTCAATACTTGTGTAGCATCTTCATTATTTCCCTCATTCTTACTATTTTATTAAAACAATGAAATGAAAAAATATGTAATACAAAACTAAGTAACCTATAAAATTATAATTAAACCTGCTATTAAATATAAATAATGCATGTATTTTAGTTTGTCTTTAGATAAAATTATATATCTTCCTCTCAAATCAGACTGAATATCATTTTAAAAACATAATAGCAATTGGCTACAACTAAAGATGCATGTATACACGAAAATATTTTTTATCCACTGTCGCTTTATGTTGGAAATAAATTTAAATAAAAAATTGATGATAAAAAGAAAACAGCACTTGATTGCCAAAAAATTAAATATTTAGGATTAGAAATTGAAGATGAAAAACATAAATAACAAACTCATGTACTAAACAATATAAAGTTTTTCTTAATAAATTAAAAAATAAAAATCAATTACAAATGTTTTTAGGATGCTTAACATATGCAGAAACATATATCAAGAAAATTATAAAAATGCGACAACTTTTACAAGCAAAGTTGAAAAAATATCATATCTAAAAATAGATAGAAAAAGATATTTTGTATATGGATAAAGTAAAAATAAAAGTAAAAAATTTGCCAACTTTATACCATCTAGGACGATATGATAAAATGATAATTGAAACATATACTTCACAAGAATATTTGGAAGGAGTTATGAAAAAAATAATAGATGATAAAGATGAATATATTTGTAGATATACATCAGGACCTTTCCAACGTCTAGAATTAAATTACCATAGTAATGAAAAAGAATATTTAGCTATTAAAAAAACCATTAATAAATTTACAATATATTTTATAAGCTCCATATTTATTATTAGAATAGATAACAAGAATTTTAATTATTTCTTAATAACTAATATTGTAAGTGATTATAAACAAGGGATATTAGTCAGATGACAATAATGGTTTGACCATTACAATTTAGGAGATGCTCTTATTAAAGAATAGATTAACAAATTTTTTTATTAAAGAATTAGCAACTCTAACTATTTTTATGCTTTCAATAATGTAACATCTTGACATTAAGATCAAGATAAAAAAAAGGAGATAAAAATCCTACAAAAACAACTCGAGCCATTATACCTCGAGAAATATTTTATGGAGACATGAAATAAACAGGAAGAACTTAACTGTTCAAAACAACTTCTAGAGTCCAAAACCTCAAAGTAAGAATATTCATTAAAAAATTCAATCTAAAGAATATGAAACTTTTAAAGAAAGAATTCAAAATGAAAAGGAAGAACCTAATAGTTCAATATAAAGAAAAATTTATGAAACCAAAAAGCTTAACTAGGTAAATGAGGTAGAAAAAGAAGAACAGAAAATAATTTATGTGGTCTATAATGGCCTAAGATCATGAATCTATAACAATTGGACAGAAGCCAATAAATCTATTATCGAATTTAGTGCAGTAACTCATAAAGCCTTCAATAGCAGAATAGAAGATGAAGTCAGTTATGTCAATTACAAAATACCAAAGTTAATAACTATAGAGAATATAGTAATAAATTATTCTACGACATTACAACAAATACCAATAGCCCCAAGAAGATTTACAAATCTAGGGAAAATAACAAGGCCTATAGTGCTATTTAGAGAAGCATCTCTCCTAGAGACATCAAAGATGGTAAAGCATTCGGTTCTATTTAGGGAGATATCCCCCAAAAATTCTCTAATCATTGAAGATAATAAGAACCAATATAGAAATCTCAGCAAACCACAATGGTTGAGTCTATATAACTTGGCTAGAAAATCTATCTAAGAACATATTGAAGATATGGATTTCTATACCACAGATAAGGAATTTCATACATAAAGTAAATTCAATATCTTGGAAGGATTTGATCCAATATTTGTCTATAAAGCTTTACATGAATGACTATTAAAAAAATATCCAGTAAATAATTTAACCAAGAATTAATTTAAGTAAATTAAATTATTTCCTAGAGAATTTTAAAAGAATAATCAAGAACTTCAAAAAAAATATTAAAGCAGAAGACAAGCTTGTTTATCTTAAATTTTTCAGTTTATTAATATTAGTTCATACCATTTCATTAAGATAGGAATCTCCAATACAAACAGAAAAGTTCTCAAACCAATGGTACTTCTAGTTAAGGTTTTCTATATTTGAACAAGAAATTATGATTTTCCTTAGATGAAAGAAAAGGTAATAATGTATTGGTAACTAAAGATGTAACATATATAAAGTAACATCTATTATAATAAATAAAATATTATGTATTTATCTAATTAAGCTCTTTTATGAATTTATAAATTTTGTGTTGTGTACAACTTAATTTTTATTTTCTTAACTAGCTTCTTAATTGAACATTAGTGTATACAAGTTTAATTAATTAGCATCTTTCTATTTTTTTTTATAATTACTTATCCTCCCTTAATTAGCTAAGGGCCGACAGCCAATTTGGCTTGAGATTAATATTAATTAATTTTATTATTTTTGTGCGATAATCTATAAGGTAAAGATATCATATATATATATATATATATTCACTAAAAAAAGTGTTTAAATATAAAAATTCCAAGTCATGCGTGCACTATGATTGCAATTAATTAATATATAATAACTATTAGTATAAAAAAATTGAAAAAAAATATATTTGATTTATTCAAATAAAAAATAAAATAATAATTAGATTAATAAAATAAAAATATATCAAATAATTATAAGAGTAAAAAAATCATACGTAATAATATAGATCGAGTTTTTTTCATTTGCTTTTTCACTTTTTTAAATTTATATGGTTTTTTTATTGATAAGATGATCATCGGTTAATAGAATTTGATCTTTTATGTATTAAGATCTTTACATTTTGAATGAAAAAATACTTAAACAAAAAATATAAGATCGAAATTAAATCTAAAAACAAAATAAATCAAAATATAACAAAACATACTTAAAATAGCTTTAGATGCAAATCTACTTAAAATAAAAATCACACTACATCAAAATTTAAGTACAGTGCATATATTGTAATACGTGATTATTGAATTAAATTAAATAAAATGAAAGATTGATGATTAGAAGCAAAAATAATAAATAACTATGTTTTTTTAAAAAGAGGGATAAAAAAAGGGAGAATATTTTATAATAAAAATAATCTTAAGCCAATAAAATCAATGTATCACAAACTCAAACAAGAAAATAACACAAAGGCAATGTATTGTTGTAGCATGCATGCATACATACATACATAAATACATACATACATACCTATATACATACATACATACATACATATATATAGGCATAATTTAGGAAAATTAGTGGCCTAATTTGTGGCATGATTTAAGAAAATTAGTGGCATAATTTAAGGAAATTGGTGGTCTAATTTAAGGCTTAAATTATGGTACAATTTAGGGAAAGGGAACCTTTCTTCATCTATAAATAGGGAAGAGTTCATGCATTGAAGAACAATGCAAAAATCAGAAAAAATTAGAGAAAGTAGAAGCAAACTCAAAGAGAGAAAATACTTGCGAGTTTGGGAAAACACTTGAGAGATATTATTAGTGAGGAAATCTGTATCTGTATTCTGTATATTTCCTACTCAGTTCAAATAATATATGTTGCCTCCCGTGGACCTAGGCGAATTTCCGAACTACGTAAATTCTGTGTGTTCATTTTATTGCTTTGATATATTCATATACCGCTATTTATTGCTTCCAAACTGGATCCCAGAGCAAAGAAAACTGTTTTCTTGGGCTTTAGGGAAGGAGTTAAAGGATTTCTACTTTGGTGTGGTGAATCTAAGAAGATCGTCTTAAGCCGAGATGTTACATTCAACGAGTCTGTTATGCTAAGACAAACAAATTCAGAGAAAGAGAATGATAGTCCAAATACTCTTTCTAAGGTGATACTTGAGACTTCGGAAGATCCAGAACAAATTGCACCAATTACCGATCGTGGTGAAGATGAAATTGATGATCAAGAAGAGATCTTAGTTGAGGTGGAGGTTCTCTCACCATCACCACCGATTAATCAGCAGCCAGAATCTATTACCACTACTCGACTGAGAAGGGAGATTAGGAAGCCTACCAGATACACAGACATGGTAGCATTCGCACTTCCAGTAATTGATGATGATGTCCCATGCACTTACAGAGAAGCCGTGCAAAGAGTTGATAGTATGAAGTGGAAAATGGAAATGGATGAAGAGATGAAGTCTCTACATCAGAATCAGACTTGGGAGTTGGTTCAACTTCCCAAAGGAAAGAAAACTATTGGTTGCAAATGGGTCTATGCGAAGAAGAAAGGTGCTCCTGGTAAAGACAACATCAGATACAAAGCCAGACTGGTAGCAAAAGGCTATGCTCAGAAAGAAGGAATAGACTACAATGAGGTATTCTCACCTCTTGTTAAGCATTCATCTATTCGGATACTATTGGCTTTGGTAGCACAGTTTGATCTCAAGTTAGCTCAACTCGATGTCAAAATAGCTTTTCTCCATGGTACTTTGAACGAAGAAATCTACATGTCTCAACCAGATGGCTTCAAAATTCTAGGACGAGAGAATTGGGCTTGCAAGCTGAGCAAGTCAATTTATGGTTTGAAGCAATCACCGCAACAATGGTACAAGCGCTTTGATAGCTTCATCAGAGAGCAAAAGTACACACGTAGTCAGTTTGATCATTGTGTATGCTTTCGGAAACTCCAAGACGGTACCTTCATTTATTTGCTCTTATATGTTGATGGTATATTGATTGCATCTAAGAGCAAGGTGGAGATCGACAGATTGAAGGCTCTGTTGAGTTCAGAATTTGAAATGAAAGATCTTGGAGAAGCTAAGAAAATTCTTGGGATAGAAATCACAAGAGATAGAGTTGCAAGTACAGTCTGTCTGACACAGACTCAGTATCTGAAGAAAGTACTACAAAGGTTTGACATTGATGAAAAAACCAAACCAATAAGTACACTGCTTGCTCCTCACTTTCAGTTAAGTGCATTAATGTCACCTAGCACCACCGATGAGAAGAAGCAAATGGAACGTGTTCTATATGTAAATTCCATTGGTGCCTTGATGTATGCAATGGTTTGCACCAGACCTGATATTTCCCACGCTGTTAGTATGGTGAGTCGGTACATGCATAATCCGGGTAAAGGACACTGGCAAGCAGTGAAGTGGATTCTACGTTACATCTATGGTACTATGGATATTGGTTTGAAGTTTGAGAGAGACAAGACTGAAGGCAAACACCTAGTTAGATATTTGGATTCTGACTATGCTAGAGATCTGGATAAGCGTCGATCTACAACTGGTTATGTGTTCACAATGGTAGGAGGACCAGTTTGTTGGAGATCAACATTGCAGTCAACTGTAGCTTTGTCTACTACAGAGGCAGAGTATATGGCTGTAACAGAAGCATTCAAAGAAGCTATCTGGCTTCTCGGGTTGACCAAAGATTTGGGTATTTTTCAGAAGAACGTGGAAGTTTTCTGCGACAGCCAGAGTGCCATTTGTTTGG
The DNA here is from genome assembly GCA_033030585.1 of Hippophae rhamnoides. NCBI lineage: Eukaryota > Viridiplantae > Streptophyta > Magnoliopsida > Rosales > Elaeagnaceae > Hippophae > Hippophae rhamnoides. Next base: position 23,526,091 of record CM065430.1, read on the forward strand.
CAAAGAACCAAGTTCATCATGATTGTACCAAGCACATCAATGTTCGATTTCATTTTGTTCAGGAAATCGTCGATGAAGGGAATGTTATACTCCAGAAAGTCGGAACTGCAGATAACCCTGCAGATATGCTTACAAAGGTGGTTACAGGGATCAAGTTTCAACACTGCTTGAACTTGATCAACATCTCTCGAGCTTAGGACGCCTAGGGCGCATTTGGGGGCAGCGTTATGAACTTTTTCGCCAAGGTGGAGATTGTTGAATATTGGCTCTAAAAGTAACAAATTAGTGGCATAATTTAGGGAAATTAGTGGCCTAATTTGTGGCATGATTTGTGGAAACTAGTGGCATAATTTAAGAAAATTGGTCACCTAATTTAAGGCTTAAATTATGGCATAATTTAGGAAAAGGGAGCCTTTCTTCATCTATAAATAGGGAAGAGTTCATGCATTGAAGAACAAGGCAAAAATCAGAAAAAATCAGAGAGAGTATAAGCAAACTCAAAGAGAGAAAATACTTGCGAGTTTGGGGAAACACTTGAGAGATATTATTTGTGAGTAAAAATCTGTATCTGTATTCTGTATATTTCCTACTCAGTTCAAATAATATCTACTGCCTCCCGTGGACTGATGAGTGAAAACCGGCATCACCGATTCTCGCAAATACTTTGGTTTTAATATTTGTAAAACTCTCGCAAGTGCACGAATCATTTCGTAGAAAATGATAGGTATATTCCCAAGGTCGATCTAAGGAAGGAATGTATGTGGTTTTTAATTTATTATTCAAACTTTTAAAAACGAAATTAAATCCTAAACATCCTGTCACGATAGTTTGGTTTTTGTGTTCCTAATCTAATAACATAAAATAAACATATATACAGATTAATTAAATATAAAAATAAACATAGATACAAATTCAATAAATATTTATCTAAAAATAAATATAAATACAGATTCAATAAATATTCATGCAAATTTTATCATTTATATTAGTGGAGTATTTATGGATATAATAACTAAATTAATTATGCTTGCTCATATTATCTAGGTTATTAAAGATATAAATTGATATTTTATTGATTCTCTCTTTTTTGTATGAATACCACCTTTGGTGGGGTTAGATATTCTTTGTTAACTAAACAAATCAATTAACACCTATGGGTGGGGTTGATAACTAATTTGGTTAATTAAATTAATTCCTTTTTCTAAGAGATTGAAAATGAACCATTTAAATGCCACCTTTGGTGGGGTTAGACAATTTAAACTTTATTCAAGGTGTCCAAATTAAACTTAAGAATTTAGTTATCCGAGTACTAACTTTCAAGTTTTAAAACCACTATTGAAAACATGTTGTCAATACATTTTCACATAATAATTCTTATAAAAACTTTTGAAATAGAGCTTCACTCTAACTACCGGGCGATTGTACCAACAAATAAAAGAGCACTACTCTAAATTAGACCGGATAACTAAACCTTAAAATCTAATTTTCAGATTTAAGTTTGTAATGAAAAATAATATATTTCTCTCTAACATCCTTAATATAAAATCTTGAATAAAAATAAAATCAATTTATTTTAGAAATTTTCACCTATTTAATATTTCGCAAGCATAACAACGTTATTATTATATCATGATTATAAATTGACTAGCACAGTTAAATTTAATCACGGACAAATTAAATATAACATGTAAGAATAAAGCATAAAAATAATCAGAAGAAAATAAAATCCTTACGTAACTTCGACGCTATTCCGCTTGCTAGAAAAGCTCCAAGCGGAATTTGCACTTCCATTTATTGAATCAAAAATCTAAATTATTACAAAAACATTACAAGTTCCTCTCAAAAAGAGAAGAACTCTAAACCTAAGAGAATTGAACTAAAAACTAAGAGAAAAACTAAGAAAAGCTTAGAAACTAAGAAAAACTCAAAAACTAAGAAATGAGAGAAAGAAAGAAGAGAGAAGTGTGGTTTTGAGGTGTGCTTTGAAGTGAATGGAAGGGGGGTATTTATAGGTGAGGATAGAGAGGAAAAAATGAGTAAAAAAATGTTAAAAAAAATATTAAAAAATTAAAAAACGTGTAATGGACATGCTGAGGTCATCAATGACGTCAGCATGATGTCACAGGGGCTGCTGCACGTGAAAAATGGGGTGAAAATGCGTTGGGCGCGTAGCATTTATGGCGCTGCTGCCTTGTTGTCATTGCGCATTACTCGACACGCGTGAACAATGCCTTTATGATAAAACATATAAATATATATATTTTTAATCAATTAATGTGCATAAAATCATGGTTATTTTAGTGCTTTTTGAGCACTCGTCACAACCCCCAACCAGCTTCTTGCTAGTCCCTTAGCAAGAGAAGCGATAAAAACTAAAAATTAAACTATCCTAAATCACTTTCGTGGATTGAAACGGTTGCATTTAGCCTATGCAACAAGCCTTTAAACCCCTAGGTTGCCCTAGTGGACGAGTTTGAGTCTCGTGAGGGTTTTCAGTAATGATACCCACAAACATTGTACTAAATGTAAAAACAAAAGAAACAATAAAAACAAACAACTTAAAAATTAAATTTACAACAAAATCACAAATTATCAACATCTCACAAAAATGTCTCATACTATTTAATCTCCTTTAAGATCATAATTAAAATCTCAAGCATAAGTTATTTTAATCTCTTTAAACAATCATGATTTATTATAATAATTAGTCGAAAATCATTTTCATATTTCATATAAAAAATGTATCAATTTAATTTCACCCAATTTCAATGTCATGAATCAGAATTCGCTTCGACTCTATTCCTCACAAGTCAATACTCTCAAAACACTGAATCCTATGGGTTCAAACACTCATACTAATTTATATGCGAAAGAGTTGATGTATAGAAATGAACTAATATGTTCGCATATGTATAAAGAATAAAGGCTCAAAGTGTTATTTTAACATTGATCTCATGAAAGGAATCAAATGTATAAATTATAAAGATATCATATATAAAAATTATTTTCATGCATAAATCAAACTCATTAAGAAAGAATTTCAAGATATATGCCTTTTACAAATGAAGAGAGTGCAATGACTTTTTAGGGAATTATTTCCTATATCCTTCTTTTGTAATTAGCCTTTACTCACAACTTTGTAGGCAATGTGGGTTATAGTATGTAGATTATACTATATATTCTTTATCTCTCTATTTTTTTTGAAGATATTTCTCAATATATGTATTTTAGAGAGTCAACCCATGTACAGATTGTACACATTTTTTTTTTTGGATTTTGGTGAGTGGTTAATTTTGTGGCTTTTCTGTTTGATCTTGGTTTAGGTAACCCCAGATATGTCTTTTTGTTTTTGTAGTAGTCATGCATAAATGAGATATAAGCATATACTATCAACTTCTACTCAAATCATTTAATCTAAGCAAAAATAATAATCAAAAATATATGATACTCTATTAAAATGAGAAAAAAAAATTCATACATTCAATGCTAATACCTATAGAGATCATCTAAAAATTTGAAGAAATAAGAAATGTGTTTGGAGTAGAAAAAATATATATTTCACTCTGAATAAAGGAAATTAGGCTCAAATTATATCTCACAAAGGTAGTCTCCACTAAAAAAACTCATAAACACCGATTTTGGGTTTAATATAATTTCTACATCTTATCAAGAAATACTAATTATGACAAAAACTAACTAATTATCAAAAATAATTACAAAATATTTCATGATATGTTTTCAAAAAATTAATCTAACAGTACAAAAGACTTAACTATTTACTTAAATTTGATTTAAAGAAAAGAAAAATTTTTGTGATTTTTTTTTTATTCCAAAAATTACTAAATCACACAAAATAGAAATAAAACCAAACACACAAAAAATGAAAAAGTATATTTTTTTATTTTTAAAATTTTTTTTTTATTTTTTTTTTAAATTGTTAAAACTTTTTTTTTTAATTAAGCATGGTAACTTTTCACCACCCCCAACCTAGAACTTACATTGTCCTCAATGTAACAACTGTAAATTAAAGATAAAGAGAAAAGAGAAGAAAGATTACCTATTTCTTGAGAAAGTGCAAGTAGTAATGGAAAATGCAGGTGCATCCATCATATTCATCATTAAAGTGTATACGTACGATCATTTGTGAACTTCTAACATCTCAACAAATATTTTTAGTTTTAACAATTTAAAAATTATTCACATGTAAATAAAAGAAATAAAAGAAAATTACCTAAAATGATGGGTTGCCTCCCATCCAGCGCTAAGTTTAACGTCTTAGCAAGACGTAACTTGGGGATTGCATTTTAAGTAAACTCAATGTCCCCTCATCATTGAGTCAATCAAACCTGCAGGTAAGACAAGGTTGTCTACCTATACTTTTTTCAGTCATGCCCTATTGATTTTCAGATTTCTTTCTGTACTTAAAACTAGAGGCATATAAACACAATTGTACCTAGATTAAACAAAGAAACTAGCTCCTTAGATTGTAATTAAAATTTTAAAATTTTGGAGATAGTTCAGAAATTTTTGTTTTTTTTTAATGGAATTTTAAATAACATAATCAGTATTAACCAAGAGTGCTCCCAGGAAAGAATGGTGGTGCAAAGGCTCCTTAAAAACCATCCTCCTAGACAGAACAACGTTCCCAGGAAAGACTAGTGGCACAAAGGCTTCCAAGAACTAGTCTCTTAGACAGAACTCCCTTAGATCTTTACTTTTCATGTTATTAAGTTAAGTTAAATAAAACTTTAAGTTAATGAAAATCTAAGTTAATTAAGTTTAAAGAAAAGGTTAATTAAGTTAAGTGAATTAAAAAAATCTAAGTTAATTAAGTTAAGTTAAAAAAATCTAAGTTAATTAAGTTAGTAAAAAGTTAATTAAGCTAAGTGAAGTAAAAAAAATCTAAGTTAATTAAGTTCAGTGAAGTAAAATAAAAAAAACTAAGTTAATTAAGTTAATGAAAATTTAAGTAAAAACCTAAGTTCATGTTAAAAAAAATCTAAGTTAATTAAGTTAGTAAAAGAAAAATTAAGTTAAGTAAGTTAACTAAAAATCAAGAAGAAAAATAAAAAAAATAGCTAAAAAAAAAGAAAAATAAAAAATAATATAAAAAAAATTGAAAGATATTATTAGTGAGTAAAAATCTGTATCTGTATTCTGTATATTTTCTACTCAGTTCAAATAATATCTACTGGCTCCCGTGGACCTAGGCGAATTGCCAAACCACGTAAATTTTGTGTGTTCATTTTATTGCTTTGATATATTTATATACCGCTATTTATTGCTTCCGCCCACAACAATATATATATATATATATATATATACATGGAATACGATCATGGCTTCAAAATATACCTAATATTGTACAATCTCATGTATTTGAAGTTGATTTATATTGGGTGGCATTCTCTTAATATATATATGCAAATCACTGAAAAATAATATTTAAAAAAATGAGTGGTAGTTATTTAAAAGTTTTTACGGATGATATAATCGTAAATAATTAATATCGATTAATGTAAATTTAAGTTTATAATATTTAAATAATGAATTAATTAGTATATTGAATTATGTTATTAATATTTATTTTAAATTTAAATAATAAAGCATATACATGATTGTATGATGTGCAGTGTTCATGTGGGATCATGTATATGATTTTTCTATCCAACACCGTGTATCAACGTTTAATATTTAATGAAACCAATATTTTTCCTCATCTTTTTATAAATCTAAATGTTTGATACATGTAAGTGTAAAATATATAAAAACTATTATTTGTACAAATGATTTAGACAATTGTTTTACAAATCATTTCTAACCATTGGACGGTGTATATATGTTTTTGGTTGATTTAATTTTTTCTCTTTTTTATAAGTTATGTAATTTTGTAGCTAGAGACCTAATATATATATATATATATCATTTTTTGAGTTAAACCTTTCAACAGTAAATTAAGAGATAGTTATTTTTAAAGCAGAACATTAAATCAAATTAATTTAAATTTTTTATTTAATACTCTAATGTTTTTAAAAATTAAATATTATTCTAACATTAACAAAAATTATTCTCAAAATAATACTATCTTAATTTAATCAAGCCATTTGATTTAAATACATAAGTTCTTTCATTCTCTTGGTATCATTACACTTAATATTTTTGCTTGGATATACCTTAGAAAACCATATGAGAAAAAAGATACGAAATAGAAAAGATTTATTTTAGACGTTATCATTCACTAACTATTTTAAAAGTTTAAATTATTGGAAAAATTATCAATTTTATTCTTATATATCTATTGTTCTCAAACAAATGATGTCTATGTATATCATGCTAACTAAATACACAAATTAAGATTATTGGACTCTAAGTACAACTTTGATGTTAATTATGTTAGAAGTTATTGGTAACGGAATCTTCCAAAACCTTAAGGTATAGTTATAACTTATAAGATTCAAATCATATTAGTAACATTTGATTAAGAAAGCTATAATAACGAGGAAGAGATTGCTTATAACAATGAGGTATAATAATTCTTATGTTTTTTATGGACAAATAAATTGAGAGAAATTAAAAAAATTATACTTAAAATTTATAATAATAAAAATAACATTTTAATAATATTAAACATGTTTAGTTAATAAAATTTTAACAATGTCTAATTGAATAACGTTTAATATAAAGTGATATATCATATTTTTTTAATAGTAAAAATATATAACGTGTTTGTAAAAAAATATTATTTTTATAATTATAAATTTAATTAAATATTTATTTTATTATTACATCACTAAAGTACATATTCACTTGAGAAAATATTTAAAAAATTATTTAATATCCAAAATTTGTCTGGGTATTATATATATAAGACATTGTGTGTTGCAGGTAAAATAATTTTAAATTTTGTTACATATCATATCGGGAAGGAGGGATATGTGCCTATATATATATATATATTAATACTTAAAGTAAGAGCAAAATATAATATAATTTATTTCCAACTTACGATTGAAAAAAAAAACTTCTTATGATTTGGTTTGTGTATTTTAACATTATAAAATGAAATGTTTTAAGAGATTAATTAAACAATGCTAATTATTTTTTAAGACTTAAATATAACTATCATTTCTTAATAATTTGAGTTTTTAATTAAAAAAAAATTAGTTTGTTAACTTTTCTCCGATAAGTTCAGAGCTTAAAAAATTTAATCCTTGAACGAAAGACTTGCTATTAGGATAATTTTATTAATTTTATAGCGAAACAAACACTTTAACTTATTAGTTATATTTTTATTTTTTATATTGAATAAATATTATAAGAGTTGATTTATCTTGTTACTGCAGATTTATCCTTGAATTACAAATTTGTTATTACAATTTTTAGATAATTTTAAAAATTTGATATATTTTCAATTTTTTTTAATTTAGTGTCAATTATATATTTTTATTTTGAATAGATTATTATTTATATAAAAAAAATAAGATAATAATTAGTTTTTTAAATATCACCCTCCTTAATTAATAAAGATTATTATTGTCTATCTTCCATCTATATAAATTAAGCAACTGGGTTGTGTATTGTGGCAACAAAACAAAAATCAACTAGTCATCATCAGAAAATATTCCTCTATCAAGTTGATCATCATCAGCCTTTCCTCTCCAAAATAACACAATGGAAATTCGCATTAATTCTTTTGTCTTGCTTTCCTCCTTCATATTGCTCATTTTCAACTGCTTCACTTTCACTGCTCAATCTGCTGTGAGATATATATTTTACATATAGTTTAATTTAATTAATTATCATGCATATACAGGTATATATATAATATTGATTGAAGGTTAAACATGTGATTTATATTAATGCAGAATTGCATGTACAAGGTGGAGGTTAAAACAGGAGACGTAGCAGGTGCAGGAACAGACTCAAAAATATCAGTATCTCTTTTCAATAACAAACTTGAAACAATTACAGTTTCAGACTTGGAAAAATGGGCAATAGATCCAAGTCGTAACCATTTTGAGAGAAATAATTTGGATATGTTTTTGGGTGAAGCTCAATGCCTTACTTCACCAGTTTGTGGTCTCGTTCTCAAATCTGATAACACTGGTTATAAGTCTGGTTGGTTTGTTAGCTATTTGGATGTCACAACTTACAGTGTTCCACAAGAATCTATCCATTTTAATGTTGACCAATGGTTGGCTACTAGTGAATATCCTTATGAACTCACTACTATAAGAAATCTTTGTGATAATAATACTCTTAACGATAAAAACATGCCCCTCTCTCTCTTAGAAACCGTTGTTTAATTAATTAATTAATTTGAGTTAATTAAATAAATAACCCATAACTACCCTTAAATAGAGTAGTTAAGGTTTTCTACTTTTGATCAAATAAAAGGTCATGTATTGGTCACTGATGGAGTAATATATATATATATGTACCGTCGTATCCTTTTAGTATAAATAAAATATTATGTATTTATCTAATTAAGCACTCTTGTGAATTTATGAATTTTGTGTTGTGTACTTATGTTGTTTTTTTCTTTCTAAGTTGGGTAGATCATTTTCTTGTTTAGCTCTTTCAATTTGATCATTTATGCAATGAGATTTTTATCTTTTGAATTGTAAGTATACTTAAGTGAAAAATATAAGATATAGATCTAAAACTAAATACAAAACCAACTCAAACATAACAAAATATGCCTAAAATATATTTAGATTCAAATCTAAGTGAAACAAATATCATATTAGATCAAAATCTAGGTGTAATGTATAAAAAACAAACAAAATGAAATGAAAGATTTATCTATGAGAGATCTTCTACAATAGAAAACTTATCTTCTTTTTGTAAGAAACAAAAATAATAGAAAATTAGATTTTTGTAATAAGAGGAGAAAAAAAATGTACAATATTTCTTAATTATTATAATGTAAAGTGCGTTATAAATCAATGTATTGCAAACTCAAGGAAGAAAAGAAATACTAAAGGAAATAGTACATAATTTAATTAAATTAATGTCCATTGTATTTGATTAAATTTAATTAAATAACTATGCAGGTAAGGTATAGATAATAATACATAATTATATTCAATATGTAGCACATTGTAATTAGTAAAAAAAATACTTTATAGTAAAAACATGGGACGATCTAACCCTAATACTTGGATACATTAAGCCGAGCTATTTGCTCGGTTTAAATCATTTTTAAATCTATATATTGGCTCAACGTTACAATTTTTACAAACCAAAACATTAGAATCATTCCCATTCCCTTTTCAAGTTGAATAAGTGAAGTGAACAAAGAAAAGGGAAATAATTTATTTCCTTGATTCCCTAGCTTCCTCTTTTACAAAACATGTTTTAACTATTAATTTATTTATTTTTACTAATAAAGATATTAGATTTTCTTCCTATATAAATAAATTATTGTTGGAAAAGATAAAGTTTTATTTAAAAAAATTATAAAGTCTTGTCCCACATTCCTTCCTTATAATATTTAAAATATATATAAATAGTAAATAGTTGGCTATTATGATTGGGCCCCAAGAGGCACACATTTTTATAGAAGGGGAGAGACCTAGGCATTTTAGGTGTAACATTCTGGTCTTCATCAGTGCAATAAAGTTTTGAGATAGAAAAAAAAGATTCTGAGCTGTTTTATCTTGGGGACGACGGGGTTCCTTTCAAGTTATCGGTAATATTGTTCCTACACTGTTATTACAAACTTATTTCAACAATTACCTAGCTAAAAGAAATTACATTTTTATGATATTAAAATATATATAAATTTAAGGAAAAAATAGGAACGACAACTTGCAAAATACAAACAAACACAACACTAACACCCTAGTTCCATGGCTAAAGAAAATGTATTATAATATTTATTTAAAATAGTGAAATCCTCTTATATTTTTCATTGATTTTTTACTCTAATTTATTCGAGAGTTTTTTACGTAAAATATTTATATTTATTTTATTTTTATTATTCTTAATTTCACTATGTTAGTTTCGATCGGATAATTTTTCGTAATACCTCTCAACATAAAGTTAAAGTGTACAAGTTTAAACCTTTTTCTTTAACATTTGAACAAACGAAAATGCAGACAAATTAAACGTGAAAATGCCGACAAATTAAACATGCAAATGTACACAATAAACCATTCATTACGTCCCACCCAATGTACTCTTTGTTTTTTGGTAGCCTAGCTAATATAACAATTTACCTTGAAAATTGAAACATTTATTTTATTTTATAAAAAAATTAAATGATTTTTTTTAAAACAAAAATATACTTAGATCTAGATCTAAAACTAGATACAAAACCAACCCAAATATAACAAAATATGTCTAAAATATATTTAGATAAAAATCAGAGTGAAAGAAATAACATATTATATCAAAATCTAGATATAATTCATAAATTATAATATATGTTTATTAAAACAAGTAAAATGAAATGAAAGATTTATGTAAGAGAGATCTGTCAAAATTATTGTAATTACTGTTAATTATGATTGTATTTCTGTATTTCTGTATTCTATATTTTTCTGTACAAGAATCCCTTATTTATACTAAGAAAACGAATATAAACCCTAACTTTAATTAACCTTAACACTTATATATACTAATGAAATTAAGCTCCATGTTTTGTTCAATATTTTACTCCATGTTTTGTTCCATATGTTTGCTCCATGTTTTACTCCTTGTTTTGCTCCTTAAATTAAGGAGCTTTATAACAATCTCCAACAATCTCCCACTTGAAGACTTATTTCAATCTATCTTCACACCTCGATCAATGCAGCAGCTTTTCTAGTCTTTGTTACTCTAGCAGACCAACTAAAGTTGAGCACAACTTCAATTTGTCAATAGTCACCACCTTTGTTAACATATCTGCTGGATTTTTGCTTCCTTGAATCTTCTCCAGTATTAACACATCATCTTCCAATAGAGATCTAATGAAGTGATAACGAAGTCCAATATGCTTGGTTCTAGAATGAAATGCTGAATTCTTTGCCAAGTGTATTGCACTTTGACTATCACTATGCAGAACATTCTTCTCCTGTTTGAATCCCAGCTCAGTTAACAAACCTTGAAGCCATATCATCTCTTTACTAGCTTCAGTTACTGCTACATACTCAGCCTCTGTAGTGGATAGAGTGAAAATTTTCTATATTTGTGACATCCAACTAACAGCTGTAGTTCTAACAGTAAATATATAAGCGGTGGTGCTTCTTCGGTGATCAACTTCATCTCCAAAGTCTGTGTCTACGTACCCTTGTACTTTTAAATCTCCTTTACTAAAGTACAAGCACTTTTCTGTAGTGCCTCGTAGATACCTCAAAATCCACTTAACTGCTTCCCAATGAGTTTTCCCTAGATTTGACATAAATTTGCTAACAACTCCCACTACATGGCTAATGTCTAGTCTCGTATAGACCATTGCATACATCAAAATTCCAATGGCTGAGGCATAAGGAATCTTAACCATGAATTCTCTCTCTTCATATGTATGAGGGAACTGATCCTTGGATAGACGAAAATAACTAGCCAAGGGTGTGTTAATTGGCTTGGCATCGCTCATGTTGAATCTCTATAAAAAAAACACGATTGATGTACTCTGCCTGAGATAACTGTAAAGATCCTTTCTTCTTATTTCTTGTGATTTGCATTCCAAGAATCTTCTTTGCTAGACCCAAGTCTTTCATGTCAAAACTCCTTTGACAATTACTGCTTCAACCTTTTAATATCATCCATATTTGAACCTGCTACTAACATATCATCAACATATAGTAGTAAAATGATATAATTGGACCTATATCTCTTGAAGTAGCAATAATGGTCAGTATTGCACTTCTAGAAACCTTCCTTGTGCATGAAGTTGTCAAACTTTCTGTACCATTGTCTCGGGGCTTGTTTCAGGCCATACAAACTCTTCTTAAGTCTGCACACCATGTTCTTCTTCCTTCTTTCTGAGAAACCTTCTGGTTGATACATGTATATCTCTTTATCTAAATCTCCATGAAAGAATGCAATCTTCACATCCAACTATTCCAGATGAAGATCTTCAATGGCTACAATACTCAAGACCGATATGATAGTATTGAGCTTCACAACGGGAGCAAAAATGTCAGTATAGTCAACTCATTCCTTCTATTGAAACCCTTTAATAACTATGTGTGCTTTGTATCTTTTGGAACCATCATTCTCCTCTTTCACCCGGTACACCCATTTGTTATGAAATGCCTTCTTTTCCATAGGTAACTCAATTATTTCCCATGTTTGGTTAGAGATGAGGGATTTCATTTCTTCTTTCATAGCAAGCTCCCACTTGCTAGAATCTCGAGTCTGACAAGCTTCATCATAGCATTCAGGCTCCCCTCCATCAGTCAGTAACATATAATTCATGTATCTCCTATTAGGCATATAAGTTTGAGAAGACCTTCTCAATACAAGAACTGGACTAAAAGGTTGTGGTGTGTCGGAATGTTGTGTACTGCTCTGTTCAACAAGTTCCTCTAGCTGAGGACTTAATACAATTGGTTATGTTGCGTAACTATCTGGGACATCATCTGCATCTGCAAATACTGACTTATTCTACTCTGAGTCATTGACGTCTATTTTATGCATGTCCTTATACATCACCCTTTCGTTGAAAATCGCTTCTCTACTACAGATAACTTTCTTCTTTTTTTCATCCCAAATGTGGTATCCAAACTTATCCTCACCATAGCAGATGAATGTCCATTTCTTAGATTTAGGATCAAGCTTATTCCTACCTTGATCACTGATATGAACAAATACTACACAGTTGAAAACTTTTTGATGTGATAGTTTTACCTCTTTTTCGCTCCATACCTGATCTGGTATTCTATGCTCTAATAGAATAGATATGCCTCGATTGATCAAGTAAGTTGCCGTATTGACTGCTTCTACCCAGAACTGGTTTGTTAGACCTAATTGTATACGAATGCTTCTGGTTCTTTCTGTGAACGTTAAGTTCATATGCTCAAATACACCATTGTGTTGAGGCGTTCTTGGCACAATTCTTTCCATTATAATCCCGTGCTCATAGCAAAATTTTTTGAATATGGTGTCTTCATATTCACCACCATTATCGATTCTGAGCTTTTTGATCTGTAAATTTGTCTCATTTTCCACCATAGCTTTCCATATTTTGAAAGCCTCAAATACTTCAGACTTACACTTTAGAAAGTAAACTCATACCTTTCGAGAGTGATCATCGATGAAAGTCACAAAGTAGTGTTTCCCACCAATAGATGAGACGGTCGTTAGTCCCCAAACATTAGAGTGAATAAGCTCTAGCCTTTCCTTCTTTGGGGTTCTGCCACTTGTCTGAAAGATGACTATCTTTTTCTTTCCAAATATGCAATCTTCGCACATGTCCATCTCTACAGATTGTAGACTTTGAATTTTTCCTTTTGAATGCATAATTTTCATCCCATTTTCACTCATGTGGCCTAGTCTCTGGTGCTATAGATTTGGTGTTTCATTACCTGATGTAATTATGATTGAATAACGTGCCTCTACTGTAATGTAAAGAGTATCACTTTTCTTGCCTCGAGCAACTATCATTGCATCCTTTGAAATCTTCCAATCATCACCATGGAAGATCATAGTGTAGCCTTCATTGGCCAACTACCCTACTGAGATTAAGTTTCTTCTAAGGTCGGGAATATGCCAGATATCTTTTAGCTCCCAAACAAACCCGTTCAGCTTAATCTTCCCTACACCTTTACCAATAATAGCATATGGTTGATCATCACCAAGATATACCTTTCCAAGGTTTCCGGGGACATATTTCTCGAAGAATTCTTTTTGTGAAGTAGCATGGAACGATGCTCAAGAGTTTAACACCCAAGATTATTCCTTGCTCTCCAAAGAGCATATCAATGCATCATCCCCTCTTGAGGTGGAAGTAACATTTACCTCTACCTTCACTTGTTTTTCCTTCGATGCACTCTTGCACTGATTTTTGTAATGCCCAGTTCTTCCACAATTGCAACACTCGATAGTCTTTGAGCTATGGGAATTATTAGGATTTCTGGATTTAGACCTCCTATCCTTTGATCTACCTTGGTAGTATGTTCTGCCACATCCATTCTCTTTGGTTGAATTTCTTCCTCTTAACTCTGTATCCAAAACTGAAGAAGTTGACGATTCACCTAACTCTCTACATCGGATCTCTTAACTGAGAACCAAATCACAAACATTGTCAAATTTCGACTTATTGCTTCCTGACGAGCTACTCACAGCCGTGACAGTAGCATTCTAGCTTTCTGGTAGAAAAAACAAAAGTATCAATGCTCGTATTTCTTCATCGAATTCAATTTCCACTGAACTCAACTAGGTTGTGACTGTGTTGAGTTCATTGAGATGTTGAGCTACTGATGCGCCTTCCTTCATATGAAAATTGAACAAATGCCTCATCAAGTTTACTTTGTTTGAGGCTGATGGCTTCTCATACATATTAGAGAGAGCTGCCATAAGACCCACTGTGGTCTTTTCCTTTGCTATGTTGAAAGCAACATTACGAGATAACATCAATCGAATAACTCCGAGGGCTTGTGTGTCTAGAAGATTCCAATCTTTTTCCTTCATAGTCTTTGGCTTCTTCCCTGACAAAGGTTGATACAGATTTCTTTGATACAAATACTCCTCTATCTACATTTTCCAAAATCTGAAATCTATGCCATCGAATTTCTCAAGTTTCACCTTTCCTTCATCTACAGCCATTGCTCTCACTCAAATCTGGCTTCCTCCGGATCGTTTCTGACTATTTCTTACAAAAAATTGACAGGAATCACCACCAATAGCTCTGATACCAGTTGTTGGGAAATTAATCAAATTTCCGATAAGAAATACTTATGAGAAAGCAATAATAGAAAAATAACACACAAATTTGATAATGGAGTTCAGTCAATCTTTCTTAAGTCTTCGGACTTACTACATATCTTTTTTACTGAAAAGTCATTCCTTGAATTAAGCTCCATGTTTTGCTCTATGTTTTACTCCTTGTTTTGCTCCATGTTTTGCTCCTTAAATTAAGGAGCTTTATAACAATCTCCAACATTAACAACCTCATATACTAAATAATATAAAGGTTTTCCTAAAAAATTAAAAGATAAAAATCAATTACAAAAGTTTTTAAAATGCTTAACATATGCATAAGTATATATCAAGAAACTTGTAGAAATACGAAAACCTTTACAAGTTGAAAAAAGATCATATCTAAAAATGGAGAGAAGAACATACTTTATATATGGATAAAGTAAAAACAAAGGTAAAAATATTTCCAACTTTATAACATCTAGGACGATATGATAAAATGATAATTGAAACAGATGTTTCACAAGAATATTTGGAAACAGTTCTGAAAGCAAGAATAGATGATAAAGATGAATATATATGTAGATATACATTAATATCTTTCCAACGTCTAGAATTAAATTATCATAGTAATGAAAAATAATATTTAGCTATTAAAAAACCATTAAAAAATTTGCAATATATGTTATAAGCTATAGATTCATTATTAGAACAGATAACAAGAATTTTAGTTATTTCTTAATAACTAATATTACAAGTGATTATAAACAAGTAAGATTAGTGAGATGATAATAATAGTTCAACCATTACAATTTTGATGTTGAACATCTTTCAAGAGATAAGAATAGCTTAGCAGATGCTCTTATTTAAGAATTAGCACCTATAACTATTTTTATCCTTTCAGGAATGTAACATCTTGACATTAAGATCAAGATAAAAAAATGAGATATAAATCTTACAAAAACAACTCGAACTATCATACCTCAAGAAATCTTTTATTGAGACAGGAAATAAACAGAAAAAACTTAATTGTTCAAAACAACTTCTAGAATCCAAAACCTTAAAAGAAGAATATTCATTAAAAAATTCAATCAAAAGAAGATGAAACTTGTAAAGAAAGAATTCAAAATGAAAAAGGAATAACCTAATAGTTCAAAAGAAAGAAAAAAATATGAAACTAAAAAGCTCAACTATGTATACGAGGTAGAAAAAGAAGAACAGAAAAAGGTTTATGTCAATTACAAAACATCAAAGCTAATAACTCAAAAAGTCTTCGGTAATAGAATAGTAGATGAAGTCAGTTATGTTAATTACAAAACACCAAAGTTAATAACTCTAGAGAAAATAGTAAAAAATTATTCTACGACATTACAACAAATACCAACAGCCCCAAGCAGATTAACAAATCTAGGAAAAATAAAAGGTCTCTAATGCTATTTAGGGAAGCATCTCTCCTAGAGACATCAAAGATAGTAAAGCATTCGGTTCTATTTAGGGAGATATCTTCCAAAAAATCTCCAATCATTAAAGATGAGAAGGACCAATATAGAAACCTCAGCAAATCATAATGGTTGAGTCTCTATAACTTGACCAGAAAATCTACCTAAGAACATATTGAAGATATGAAGGTCTATACCACAGACAAGGAATTTTCTACATGAAGTAAATTCAATATCTTGGAAGGATTTGATCCAATATTTATCTATAAAGTTTTCCATGCATGAATAATAAAAAAAATATCCAGTAAATAATTTAACCAGGAATTAATTTAAGTAAATTAAATTATTTCCTAGAAAATCTTAAAAGAGCAATCAAGAACTTCAGTTCATCTTAGATTTTTCAGTTCATTAATGAAATGGGATGAGAAAGGATGTATTAGTCTATACCACTTAATCAAGATAGGAATTTCCAATACAAACTGAGAAGTTCTCAAACACAAAAGACCTATTTGTACTAAGAAATTAAATGTTAGGCCAAATTTATTATTAACTCAAAAAAATTGACAATTCTAATAGGATAAAAGTAAATTATTCAACTAGTAAAGTTATCATCATTTCCAAAAGTAGCATAGCTCTCTCAGAAGAAGATGGTGAAACAATTTTTAAATATAAAGCCAATTTTAATAGTAACAACCTAAAAATTGGTTAAGAAGCAAGAAATGTATTGTGCTTTTATGCAAGAATAGCCACCAAAAATCATAAAAATACATCCACTGCATCAAAGATCGATAAAACGAATATGTGTTATCATCAACGTCATCAAAATAATCGTCGGTAGAAAACGACAAAGAAGAATAAAGAAAAGAACTATCGATAAAAGACGATAAAGAAAATAAATATGTAGATCTCGCAACTTAGTCGCCAACATATGCTAAAGAAAAAAGCAGTGGCTATCATTTAATGCAAAAAATTAGATAAATTATTAAAATAAGGAGAAAAATTGACTTTATATATCAACTTAAATATCCCTTTTTATACTAGTATTTATGTTAAAGTTATAATTATAATGATTTTATAATATTTTAATATATTATTAAATAAGGACAATAATGAGAGCATGAGACAATGATATGAGTATTAATTACTTGATTTATTATTTTTCTTTTTTTTATCAAATAATATTTTTGTATAATTTGAATTTATAATTTAAAATAAAAATAATAATGATTGTTACCACTAAATTTCAATTAAAAATAATTAATGTTATTCACTTGTTAGTTTGTAATAATCTTCACCTTCTTAGTTTCGAAACATACTAATATTTCACTGTATATTGATTAAAATATACAGTAGCAGATTTAGATAAAGAATTGCTAACAGGTTATAATGATCATTATAGATAATTGAATTCATATTTTATAAAATTATTTGTATTAAGCTAAATTTATAACAATTTACCTTTGAAAATTAAAAAAAAATTATTATTTTTAAATGAAATGAAGTTTTTTAAAACAAAAATTTCACCGAATTTCACAAAAAGTTAAAAATTATATTTTATTATTACTATTTGGTTTATAATTTTACTTCAAGATTCCAAAAGTTTTATGGATACTATATATATAAGACATTGTATGATGAAGGTAAAATAATTTTAAATTTTGATACAAATCGTATCGGGAAGGAGGGATATGGGCCTATATATTAATACTTAAGTACGAACCAAATATTCATTAAAAAAAATATTATATCAAATAATATTTAAAATTTATAATAATAAAAATAATTAATGCAAAAATTGTTATGTATTGATCACTAATAATGTAAGATATATATATATACCGTCACATCCCCTTATAATAAATAAAATATTATGTATTTATTTAATTAAGCTCTTTTATGAATTTATAAGTTTTGTGTTGACCGGAAGTTAATGAATACAAGTTTAATTAACTAGCATCTTTTGTTTTTTTTTTCTAAATAATTAACTTGCCTTAATTAGCTAAGTGCCAACCGGTTGATTTAGCTTGAGATTAATATTAATTAATTTTATTATTTGTGTGTCCCAATCTACAAGCTAAATCAGACAGTATCATAAATTAATATTCCCTAAAAGAAGTGTTTAGATATAAAAATTGTAAATCATGCATTTAAAATAATTGCTTGGAATTAATTAATAGATAATAATTAACAACTATAAAAAAAATTGAAAAAAAATATTTATTTGACTCATTCAAAAGAAAATTATGAAAAAAATTAAATCAATAAAATAAAAATACATCAAATATTTATAAAAGTAAAAACAAAATTCATATATAATACAATTCGAGTTTTTTTCTTTAACTCTTTCAATTTTCGAAATAAATATATCATTCTTCCTATTGATAAAATTACATATCTTTAATTCAATTTTATCATTAACTTTGATATCTTCATTAGCTTTTTCTATTCTTCAAATGTGAATGATTCTTTCTATTGATAAGATAAACATTTTTAATCCAAATTTTGATATTTCATGTCTTAAGATTTTTATATTTTGAATAAAAAATAACTATAGAATATATATATATATATATATATATCAATGTTTTTTGTTACTTTTATACTGTTAAAATTTATAAATTATTACAAAAATATCATCGATGTATATGAAACTAAATGATTCAATTTAAACGTTTTCTAATTATATAATGTTTAAAATAAAATAACATATTAGATTTTTTAATAGTAAAAATGTATGAGATATACATAAATGATACTATTATTATGGTTACAAATTTTAAATTAATGTACTATTTTTATTATTAAAAAAAATATGATCAAATAAAATATTAATTTATGTTAAACTCACAATTACAATAATTTTTTAATATTTTAAGATATTATTAAATAAGTATAATAATGAGAGTATGAGACGATGATATAAATATCACTTGATTTATCTTTTTCATTTTTTATCAAATAATATTTTTATATGATTCGAATTTGAAACAAAATATGTTGATTATTATCCTTTAATTTCAATTAAAAAATAAAATTAACACAATTCACTCATTAGTTTGTGATAATCTTCTAAACATACTAATATTTCATTATATATTGAGCAAAATATATACTGAGTAGATTGAGATAAGAACGGTTGACGTGTTAGAATGATCATTATAGATAATTGAACTCATATCTTATAAAATTATTTGTATTGATTTAAATTTATAATAATTTATCTTAAAAATTGAAAAGTTTATTTTATTTTATAAAAAAAATGAAATGAAGTTTTTTAAAATAAAAATTTCACCGAATTTCACAAAATGTTGAAACATTTATTTTATTATTATTATTTGGTTTATAATTTTACTCGAAGATTACAAAAGTTGTCCGGTATCTATTTATATGTATAAGACATTGTATGTTGCAGGTAAAATAATTTTAAATTTTGATACATATCATATCGGGAAGGAGGGAGGGATATGTGCCTATATATATTAATACTTAAGTAATAACCAAATATTCATTAAAAAAATTATATCAAAAATTGTTATTTTTATAATTAAAATTTTTAAAGAGCTTTATAAATAATGTTTCTGGAAAAAGTAAGAGCAAAATTTAATATAATTTATTTCCAACTTACAAAGATTGTTCGGAAGAAAAAAAACTTTGTATGATTTGGTTTCTGTATGTTAAAATTATAAAATGAAATCTTTTAAGGGATTAATTAAACAAGACTAATTATTTTTTAATACTTAAATATAAAAAAATAATTATATCACCTATATTAATTGTACATCTTTCTTTCTATATAAATATGATATATCATTGAAAAAGTTATTTACCATAAAGTAAATACATAATTAACTCAACTTCTAACTGCTTGAAATTTTAGAATAATTGGATTCTAACTCTTCTCCATCATTATTGAAATAAAAGATAATCATCAAGACTTGCTTAATCTGTATATAAACATATATTTTTGTTAACTTCTCATTTTCCTCATAAAACATTTAATAAAATAATCAGGTAATACATGCTGAACCAAAATAGTCATCAATTTGGATTGTTCTTAATAAATAGTAGATCTTACTACCTAATTATATGCTATATAATCAAATTTATAACTTACTATATCTTATCTGCTGCCTAAAATGTTACAAATTTGCACAGTACCCCCTTTTTTTTAATGAAATGCATACTATACATGCATTCATTAAGATTTGAAACTCAAATCTACAGCTATTTAATAAGAAAACATGCTACAATTCTACTTTTTTTAATAATCTGGATACGTTATTTTGGAGTTTTTCTATTAAAATATAAAAAAATTGAAATAGATAATATTATTTATATTACAAGCCAGCTAGGATATTGATTTTAAAATTTTGAATATCAGTTCGTAAATCTCAATACTTGGGTAGCATCAACATTATTTCCCTCATTCTTACTATTTTATTGAAACAAGGAAATAAAAAAAAAAAACATGTAATACACAACACAGTATGTCAGCATAAAATAACTATGACAGTTGCTAAATGTAAATAATATACGTATTTTATTTGATTCTTTAGTGGATGATTATTTTAATTTTGTTTGAAATAAATTTAAATAAAATATATATTTTTTATTATTTTATGAATATTATTTCATAAATTATGTAACTTTCATTTTCATAATTATATGACCGTTATTTTTATGATATTTATTTTCATAATTATATGGTTGTTATTTTTATGATATTTATTTTCATAATTATATGGTTGTTATTTTTATGATCGTTACTTTTATGACCGTTATTTTCATAATAATACAACCGTTACTTTTATAACCGTTATTTTTCATAATTATATGTCCGTTATTTTGACCGTTATTTTCATAATTATATAGTAATTACACTTATTTTTTCAACTATAAATAGCAGTAACAACCCTCAAATTTATAAAATATTATGTATTTATCTAATTAAGTTCTTTTATGAATTTATAATTTTTGTGCTTTTGTTTTTACTTTTTTTTTTCTCTTAGCTTGCTTCTCAACCGGAAGCTAATGTAAACAAGGTTAATTAACTAGCATCTTTAATTTGTTTTTCATTCTTTCTAAGTAATTAACTTGCCTTAATTAGTTAATTGTATTATTACAATATCCAAACAAATGTATTGTGTATTTATCTAATTAACTAGCATCTTTAATTTGTTTTTCATTCAATTATCCAAACAAATGTATTATTATTCCTATTGATAAAATTACATATCTTTACTCCCGCTTGATCGTTCATAGGTTGAGATCTTTTTTAGCCTTTTTCTATTTTTTAGATGTGAATGGTTTTTTCTATTGGTAAAATTAACATCTTTAATCAAACTTGATATTTTGTCTTAAGATTTTTAAGTTTTGAATAAAAAATAATTATATAATATATATATATTAAAAAAAATTTGTTACTACCATACCAATAAATTTTGTATATTGTTACGAAAATATCATCGATGTATATAACACTACTACAAAACATACATACGGCCTCGCTTTTAATCAGTGACCGTAGTTCTATGACCATGGTTATCAGAACTGAGGCTTAAGTGAGAGAGAGACCATAGATAATGACCTATGGCCTCAATTTTCTAATAACCGAGACCATAGGGTATATATAAATAAAAAATACAATATTTAGTAATTATATTATTAAAAATTAATATAAATTACAATATATTTATTAATTATAATATTAAAAATCATATTATATTAAAATTAAAAGTATAATTATATTTGGAAGTTTATTATACACAAAAAAATTTAGTATTACAAATTAATTTTTAGTATTAATTACAAACATGAAAAAAAAACTAGTATTAATTACCAACATCAGCAGCGTAGTGCCATTAGCAACACCAACTTAGCACCAAGACAAAGAACAACAACACCAAGAAGTGCCAAGACCATCACCAACGCTAATAACAAGAAGAAGAACACCAAAGATCAAAGACTAAAGGTCGCATCAGCTAGCCAACACCAATATAACCAACAACGCAGTATCAATAGCAGGGAGGGTCACAACAAGAGAAAAAAAAACTATCACTCAACATGCTAAAAAATTAACCAATAAATAGATCATGGTACACATGAAAATAAAGATGTCAAACATATCTTGAAAACACGAACAAGAAAAAATGTCACATCTCCAGAAAATCCCATATGAATCATAGTAAGCGTAATGGGTAAAAGAAAGTTGAAGTATTTGGGATAGAGAACCCACTGCAAGGAAAATTTAGCCAGATATACTTCACTTTTACTTAGTAAACAAACTGGAAGCCTAATTTTTAAATATATTAATACATAGTTCAATATTGAACAATTGATCACTAACAAAGTTATCCATGCGTAGATTATTCAGAAATTTAATAACAATGTATAAGCATTTTACAACCCCAAAGAACATACCTTATTGTACAATATTACTTTGGATGAAAGTATAATGTAGATCAATGGGTAGAAATAAGTCAAAACAAGTGGTTTATTTATCCACAAATGCAGTTATAATGAAAACCTCAAATGAAGAGTAAAATAGCAGAATATATAACCAAAGTTGAAAGCTAGCAAGAAGAAAAGAACAACCCTTTTGTTATAAAATAAAAGACATGAATACAATTAGCAGAGATGCACAAGAAGCAATAAGCACCAACACTAGGGCAGAGCACCACTACCAACACAATGCACCAGTACCAGTGACCAACAACTAACAACCAACATCCAGCGTCGAACGTCCAACGACCAGCATCCATTGACCCAGTGGCCAGCGAACCAATGAAAAATGACCCATCAAACATAGACCACCAAACAAGGAAATAAAAAAAACATGTTTTATGACCGTTATTTTCATAATAATACAACCGTTACTTTTATAACCGTTATTTTTCATAATTATATGTCCATTACACTTATTTTTTCAACTATAAATAGCATTAACAACCCTCAAATTTATAAAATATTATGTATTTATCTAATTAAGTTCTTTTATGAATTTATAATTTTTGTGTTTTTGTTTTTACTTTTTTTTTTCTCTTAGCTTGCTTCACAACCGGAAGCTAATGTAAACAAGTTTAATTAACTAGCATCTTTAATTTGTTTTTCATTCTTTCTAAGTAATTAACTTGCCTTAATTAGTTAATTGTATTATTACAATATCCAAACAAATGTATTGTGTATTTATCTAATTCACTAGCATCTTTAATTTGTTTTTCATTCAATTATCCAAACAAATGTATTATTATTCCTATTGATAAAATTACATATCTTTACTCCCGCTTGATCGTTCATAGGTTGAGATCTTTTTTAGCCTTTTTATATTTTTTAGATGTGAATGGTTTTTTCTATTGGTAAAATTAACATCTTTAATCAAACTTGATATTTTGTCTTAAGATTTTTAAGTTTTGAATAAAAAATAATTATATAATATATATATATATATATTAAAAAAAATTTGTTACTACCATACCAATAAATTTTGTATATTGTTACGAAAATATCATCGATGTATATAATACTACTACAAAACATACATACGGCCTCAGTTTTTAACCGTGATCGTAGTTCTATGACCATGGTTATCAGAACTGAGGCTTAAGTGAGAGAGAGACCATAGATAATGACATATGGCCTCAATTTTCTAATAACCGAGACCATAGGGTATATATAAATAAAAAATACAATAATTAGTAATTATATTATTAAAAATTAATATAAGTTACAATATATTTATTAATTATAATATTAAAAATCATATTATATTAAAATTAAAAGTATAATTATATTTGGAAGTTTATTATACACAAAAAAATTAGTATTACAAATTAATTTTTTAGTATTAATTACAAACATGAATAAAACCTAGTATTAATTACCAACATTAGCAGCGCAGTGCCATTAGCAACACCAACTTAGCACCAAGACAAAGAATAAAGAATAACCAATAGTGCCAAGACCATCAACTCAACGCTAATAACAAGAAGAAGAACACCAAAGACTAAAGACCAAGCATCAAGCAGCCAACATCGCAAAGATCAATAGGAGGGAGGGTCACAACAAGAGAAAAAAAACTATCACTCAACATGCTAAAAAATTAACCAATAAATAGAACATGGTACACATGAAAATATAGATGTCAAACATACCTTGAAAACAAGAACAAGAAAAAATGTCATAGCTCCAGAAAATCCCATATGAATCATAGTAAGCGTAATGGGTAAAAGAAAGTTGAAGTATTTGGGATAGAGAACCCACTGCAAGGAAAATTTAGCCAGATATACTTCACTTTTACTTAATAAACAAACTGGAAGACTAATTTTTAAATATATTAATACATAGTTCAATATTGAACAATTGATCACTAACAAAGTTATCCATACGTAGATTATTCAGAAATTTAATAACAATGTATAAGCATTTTACAACCCCAAAGAACATACCTTATTGTACAATATTACTTTGGATGAAAGTATAATGTAGATCAATGGGTAGAAATAAGTCAAAACAAGTGGTTTGTTGATCCACAAATGCGGTTATAATGAAAACCTCAAATGAAGAGTAAAATAGCAGAATATATAACCAAAGTTGAAACCTAGCAAGAAGAAAAGAACAACCCTTTTGTTATAAAATAAAAGACATGAATACAATTAGCATAGATGCACAAGAAGAAATAAGCACCAACACTAGGGCAGAGCACCAAAGACTAACACAACGCACTGCATCAAAGTGACCAACAACCAACATCCAAATCGATCGTCTAATCCACCAAAGATCCATTGACCCAAAGTGGCCAGCGAACCAATGAAAAATGACCCATCAAACATAGACCACCAAACCAAAAGATGGGAAGATGAGGAAGAAGAGATAGAAAGAGAAGGAAGAATCGCGAGAGGGAAGAGGAAGAATCAGATCTAAAAATGAAATTTTAGATCTGGGAGAAAAAGGAAGAAGGATGAAGGATTAAGGAAGGAAGAAAAAAATAAAAAATAAAGAGAGAAGGGTAGGCGTGGGAAAGAGAGAGAGAAAAGGAAAGAAAAAAACGAAGAAAAAAAAACAAAAAAAAACATGAAAAAAATAATATAACTTATGGCCAAATCGAGATCATAAACATATCCTATAGCCTCATTTTTTATTAAACCGTGATCAAAACATTATGATCTCGATTTTTATAAAAATCGAGGCCATAGGTCTGAGATCATATGTTAATTTTTTAATAGTGATATGAAACTAAATGATTCAATTTAAATGTTTTTTAATTATACAATATTTAAAATTAAATAATATATTGGATTTTTTCAATAGTAAAAATACATGACATAAATAGTACTATTATTGTGGTTATAAATTTTAAATTAACATATTATTTTTAATATTAAAAAAATATATGATCAAATAAAATATTAATTTATGTTAAACTAGAGATTATAATAATTTTCTCATATTTTAATATATTATTAAATAAGTACAATAACGAGAGTATTAGACGATGATATAAGCATCATTTGATTTATCTTTTATATTTTTTATCAAATAATATTTTTATATGATTCGAATCTATAATTAAATTATATTTTAAAAACAAAAACTTAACAAAAAATTGTGGACAAAATAGAAAATTAATTTATGTTAAACTTGTAATTACAATAATTTTCTAGTATTTTAATATAATTAAATAAGGAAAATAATGAGAGTAGGAGAAGATGATATGAGTTGACATCGTATCCGGATTTCAATTAAAAAAGAAAACATGATTCAGATATTAGTTTGTGATAAGGTTTGTATTCATAGTTTTAAATTGCAGATTCAAAACATACTAATATTTCACAACATATTGAGAAAAATATATAGGGAGATTGAGCAAAAGAATTGCTTAGAAGGATCATTACAGATAATTGAACTCATATCTTATAAAATTATTTGCATTGAGTTAAATTTAAAGCAATTTACCATAAAAATATGAACATTTATTTTATTCTATAAAAGAAATGAAATGAAGTTTTTAAAACCAAAATTCACAACAACAAAAAAAATCCAAATTTACCAAAATTTTATTAAAATTCTAAAAGAAATCGACTTCTAACAAATTTCATATCTATACCTTAAAATTTTTGAAACTTTTGCAATTTATTTAAAATTTTCATTCTGAATATAACAAAATTAATCTAATATATACGTGGGTGGGTTTAGTTTTGATCTTTTTGGTATTAGAACACTTGATCAATCCATACTTTCCTCAAAAATTAAAATTAAATCAAATCGATATTCTTTTAAAAACTATAAAATTAAGTTAAATTGGTTCAGTTTAATTTATTTTTATTAGTTTTAATAAATTTTTCTTTTTTGGGATTATTTTTATCCAACCCTAGTTAATATCATCTTCTCTAACACTCGATGATGTTTAAGTATAAATTATTATTATTTTTGAACAATTGTTTTTAAATATAAACTAACAGTATAGCAATATTCATTTAGTTTATTATTTTACTTTAAGATTCCAAAAGTTGTGTGGGTATTATATATATATATATATATATGACATTGAATGCTACAGGTGAAATAATTTTAAAATTGATACGTATCATATGGGGAAGAAGGGATAGGCCAATATATTAATTAATGATTAATAATTATATAAAATAATACTTAAAATTTATAATAATAAAAATAATTATAAGTTAATATATAAATTATTATTTTATAATTATAAATTTTAAATATCAGATACTTCTGTTAACTTCTTACTGAAATCAAAGACAATCATTAAAACTTGCTTAATCTGTATAAACATATACTTTTATTAACTTCGGTATAAACATATACTTTTGTTAAGACTTGCTTAATTTGGATGCTGAATCAAACTAGTCATCAATTTGGATGTTACTTAATAAATAGCAGATCTTAATAAACTAATCACCGACAACATTAATTTATATTTAACAGCAACGAATGCGAACTAGCCAGCTAGGATGATATTAATTTAAATTTTTTTAATATCAGTAGGGGAATCTCAATACTTGTGTAGCATCTTCATAATAATACCCTCATTCTTACTATTTTATTAAAACAATGAAATAAAAAAATATGTAATACAAAACTAAGTAACCAATAAAATTATATAATTAAACCTGCTATTAAATATAAATAATGTATGTATTTTAGTTTATCTTTATATAAAATTATATATCTTTGTCTCAAATCAGAATGAATATTATTTTAAAAAATATAATAAGAATTAGCTACATCTATGTAAAAATGTATAACGTTTACCATTAGTAGGAGGGTGTTGAGGTTTAAACAAATTGAGGCATAAACGATGTAACAAAATGAGACGAATAGAAGAAAATATCATGATAGACCCATTAAATTCAAGTATAATAATTATAAATTTAAATAAGTTAAAAATCTTAAATGTTTAAATATTTGTTTATATCAAGTCATAATATTGATAAACATTAAAATGGAAATTGTTTTTAAAAATAAACAACTAATTCCAAATGAAATAAAAGATAAAAATCTAATTCTATTAGAAAATTAAATTTTGATAAATGTTATATCTATCATTTAAACGAATATTTTAAAGATGAAGATTATAAAACTTGTCTTCAAAATTTTAAAAGATTTAACACCTTATGAAAGATCTATACAGATTATATTAAAATTATCACCAGCATCTTAAACAATCTTATTTCAAGGATATTAAAAGAATATTTTAGTCAAAAATATGTAAGAATAGAGAAGAGGAATTCAACAACTTAATATTTGAATACTAATTCTTTGAAGATCATAAGTACAATGTATGTATACATGAAAAATCTATTTGTATATAATGAAAATGATAAAATAGTGTGCATTCAATGCATATGACTTATCAAGATAATATCCTATAAATATTGAATCATTAGTGTATAAATTAAAACTATTAGATTTAACAAATAAAAATAATAATTTTAAATTTTAAATAATAATTAATAGATTCAGGCATAGAAATAAGTAATCAATGCAATAAATAACATAATATAATTTATAATTGTAACGAATATAGAAAAAAATTAGATTTATACAAAAAAAAAACAATAAGCTCTTTAAAAATATTATTGTGTTTGGTAAATAACAAATACCATCAACTTGGAAATTTAGTTTTAGACTTGGAAAGATGGCAATAGATAAGAGTGGTGACTATTTTGAGAGAGATAATTTAGGTAGTTTGCTAGCTATTTGGATGTCACAATTTACTGTGTTCCATAACAATCTATATATCCATTTTAATGTTAACCAATGGTTGGCTACCGATGAATATCCTAAAGAACTCACTACTATTAAGAATCTTTGTGATAATAATACTTTTAACAATAAAATATACTCTCCATTTCTTAAAAATCATAGTTTAATTAATTAATTAATTTCGGTAAATTAAATGAATAACCGATAATTACACTCAAATAAAATAGTTAAGGTTTTCTATATTTGGAAAGAAGATTATGGTTTTCCTTTTATCAAAGAAAGTGACATATATAATGTAAAATTTATTATAATAAATAAAATATTATGTATTTATCTAATTAAGCTTGATCCTTTATGAATTTATAAATTTTGTGTTGTGTACAACTTAATTTTTATTCTCTTAATTACTAGCTTCTTAATTGAACATTAGTGTATACAAGTTTAATTAATTAGCATCTTTCTATTTGTTTTTATTTTTTCTAAGTACTTATCCTCCCTTAATTAGCTAAGGGCCGATAGCCAATTTGGCTTGAGATTAATATCAATTAATTTTATTATTTTTGTGCGCTAATCTATAAGGTAAAGATATCATATATATTCCCTAAAAAAGTGTTTAGATATAAAAATGGCAAGTCATGCGTGCAACTATGATTGCAATTAATTAATATATAATAATTAATTAGTATAAAAAATTAAAAAAATTATATTTAATGTATTCAAATAAAAATCAAATAATGATTAGATTAATAAAATAAAAATATATCAAATAATTATAAGAATAAAAAAATCATATGTAATAATATAGATCGAGTTTTCCTCTTTTTCTTTTTCACTTTTTCAAATTTATATGTCTCTTCTTATTGATAAGATGATCGAACTAAAGATATTTACATTTTGAATAAAAAATATTTAAATAAAAATATAAGTTTTAAATTAAATCTAAAAACAAAATAAATCAAAATCTAACAAAATATACTTAAAATATCTTTAGATGTAAATCTATATAAAATAAAAATCATACTAGATCAAAATCAAAATTTAATGCATATATTGTTATATATGTTTATTGAATTGAGTTAAATAAAATGAAAGATTTATATGAAAATACTCTTCTACAATAATAAACTCCTTTTCCTTGTAAGAAGCAAAACTAATAAATAATTACCTTTAAAAAAAAGATAAAAAAGGGAGAATATATCATAATAAAAATAATCTTAAGTGAATAAAATCAATGTATTGCAAACTCAAACAAGAAAATAACACAAAAGGCAATCTAATGTTATAGCATATATATGAGATAGGACAAGACTTCAAAATATACCTAATATTGTACACTCTCATATGTTGAAGTTAATTTCTATTGGGTCGTATTCTATTGACACGTAGATATGTAAATCTTTAAAATATCATATTAGAAGGGACTATATTAGTGGGTATCGTATCCCCCGATGTTTGAAACAGTGAGGTGTGAGCTTTAATAAGTTATGTGTGCCTTTTTTAAAAGTTTTGACTGATGGTATAATTGTAAATAATTAATATTAATTAATGTACATTTAATTTTATAATATTTAAATATTAAATTAATTAGTATATAATTATTTAAAATATTAATAATATTTAATAAATGTGAATTATGTTATTAATATTTATTTTAAATTCAAATAATAAAGTATATATATGATGTGCACTGTTCACATGGGACTGTGTATATCTGATCATTTTTCTATCCAACACCATGTATCAATGTTTAATATTTAATGAGAATAATATTTTTTCTCATCTTTTTATAATCTCAATGGTTGATACATGGAAGTGTAAAATATATGAAAACTATTCTTTGTACAAATGATTTAGACAATTTTTTTACAAATCATTTCTAACCATTGGACGGGGTATATATGTTTTTGGTTTATTTAATTTTCTTCCCTTTTTTATAAGTTATGTAATATTTTGTAACTAGAGATCTAATATATATATATATAATATTTTTTGAGTTAAACCCTTCAATAGTAAATTAAGAGATAGTTATTTTTAAAGTAGAACATTAATATCAAATTATTTAATTTTTTTATTTAATACTCTAATGTTTTTAAAAAATAAATATTATTCTAACATTAACAAAAGTTATTCTCAAAATAATACTTTCCTAATTTAATCAAGCCATTTGATTTAAATACAAAAGTTTTTTCATTCTCTTGGTACCATTACACTTAATATTTTTGCTTGGATATACCTTAGAAAATCATTGGAGAAAAAGATTGAAGTTTAGTTGTTGAGTTGATTATGCAAAAGTAAAAACTTTTTTCTTTGAAGATCATGCTTTGATGATATGTTAGTGCATTAAAAAATGTGTAAAAATGATACTAATATAATTTTTAAAAATATTATTAACTTTATCAATCTTAAAATTGACCTTTTAAAATTAGATAACTATAGTCGAAATAAACTATTTAAAATTTTCATGTTAACACTAAGATATATATGAAATAGAAAAGATTTATTTTAAACGTTGCCAATCACTAATTATTTTAAAAGCTTAAATTATCGAGAGAATTATCCATATTATTTTTATACATCTAGTGCTATCAAACAAATGATGTCTATGTACATCATGTTAACTAAATATACAAATTAAGGTTATTGGACTCTAAACAGTGTATCTTCAATTTTGATGTTAATTATGTTAGAAATTATTGGTAACTAACTCTTCTAAAAACCTTAAGGTATCAATTATAAATAAGATTCAAATCATATTAGTAACATTTGTTTAAGAAAGCTATAATAACGAGGAAGGGATTGCTTATAACAATGAGCTATAATAATTCTTTTGTTTTTTTATGGACAAAAAAATTGAGAAAAATTAAAAAAAATTACCCTTAAAATTTATAATAATAAAAATAATATTTTAATCGTATTAAACATGTTTAATTAATAAAATTTTAACGATATTTAATTGGATAACGTTTAATATAAAATAATGTATCATATTTTTTTAATAATAAAAATATATTATGTGTTTGTAAGAAAATACTATTTTTTATTATTATAAAATTTAATTAAATATTTCTTTTATTATTACATCACTAAAGTATATATTTAATTGAAAAACTATTCAAAAATTATTTCATATAAAATATAAATATTTCACCTCCTAGTAAATCAATGACACTCATTAAATTTGTTTAATATTTGTAAACATGTACTCTTTGTAAGTCCCTCCTACATTTAAGAGGAAGAAAACACAAATGTTAGGTGTAACCATAAATAGTAGGTACAACCACAAATGGTAGGTGCAACCACCAATGGTAGGTGCAACCACCAATGGTAGGTGCAACCACCAATGGTAGGTGCAACCACAAATGGTAGGTGCAACCACAAATGGTAGGTACAACCACAAATGGTAGGTGCATCTAACATTGATATGCAATTTTGCCTATAAATTGGCAATGTCTTTGCCTTAGAGAAACATCAACACACCAAACAAGAATAGAAGCAAAGCAAAGCCAAAGTAACAATTTTCTTTGAAGAAAAATAGTATTGTGTGTAATAAAGTGAGAGAGAATATCTTAGAAAAATATCCCAATATTTTTCTAAAAGGGGAGTGACAAAATAGTGAGTTTGGGAAACACTTGTGTGACACTATTTTGGGTTTATCTCAATTTTTTGTATTGCCTCTCACTTTGTACCAATTAATTTTATTAGTGGAAGAAATACTTTTCGGAGTTTGTTCCGTGGACTTAGCCCAAATTAAAGGGTGAACCATGTTAAATTTTTGATGTCATTATTCTACTCTGTTGAATTCATTTTATCTTTACTTGTTGTGCCCAACAACTGGTATCAGAGCTGGTCTAGTAAAATTCTTAATATGCTCTGTGGTTGCAGCATAGACTGGTCTTCCACATCAGAAAAGATTTTATTAGGTCCAGGGCGTATTTATTTATAGAAAAAATAAACACAGCAAAAAAAAAGTTCAAGCCAAAAGGTAGATATTGAGAAATTTAATGGCAATAATAATTTCTCTTTATGGAAAAGGAGGATGAAGGATATTCTCATTCAACAGAAGGTCCAAATTCGTTGTTGGGAAAAGAAAATAAGGTAGCAACCATCACCGAGGAACAATGGGAGGAAATAGATGAGATTTCAGTTAGTACAATCCATCTAAATCTCTCAGACAGTGTCTTGCAAAATATTGAATAAAAAATTGCAAGACTGCTAAAGAAACATGGGAGACTCTAGAAAATGTGTACATGTCAAAGAACCTTGCTAATAAATTTTATTTGTGGAAGGAGCTATATCAGATGAGGAAGGAAGATAATGTGAGCATGATGCAGCATGTTAGCAATTTCAACAGCAAGCTTTCTCACTTAGCAAGATTTAATGTGAGTTTTGGCGATGAAGAGAAAGCTGTGATGTTATTGGCATCACTACCCTCATTATATAATCATATCACAACAACTCTGACTTATGCAAAAGACAAGATGGAGTTTGAAGTTGTTGTAGAAGCCTTGTTCTCATATGAGAAACAAAACAATGAAAGAGATTCAGAAGCACAAGCCTTTATTACAGATTCTAGAGGAAGGAGACTATACAAAAAACAAAAACCCAGAAGTAAGATCAGAGGCAAATCAAAAAAATTTGCCAATGTTGAATGCCATCATTGTAAGAGGAAGGGTCACACTAAGAAATTTTGTCGGATGTTTAAGAAGGAACAAGAAACGAACAAAGGCAAAGTAACGAAGAATGACGACAATAGTGATGATGAGCAAAAAAATACCATAGACGAGTTCAATATCGTTTATGATGAAGATTTTGTCAATCTTGCATCACACGAGATTAGTTGGGTGATTGATAGTGGTGCTACAGTTCACACTATATCACGTAGATAATTTTTATCATCATACACACCTGGAAGTTTTGGTGTTGTTAGAATGGGAGATGAATGCTTGTCAAAGGTAGTAGGCAAAGTAGACATTTGCTTGGAAACAGAGAACATAACCAGACTATTTTTGAAGGATGTCAAGCATATTCTAGATATGCGCATGAATTTGATCTTTATGCGCCAACTTGCAAATAAAGGATATGGTAGCTCCTTCATTTATGAAAAATGGAAACTTACAAAAGGCTCCTTAGTAGTGGCCAGAGGTGAGAAGCATACAACTCTGTATATAATGCAAGCGAAGCTCTCCACCAACACAGTAAACGCCATTGAGAAAGATAGTGCAGCTAAGCTATGGCATAAGAGACTTAGTCACATGGGTGAAAAAGGTTTGACAAGTCTAGCCAAAAAGAAGATATTTCCTAGAATGGATGAAGTACATTTGGAGAAATGTGTTCATTATCTAGCAGGAAAGCAAAGTAGGGTTGCTTTCAAGAGCTTCCTTCCTTCCAGAATGAATAATATTTTAGATCTGATTCATTCATATTTGTGTGGACCAATGCCAAAGTCACTTGGTGGTACTCAATACTTTGTGATTTTCATTGATGATCATTCAAGGAAGACGTGGGTATATCTTCTAAAGATAAAGGATCAAGTGCTAGATGTCTTCAAAGAATTTCATGCCTTAATTGAGAGACAGAATGGAAAGAAGCTAAAGTGCATCCGAACAGACAATGGTGGAGAATACACATGACCTTTCCATGCTTATTTCAAAAAGCATGGTATTCGGCATCAGATGAAACCTCCAAAGACACCGCAGTTGAATGGCTTAGCTGAGAGGATGAACAGAACTTTGATGGAGAGAGTTAGATGTCTACTTTCACATGCAAAGTTGCCTAAAACTTTTTGGGGTGAAACCACACTCACAGTTACACATGTGTTGAATCTTTCACCCTGTACTCCTCTCAAGATGGATGTTCCAGATAAAGTGTGGTCAGGAAAGGATGTTTCCTATGATCATCTGCGAGGGTTTGGTCAGAAAGCATTTGTTCATATCCCCAAGGATGAGAGATCCAAACTTGATGCCAAAACAAGACAGTGTATTTTTATTGGCTATGGTCAAGATCAATTTGGCTATAGATTTTACGATCCAGTTGCAAAGAGACGTGTCAGGAGTCGTGATGCTGTATTTGTTGAAGATGAGACCATTGAAGATATTATCAAAATGAATAAATATGTTCTTAATTCCAATGGTGACTCATCATATTTGGAATTAATTCCTCCAACATTAGTGCCAAGACAAGTTGGAGATGAAGACTGGATTTATCCACCTGATGAAGATGATGCCCCTATAGAAGTTGGTTCTGAAGATGAGGGAAATGATGATGTTCATTATCCAGTACCAATACCTATGACTTCTCCTGTTCCATTGAGAAGAAGTGATAGAGTGAGACGACCCTCTATCTCATATCCTCCAGATGAGTATGTAACTTTCACTGATGGGGGAGAACCTGAGAATTATAAAGAGGCCATGAATGTCGAATCCAAACAAAAATGGATTGAAGCCATGCAACATGAGATAAAGTCCTTACATGAGAATAAAACCTTTGAGTTGATGAAATTGCCCAAAGGGAAGAAGGCCTTGAGAAATAAATGGGTGTTCAGGGTGAAGCATGAAGGACATAGTTCCAGTCCGCGATACAAATCCAGACTGGTTTTCAAAGGATTCAGCCAAATAAAAGGTGTTTACTTTGATGATATTTTCTCTCCAGTTGTGAAAATGACATCCATTCGTACTGTGCTAGGGTTAGCATCATGTCTTAACTTGGAGGTTTAGAAAATGGATGTCAAAAATGCCTTCCTACATGGTGACTTGGAAAAAGAGATATACATGGAGCAGCCAGAGGGTTTTCATCAAAAGTGAAAAGAAGATTATGTCTGCAAATTGAAGAAAAGTCTCTACGGCTTAAAACATGCACCAAGACAATGGTACAAGAAGTTCGAAATCATATGGGAGCAAGGCTACAAAAAACTACTGCACCATTGTGTTTTTGTGCGTAAATTCTCTAATGATGATTTTATTATTCTTTTGCTCTACGTGGATGATATGTTGATTGTCAGTCAAATATTTCCGTAATCAACAACTTGAAAAACATAGTTGAGTAAGTCTTTTTCCATGAAAGACTTAGGACCAGAAAAACAGATTCTTGGCATGGCTATTATTAGAGACAGAGGTGTCAAGAAATTATGGTTGTCACAGGAGAAGTACATTGAGAAAGGACTTCAGAGATTTCATATGAATAAGGCTAAAGCGATTAGTTGTCATCTTGCTAATCACTTTAAGCTAAGTTCTAAGAAAAGACCTTCTACAGACAAAGAGAAGGAAGAGATGGAAGAGGTTCCATATGCTACAGCAGTTGGAAGTCTAATGTATGCCATGGTTTGTACACGGCCAGATATCACTCATGCAGTTGGAATTGTGAGTAGATTCCTTTCAAATCCTGGAAAGGAACATTCGGCTGCAGTGAAATGGACTTTCAGGTATCTTCGAGGTTCTTCCAAAATATGTCCATGTTTTGGAAATGATAAACCTGTGTTA
Organism: Hippophae rhamnoides; assembly: GCA_033030585.1. Lineage (NCBI taxonomy): Eukaryota > Viridiplantae > Streptophyta > Magnoliopsida > Rosales > Elaeagnaceae > Hippophae > Hippophae rhamnoides. Next base: position 23,562,077 of record CM065430.1, read on the forward strand.
GTTGGATACACAGATGCAGATATGGCTGGTGATGTGGATTCCAAAAAATCCACTTCAGGTTACCTGATTACATTTACAAGGGGAGCTGTGTCATGGCAATCAAAGTTGCAAAAATGTGTTACACTATCCACTATCGAAGTAGAGTTTATAGCAGCAACTGAAGCATGTAAAGAGTTGCTATGGATGAAAAAGTTCTTGAAAGAACTTGGGTTGCAACAAGACAATTATAAGTTATTTTGTCATAGTCATAGTGCTATCCATCTTGGAAAGAATGCCTCCTTTCATTCGAGATCAAAACATATTGATATGAGATATCACTGGATTAGGGATGTAATGGAGAAGAAGCTATTACAACTTGAGAAGATCTATACAGAAGAAAATGGATCAAACATGTTAACAAAAATTCTCCCGAGACAAAATTTTAAATACTGTCGTTTAGCTGCTGGATTGGTGGAGCCCTCTATGTAGTCAGGAGGGGGAGATTTGTAAGTCCCTCCTACATTTAAGAGGAAGAAAACATAAATGTTAGGTGCAACCACAAATGGTAGGTGCAACCACAAATGGTAGGTGCAACCACAATTGGTAGGTACAACCACAAATGATAGGTACAACCACAATGTTAGGTGCATCTAACATTGATATGCAATTTTACCTATAAATAAGCAATGTCTTTGCCTTAGATAAACATAGACACACCAAACAAGAAGAGAAGCAAAGCAAAGGCAAAGGAACAATTTCCTTTGAAGAAAAATAGCGTTGAGAAACACTTGTGTGACACTATTTTGTGTTTATCTCAATTTGTTGTATTGTCTTTCACTTTATACCCATTAATTTTATTAACGGAAGAAATACTTTTCGGAGTTTGTTCCGTGAACTTAGCTCAAATTAAAAGGGTGAATCACGTTAAATTTTCGATGTCATTATTTTACTCTGTTGAATTCATTTTATCTTTAACCGTTGTGGCAACACTTTTGTTAACTTCTCATTTTACTCGTAAAAAAAGATTTAATAAAATAATGAATTCAACTTGGATTGAACTTAATAAATAGCAGATCTTACTATATACTATGCTATATTTAACAGCAACGAATGCGAGCTTGCCAGCTAGGATGATATTGATTTAAAAAAAATAATATCAGTAGGTGAATCTCAATATTTGTATAGCATCCTCATTGTTTCGCTCATTTTTACTATTTTATTAAAATAAAAAAACTAAAAAAATATATAATACAAAACCCACTATATACGTCAGTATAACATATAGATAACATCTTTGAAAAATATACTGGAAGAACTTTGTGATATCAAAAACCTATAATATTCTTATTAAAGATCTATCACAATACACAATTTTTCAATTTTTTTAATTTAGTGTCAATTATATATTTTTATTTTGAATAGATTATTATTTATATAAAAAAAATAAGATAATAATTAGTTTTTTAAATATCACCCTCCTTAATTAATAAAGATTATTATTGTCTATCTTCCATCTATATAAATTAAGCAACTGGGTTGTGTATTGTGGCAACAAAACAAAAATCAACTAGTCATCATCAGAAAATATTCCTCTATCAAGTTGATCATCATCAGCCTTTCCTCTCCAAAATAACACAATGGAAATTCGCATTAATTCTTTTGTCTTGCTTTCCTCCTTCATATTGCTCATTTTCAACTGCTTCACTTTCACTGCTCAATCTGCTGTGAGATATATATTTTACATATAGTTTAATTTAATTAATTATCATGCATATACAGGTATATATATAATATTGATTGAAGGTTAAACATGTGATTTATATTAATGCAGAATTGCATGTACAAGGTGGAGGTTAAAACAGGAGACGTAGCAGGTGCAGGAACAGACTCAAAAATATCAGTATCTCTTTTCAATAACAAACTTGAAACAATTACAGTTTCAGACTTGGAAAAATGGGCAATAGATCCAAGTCGTAACCATTTTGAGAGAAATAATTTGGATATGTTTTTGGGTGAAGCTCAATGCCTTACTTCACCAGTTTGTGGTCTCGTTCTCAAATCTGATAACACTGGTTATAAGTCTGGTTGGTTTGTTAGCTATTTGGATGTCACAACTTACAGTGTTCCACAAGAATCTATCCATTTTAATGTTGACCAATGGTTGGCTACTAGTGAATATCCTTATGAACTCACTACTATAAGAAATCTTTGTGATAATAATACTCTTAACGATAAAAACATGCCCCTCTCTCTCTTAGAAACCGTTGTTTAATTAATTAATTAATTTGAGTTAATTAAATAAATAACCCATAACTACCCTTAAATAGAGTAGTTAAGGTTTTCTACTTTTGATCAAATAAAAGGTCATGTATTGGTCACTGATGGAGTAATATATATATGTACCGTCGTATCCTTTTAGTATAAATAAAATATTATGTATTTATCTAATTAAGCTCCTTCGTTAATTTATAAATTTTGTGTTGTGTAGTTTATGTTGTTTTTTTTTCCTAGTATCTTGCTTCTTGTGATAATTGATAGTTTTGTTTAGTATTAAAACAACTTTCTTAATTTTAATGTTATATTTTACAAATAGATGAAGTAGTAAATATGGAAGACATTTAATTAAGTTTGTTAATAGGGAACTAATTTTTTGTTCATCTAAACGTGTAGATGAATATAGAGTCTTTGCTATCATTAGTTCTTCAAAGATATTGGATATAAATAACTTGTTTCACTTGTACACGATATAAAAGCAAATGAATTAAAGAGCATACATAAAAAAGATAGAAAAATTCTTTGTGAGTTACTATTTAAAAAGAAAAATTTGTTTTTTCTTTGTAAATAATATTTTCTCTATTTTGTGAAAAAATTATTATTTTTCTATTATAATAGAGATTACAATTATTATCTTACTTTAACTAGAAAAAAATGTTGTAATACTTATTTTATAATAATGAAATCATTCTATATTTGTTAGTAATTTTTTACTCTAATTTATTTGAGGGTTTTTCTACCTAAAATATTTTTATTATTTTTAATTTTATTTTAATTGTGTGTTAATTTCGAACCGATAATTTTTAATAACAACTCAAACATGAAGTTAAAGTAACAAGTTTAAACCTTTTTTTTTAACATTTGAATGAACGAAATTGCCACATATCCGAAGAGAAGCTTTGGTGTTTATAAATACGTGTTGCAGCATTGAAAATGCAGACAAATTAACCATGCAAATGCATACAAATTTAACATGCAAATGCACACAGCAAACCATTCATTACGTCCCACCCAATGTACTCTTTGTTTTTTGGTAGCCTAGCTATTATAACAATTTACCTTGAAAATTGAAACATTTATTTTATTTTATAAAAAAATGAAATGATTTTTTTTAAAACAAAAAAAAATATTTAGATCTAGATCTAAAACTAGATACAAAACCAACCCAAATATAATAAAACATGTTTAAAATATATTTAGACAAAAATCTAAGTGAAAGAAATATCATATTAGATCAAAATCTAGATGTAATGCATAAATTTATAATATATGTTTATTAAAACAAGTAAAATGAAATGAAAGATTTATGTAGGAGAGATCTTCTACCATAAGAAACTTATCTTCTTGTGATAAGAAAAATAATAATAGACAATTAGATTTTTCTAACAAGAGGAGAAAAAAGGAGTATAATATTTCTTAATTATTATAATGTCAATTGAGTTATAAATAAATGCATTGTAAACTCAAAGAAGGAAAGGGAATACCAAAGGAAATATTACATAATTTAATTAATTAAATTACATTGCTTTGCATTTTATTAAATTTAATTAAATTAGTATCCAACATTGTAATTAGTAGAAACAAATATAATAAATACATGGGTATATTAAACTGAGCCATAACAAATTTAAAATTAATTATTATTGCTTTAAATTAAGTTTATTTAGCTCATTCTTAAAGATAGTTTTTAAAATTTAGAAAATAATTGTATCAATCGCAACTAAAGATTTAAGTTTTCAAGATATGGTTGCTACTTTTCATTTATAAGGAATAAATATAAATTTGTTGATTAAGAGAAAATATTGCTACACTACTACACAATTTAATAATTTCACACAACATATAGCAGCCATATAATGATAATCTGCCTCAACGATTTATCGAGCCATTATTGTTTATTTCTTTGTCTTCCCATAAAAACATGCCTCTCTCTTAGAAACCGTTGTTTAATTAATTAATTAATTTGAGTTAATTAATTAAATAACCCATAACTACCCTTAAATAGAGTAGTTAAGGTTTTCTACTTTTTTAACAATAAATTATCATTTCTTTTGATCAAATAAAAGGTTATGTATTGATCACTGATGGTGTAACAAATATATTTACCGTAACATCTCCTTATAATAAATAAATATTATGTATTTATGTAATTAAGCTCTTTCATGAATTTATAAATTTTGTGTCGTGTACTTATGTTGTTTTGTTTTACTTTTTTTTCTTTCTTTCTCTTAGCTTGCTTCTTAACCGGAAGTTAATGCATACAAGTTTAATTAACAAGCATCTTTTGTTTTTTTTTTCTTTCTAATTAATTAACTTGCCTTAATTAGCTAAGGGCCAACCGGTTGATTTAGCTTGAGATTAATATTAATTCATCTTTATCATTTGTGTGTCCCAATCTACAAGCTAAATCAGACAATATCAAAAGTATTCCATAAAAGAAGTATTTAGTTATAAAAATTGTAAATCATGCATTTCAAATAATTGCTTGGAATTAATTAATAAAAAATAAAAAACAATTATAAAAACAATTGACCAAATATTTGTACTTGACTCTTTCAAAAGAAAATTACAAAAACAATTAGATCAATCAAATAAAAATACATTAAATATTTATAAAAGTAAAAAAAACATATATAATACAGTTCCAATTTTTTTATTTAGCTCTTTTAACAAATATATCATTCTTCTTATTGATAAAATTACATATCTTTAATTCAACTTTATCATTCATAAGTTAGATCTTCTTTAGCTTTTTCTATTATGCAAATATGAATGATTCTTTCTATTGATAAGATGAATATTTTTAATCCAACTTGATATTTCATGTCTTAAGATTTTCACGTTTTGAATAAAAGAATAACTAAATAATATATATATCAAATTTTTATGTTATTTTCATACCGTTAAATTTTATAAATTATTATGAAAATATCATCAATGTATATGAAAATAAATTATTCAATTTAAACGTTGTCTAATTATACAACGTTTAAAATGCAATAATATACTGTATTTTTTAATAATAAAAATGTATGAAATAAACATAAATGGTACAATTATCATGGTTATAAATTCTAAACTAATGTACTATTTTTAATATTAAAAAACAAAAGATATAGTAAAATAGAATATTAATTTCACTACTATAAAAATGGGTATTAAATTCAGTTAAAAATCGACTTTAAATGTATTGACTTAAAATTTAAAGTTGGTTCAATGCATAAATCGACTTTACGTTTAAAGTCGATTCACACGGTGAATCGACTTTAAATTTTTAATTTTTTTTACATAATTTACTTATTTTTTATTATACTCAAATTAAAACTTGTATTCGATTACTAAATAATATCAGGAAAATATATGTTTAAGAAATAATATAAATAATACAAATAATTGAAAAATAATATATTAATTAATAGAAGAAAAATTATCATGGTATTGTCCTATGTTATTCAAGATAATCATATTCTTCTCCTGATATTATAATACAAATCTACATATATAATACAAAAGTTTATACACATAAATAATAACACATAATAACATAAACAATATGAATAATAAGTGTGCAGGATTAATATAAATACTTACAAGAATAAATGAAGCGACAAAATAAAGGAAATAAAGAAAAAATGGTGTTTTGTAAGTAAGAAATATGTATAAAAAATTGAGTATTTTACTCAAAAAAATAGGGGATCTAAAAGATTAGCTAGAGAGGAAGAAACCCACTAACCAACGTTAGACTTGATGGTCATAGGTGGCCCAAAAATGAGAAAGAGTGGAGGAGGTTTTGGGTTTTTAAGAGTTATGCAGCGTTTGGAATAGTTTTTATCTAGGAAAGAAAGAAGAGAAAAAAATTTGTCCACGTGTGTCGCGTCGGTTTTACTTGTGAACTAACGCTATCCACGTAAGATGTAGCGTTAGTTGACGTTTCGAATCGACGCTACACGTGGACATAGCGTCGATTCCAAGTGTCAATCGATGCTACGTTATGTGAATAGTTTTGGTTCATCACGTCAACTGTCGCTAGGTCCACATGTAGCGTCGATTTGACACGTCAACCGATGTTATGTTCTACGTGGATAGCATCGATTCTACACTGAACCGACTTTAAAATCATTATAAGTCAATTTTTAGAAAAAAAAATTGACTTTATATATCGAATTAAATATCCCTTTTTATATTAGTGTTTATGTTAAACTTGTAATTACAATGATTTTATAATATTTTAATATATTATTTCAAAAATTGACTTTATATATCGAATTAAATTTTCCTTTTTATACTAGTGTTTATGTTAAATTTGTAATTACAATGATTTTATAATATTTTAATATATTATTAAATAAGGATATGAGACAATGGTACGAGTATTAATTACTTGATTTATTATTTTTATTTTTTATCAATAATATTTTTATATAATTTTAATTTATAGCTTAAAATAAAAAAAAATAATGATTGTTACTACTAAATTTCAGTTAAAAAAAGTTAACTTGATTCACTTGTTAATTTGTAATAATCTTCACCTTCATAGTTTACAAACATTCTAATATTTCAGTATATATTGATTAAAATATATATCAGTAGATTTAGACAAATAACTGCTAATAGTTTAGAATGATCATTAGAGATAATTATTAGAGATAATTGAACTTATATCTTATAAAATTATTTGCATTGAGTTAAATTTATAATAATTTACCTTGAAAATTGAAACATTTATTTATTTTATAAAAAAATGAAATGAAGTTTTTTAAAACAAAAGTTTCACCGAATTTCTCAAAAAGTTAAAAATTCGATTTTATTATTATTATTTGGTTTATAATTTTACTTCAAGATTCCAAAAGTTTTATGGGTACTATATATATAAGACATTGTATGCTGCAGGTAAAATAATTTTAAATTTTGATACATATCATATCGGGAAGGAGGGATATGGCCTTATATATTAATACATAAGTACGAACCAAATATTCATTAAAAAAATATTATATCAAACAATATTTAAAATTTATAATAATAAAAATAATGTACTATAGTAATAAGTGTTATGTATTGATAAATGATAGTGTAACATATATATATACCGTCACATCCCCTTATAATAAATAAAATATTATGTATTTATCTAATTAAGCTCTTTTATGAATTTATAAATTTTGTGTTGTGTACTTGTGTTGTTGTTTTTCTCTCTTATTAGCTTGCTTCTCAATCGGAAGTTAATGTATACAAGTTTAATTAACTAGCATCTTTTGTTTTTTTTTCTTCTAAGTAATTAACTTGCCTTAATTAGCTAAGGGCCAACCGGTTGATTTAGCTTGAGATTAATATTAATTAATTTTATTATTTGTGTGTCCCAATCTACAAGCTAAATCAGACAGTATCATAAATTAATATTCCCTAAAAGAAGTGTTTAGATATAAAAATTGTAAATCATGCATTTAAAATAATTGCTTGGAATTAATTAATAGATAATAATTAACAACTATAAAAAAATTGAAAAAAATATTTATTTGACTCATTCAAAAGAAAATTAAGAAAAAAATTAGATCAATAAAATAAAAATACATCAAATATTTATAAAAGTAAAAAAATCATATATAATATAGTTCGAGTTTCTTCTTTACTCTTTCAATTTTCCAAACAAATATATCATTCTTCTTATTGATAAAATTACATATCTTCAATTCAACTTTATCATTTTAGTTTTTTCTATTCTTCAAATGTGAATGTTTCTTTCTATTCACAAGATGAACATCTTTAATCCAACTTGATATTTCATGTTTTAAGATTTTTATGTTTTGAATAAAAAATAACTAAATAATATATATATATATATATATATATATATATATATATATATATATATATATATATCGATTTGTTTTGTTATTTTTATACCGTTAAAGTTTGTAAATTGTTACGAAAGTATCATCGATGTATATGAAACTAAATGATTCAATTTAAACGTTTTTTAATTATATAATTTTTAAAATAATATAATATATTAGATTTTTTTAATAGTAAAAATGTATGAGATAAATATAAATGATACTATTATTATGGTTACAAATTTTAAATTAATGTACTATTTTTATTATTAAAAAAACAAAAAATATGACCAAATAAAATATTAATTTAGGTTAAACTCTCAATTACATTAATTTTCTAATATTTTAAGATATTATTAAATAAGTACAATAAAGACAGTATGAAGAGATGATATAAGCATCACTTGATTTATCTTTTTCATTTTTTATCAAATAATGTTTTTATATGATTCTAATCTATAACTTCAAACAAAAAATGGTGATTGTTACCCTCTAATTTCAATTAAAAAATAAAATTAACACAATTCACTCATTATTTTGTGATAATCTTCTAAACATACTAATATTTCACAATATATTGAGCAAAATATATACTAAATAGATTGAGACAACAACTGCTAACGTGTTAGAATGATTATTATATCTTATAAAATTTGTATTTGACTCATTTAAAAGAAAATTACTAGAAAAATTATATCAATAAAATAAAAATACATCAAATATTTATAAAAGTAAAAACAAATCATATATAATACAGTTTAAATTTTCTTCTTTATCTCTTTCAATTATCCAAACAAATGTATCATTATTCCTATTGATAAAATTATATATCTTCACTCCAGTTTGATAGTACATAAGTTGAGATCTTTTTTATCCTTTTTTTCTATTCTTTAGATGTAAATGGTTTTTTCTATTAATAAAATTAACATCTTTAATATAACTTGATATTTCATGTCTTAAAATTTTTACATTTTGAATAAAAAATGAAATTAAATGATTGAATTTAAACCTTTTCTAATTATACAACGTTTAAAATTAAATAATATATTAGATTTTTTCAATAATAAAAGTACATGAGACATAAATGTTACTATTATTGTGGTTATAAATTTTAAATTGACGTACTATTTTTAATATTAAAAAAATATGACCAAATAGAATGTTAATTTATGTTAAATTTGATATTATAATAATTTTCTAATATTTTAATATATTATTAAATAATTACAATAACGAGAGTATGATACGATGATATAAGCATCACTTGATTTATCTTTTATAATTTTTAACAAGTAATATTTTTATATTATTCGAATCTATAATTTAAATTATATTTTAAAAACAAAAACTTAGTAAAAAAAGAATTATGGGAAAAATAGAATATTAATTTATGTTAAACTTGTAATTACAATAATTTCTTAGTATTTTAACATAATTAAATAAGGAAAATAATGAGAGTATGAAACGATGATATGAGTTGGCATCGTATTCGGATTTCAATTAAAAAAGAAAACATGATTAATTCAGGTATTAGTTTGTGATAAAATTTGCATTCGTAGTTTTAAATTGCGATTCAAAACATACTAATATTACACAAAGATATTTAGCAAAATTTATAGCAACATACGTGTAAGAAGTATCGTTACAGATAATTGAACTCATATCTTATAAAATTATTTGCATTGAGTTAAATTTAAAGCAATTTACTTTGAAGTTTTTATGATTACCAGAATTTTATTAACAATCAACTTCTAACAAATTTCATATCTATACCTCAAATTTTTTGAAACTTTTGCAATTTATTTAAAATTTTCATCTTTGAATATAATAAAATTATTCTAATATATATAAGGGTGGATTTAGTTTTGATCTTTTTGGCATTAGAACACCTGACCAATCCATACTTTCAGTTACTCAAAAATTAAAATTAAATCAAATCGATATTCTTTTAAGAACTACAAAATTAGGTTAAATTGGTTCAGTTTGATTTATTTTTATTAGTTTTAATAATTTTTTCTTTTTTGGGATTATTTTTATCCAACCCTAGTTGATATCGTCTTCTCTAGCACTCGATGCTGTTTAAGTATAAATTATTATTATTTTTGAACAATTGTTTTTTAAATATAAACTGACATTATAGCAATATTCATTTAGTTTATTATTTTACTTTAAGATTCCAAAAGTTGTCTGGGTATTATATATATATATATATATATATATATATATATATATATATATATGACATTGTATGCTGCAGGTTAAATAATTTTAAAATTGATACGTATCATATCGGGAAGAAGGGATAGACCAATATATTAATTAATGATTAAAAATTATATAAAATAATATTTAAAATTTATAATAATAAAAATAATTATGAGTTAATATAAAAATTATTATTTTTATAATTATAAATTTTGAATAGCAGATACTTTTGTGAACTTCTTACTGAAATCAAAGGCAATCATTAAGACTTGCTTAATTTGGATGCTGAATCAAACTAGTCATCAATTTGGATGTTACTTAATAAATAGCAGATCTTAATAAACAAATCACCGACAACATTAATTTATATTTAACAGCAACGAATGCGAACTAGCCAGCTAGGATGATATTGATTTTAAAGTTTTTAATATCAGTAGGAGAATCTCAATACTTGTGTAGCATCTTCATTATTTCCCTCATTCTTACTATTTTATTAAAACAATGAAATGAAAAAATATGTAATACAAAACTAAGTAACCTATAAAATTATATAATTAAACCTGCTATTAAATATAAATAATGCATGTATTTTAGTTTGTCTTTAGATAAAATTATATATCTTCCTCTCAAATCAGCCTGAATATCATTTTAAAAACATAATAGCAATTGGCTACAACTAAAGATGCATGTATACACGAAAATATTTTTTATCCACTGTCGCTTTATGTTGGAAATGAATTTAAATAAAAAATTGATGATAAAAAGAGATTGACAAAAAATTAAATATTTAGGATTAGAAATCGAAGATGAAAAACATAAATAACAAACTCATGTACTAAACAATATAAAGTTTTTCTTAATAAATTAAAAAATAAAAATCAATTACAAATGTTTTTAGGATGCTTAACATATGCAGAAACATATATCAAGAAAATTATAAAAATGCGACAATTTTTACAAACAAAGTTGAAAAAATATCATATCTAAAAATAGATAGAAAAAGATATTTTGTATATGGATAAAGTAAAAATAAAAGTAAAAAATTTACCAACTTTATACCATCTAGGACGATATGATAAAATGATAATTGAAACATATACTTCACAAGAATATTTAGAAGCATTTATGAAAAAAATAATAGATGATAAAGATGAATATATTTGTAGATATACATCAGGACCTTTCCAACGTCTAGAATTAAATTACCATAGTAATGAAAAAGAATATTTAGCTATTAAAAAAACCATTAATAAATTTACAATATATGTTATAAGCTCCATATTTATTATTAGAATAGATAACAAGAATTTTAATTATTTCTTAATAACTAATATTGTAAGTGATTATAAACAAGGGATATTAGTCAGATGACAATAATGGTTTAACCATTACAATTTAGGAGATGCTCTTATTAAAGAATAGATTAACAAATGTTTTTATTAAAGAATTAGCACCTCTAACTATTTTTATGCTTTCAATAATGTAACATCTTGACATTAAGATCAAGATAAAAAAAAGGAGATAAAAATCCTACAAAAACAACTCGAGCCATTATACCTCGAAAAATATTTTATGGAGACATGAAATAAACAGGAAGAACTTAACTGTTCAAAACAACTTCTAGAGTCCAAAACCTCAACGTAAGAATATTCATTAAAAAATTCAATCTAAAGAATATGAAACTTTTAAAGAAAGAATTCAAAATGAAAAGGAAGAACCTAATAATTCAAAATAAAGAAAAATTTATGAAACCAAAAAGCTTAACTAGGTAAATGAGGTAGAAAAAGAAGAACAGAAAATAATTTATGTGGTCTATAATGGCCTAAGATGATGAATCTATAACAATTGGACAGAAGTCAATAAATCTATTATCGAATTTAGTGCAATAACTCATAAAGCCTTCAATAGCAGAATAGAAGAGGAAGTCAGTTATGTCAATTACAAAATACCAAAGTTAATAACTATAGAGAATATAGTAATAAATTATTCTACGACATTACAACAAATACCAATAGCCCCAAGAAGATTGACAAATCTAGGGAAAATAACAAGGCCTATAGTGCTATTTAGAGAAGCATCTCTCCTAGAGACATCAAAGATGGTAAAGCATTCGGTTCTATTTAGGGAGATATCCCCCAAAAATTCTCTAATCATTGAAGATAATAAGGACCAATATAGAAATCTCAGCAAACCACAATGGTTGAATCTATATAACTTGGCTAGAAAATCTATCTAAGAACATATTGAAGATATGAATTTCTATACCACAGATAAGGAATTTCATATATAAAGTAAATTCAATATCTTGGAAGGATTTGATCCAATATTTGTCTATAAAGCTTTACATGAATGACTAATAAAAAAATATCCAGTAAATAATTTAACCAAGAATTAATTTAAGTAAATTAAATTATTTCCTAGAGAATTTTAAAAGAATAATCAAGAACTTCAAAAAAAATATTAAAGCAGAAGACAAGCTTGTTTATCTTAAATTTTTCAGTTTATTAATATTAGTTCATACCATTTCATTAAGATAGGAATCTCCAATACAAACAGAAAAGTTCTCAAACCAATGGTACTTCTAGTTAAGGTTTTCTATATTTGAACAAGAAATTATGATTTTCCTTAGATGAAAGAAAAGGTAATGATGTATTGGTAACTAAAGATGTAACATATATAAAGTAACATCTATTATAATAAATAAAATATTATGTATTTATCTAATTAAGCTCTTTTATGAATTTATAAATTTTGTGTTGTGTACAACTTAATTTTTATTTTCTTAACTAGCTTCTTAATTGAGCATTAGTGTATACAAGTTTAATTAATTAGCATCTTTCTATTTTTTTTTATAATTACTTATCCTCCCTTAATTAGCTAAGGGCCGACAGCCAATTTGGCTTGAGATTAATATTAATTAATTTTATTATTTTTGTGCGCTAATCTATAAGGTAAAGATATCATATATATATATATATATATTCACTAAAAAAAGTGTTTAAATATAGAAATTCCAAGTCATGCGTGCACTATGATTGCAATTAATTAATATATAATAACTATTAGTATAAAAAAATTGAAAAAAAATATATTTGATTTATTCAAATAAAAAATAAAATAATAATTAGATTAATAAAATAAAAATATATCAAATAATTATAAGAGTAAAAAAATCATATGTAATAATATAGATCGAGTTTTTCTCATTTGCTTTTTCACTTTTTTAAATTTATATGGTTTTTTTTATTGATAAGATGATCATCGGTTAATAGAATTTGATCTTTTATGTATTAAGATCTTTACATTTTGAATGAAAAAATACTTAAACAAAAAATATAAGATCGAAATTAAATCTAAAAACAAAATAAATCAAAATATAACAAAACATACTTAAAATAGCTTTAGATGCAAATCTACTTAAAATAAAAATCACACTACATCAAAATTTAAGTATAGTGCATATATTGTAATACGTGATTATTGAATTAAATTAAATAAAATAAAAGATTGATGATTAGAAGCAAAAATAATAAATAACTATGTTTTTTAAAAAAAGGGGATAAAAAAAGGGAGAATATTTTATAATAAAAATAATCTTAGGCCAATAAAATCAATGTATCCCAAACTCAAACAAGAAAATAACACAAAAGGCAATGTATTGTTGTAGCATGCATGCATACATACATACATACATACATACATACATACATATATATAGGTATAATTTAGGAAAATTAGTTGCCTAATTTGTGGCATGATTTAAGAAAATTAGTGACATAATTTAAGGAAATTGGTGGCCTAATTTAAGGCTTAAATTATGGCACAATTTAGGGAAAGGGAACCTTTCTTCATCTATAAATAGGGAAGAGTTCATACATTGAAGAACAAGGCAAAAATCAGAAAAAATTAGAGAAAGTAGAAGTAAACTCAAAGAGAGAAAATACTTGCAAGTTTGGGGAAACACTTGAGAGATATTATTAGTGAGGAAATCTGTATCTGTATTCTGTATATTTCCTACTCAGTTCAAATAATATCTGCTGCCTCCCGTGGACCTAGGCGAATTGCCGAACTACGTAAATTCTGTGTGTTCATTTTATTGCTTTGATATATTCATATACCGCTATTTATTGCTTCCAAACTGGATCCCAGAGCAAAGAAAGCTGTTTTCTTGGGCTTTAGGGAAGGAGTTAAAGGATTTCTACTTTGGTGTGGTGAATCTAAGAAGATCGTCTTAAGCCGAGATGTTACATTCAACGAGTCTGTTATGCTAAGACAAACAAATTCAGAGAAAGAGAATGATAGTCCAAATACTCTTTCTAAGGTGATACTTGAGACTTCGGAAGATCCAGAACAAATTGCACCAATTACCGATCGTGGTGAAGATGAAATTGATGATCAAGAAGAGATCTTAGTTGAGGTGGAGGTTCTCTCACCATCACCACCGATTAATCAGCAGCCAGAATCTATTACCACTACTCGACTGAGAAGGGAGATTAGGAAGCCTACCAGATACACAGACATGGTAGCATTCGCACTTCCAGTAATTGATGATGATGTCCCATGCACTTGCTGCAGGCCCGTGCAAAGAGTTGATAGTATGAAGTGGAAAATGGCAATGGATGAAGAGATGAAGTCTCTACATCGTAATCGTACTGGGAGTTGGTTCAACTTCCCAAAGGAAAGAAAACTATTGGTTGCAAATGGGTCTATGCGAAGAAGAAAGGTGCTCCTGGTAAAGACAACATCAGATACAAAGCCAGACTGGTAGCAAAAGGCTATGCTCAGAAAGAAGGAATAGACTACAATGAGGTATTCTCACCTCTTGTTAAGCATTCATCTATTCGGATACTATTGGCTTTGGTAGCATAGTTTGATCTCAAGTTAGCTCAACTCGATGTCAAAATAGCTTTTCTCCATGGTACTTTGAACGAAGAAATCTACATGTCTCAACCAGATGGCTTCAAAATTCCAGGACGAGAGAATTGGGCTTGCAAGCTGAGCAAGTCAATTTATGATTTGAAGCAATCACCGCAACAATGGTACAAGCGCTTTGATAGCTTCATCAGAGAGCAAAAGTACACACGTAGTCAGTTTGATCATTGTGTATGCTTTCGGAAACTCCAAGACGGTACCTTCATTTATTTGCTCTTATATGTTGATGGTATATTGATTGCATCTAAGAGCAAGGTGGAGATCGACAGATTGAAGGCTCTGTTGAGTTCAGAATTTGAAATGAAAGATCTTGGAGAAGCTAAGAAAATTCTTGGGATAGAAATCACAAGAGATAGAGTTGCAAGTACAGTCTGTCTGACACAGACTCAGTATCTGAAGAAAGTACTACAAAGGTTTGACATTGATGAAAAAACCAAACCAATAAGTACACCGCTTGCTCCTCACTTTCAGTTAAGTGCATTAATGTCACCTAGCACCACCGATGAGAAGAAGCAAATGGAACGTGTTCTATTTGTAAATTCCATTGGTGCCTTGATGTATGCAATGGTTTACACCAGACCTGATATTTCCCACGCTGTTAGTATGGTGAGTCGGTACATGCATAATCCGGGTAAAGGACACTGGCAAGCAGTGAAGTGGATTCTACGTTACATCTATGGTACTATGGATATTGGTTTGAAGTTTGAGAGAGACAAGACTGAAGGCAAACACCTAGTTAGATATTTGGATTCTGACTATGCTGGAGATCTGGATAAGCGTCGATCTACAACTGGTTATGTGTTCACAATGGTAGGAGGACCAGTTTGTTGGAGATCAACATTGCAGTCAACTGTAGCTTTGTCTACTACAGAGGCAGAGTATATGGCTGTAACAGAAGCATTCAAAGAAGCTATCTGGCTTCTCGGGTTGACCAAAGATTTGGGTATTTTTCAGAAGAACGTGGAAGTTTTCTGTGACAGCCAGAGTGCCATTTGTTTGGCAAAGAACCAAGTTCATCATGATCGTACCAAGCACATCAATGTTTGATTTCATTTTGTTCGGGAAATCGTCGATGAAGGGAATGTTATACTCCAGAAAGTCGGAACTGCAGATAACCCTGCAGATATGCTTACAAAGGTGGTTACAGGGATCAAGTTTCAACACTGCTTGAACTTGATCAACATCTCTCGAGCTTAGGACGCCTAGGGCGCATTTGGAGGCAGCGTTATGAACTTTTTCGCCAAGGTGGAGATTGTTGAATATTGGCTCTAAAAGTAACAAATTAGTGGCATAATTTAGGGAAATTAGTGGCCTAATTTGTGGCATGATTTGTGGCATGATTTGTGGAAATTAGTGGCATAATTTAAGAAAATTGGTCGCCTAATTTAAGGCTTAAATTATGGCACAATTTAGGAAAAGTGAGCCTTTCTTCATCTGTAAATAGGGAAGTGTTCATGCATTGAAAAACAAGGCAAAAATCAGAAAAAAAATGAGAGAGAGTATAAGCAAACTCAAAGAGAGAAAATACTTGCGAGTTTGGGGAAACACTTGAGAGATATTATTAGTGAGTAAAAATCTGTATCTGTATTCTGTATATTTCCTACTCAGTTCAAATAATATCTACTGCCTCCCGTGTACCTAGGCGAATTGCCAAACCACGTAAATTTTGTGTGTTCATTTTATTGTTTTGATATATTTATATACCGCTATTTATTGCTTCCGCCCACAACAATATATATATATATACATGGAATACGATCATGGCTTCAAAATATACCTAATATTGTACAATCTCATGTATTTGAAGTTGATTTATATTGGGTGGCATTCTCTTAATATATATGCAAATCACTGAAAAATAATATTTAAAAAAATGAGTGGTGAGATTTGATAACTATGCGTACCTTTTTTTATTTGTAGTTATTTAAAAGTTTTTACGGATGATATAATCGTAAATAATTAATATCGATTAATGTAAATTTAAGTTTATAATATTTAAATAATGAATTAATTAGTATATTGAATTATGTTATTAATATTTATTTTAAATTTAAATAATAAAGCATATACATGATTGTATGATGTGCAGTGTTCATGTGGGATCATGTATATGATTTTTCTATCCAACACCGTGTATCAACGTTTAATATTTAATGAAACCAATATTTTTCCTCATCTTTTTTATAAATCTAAATGTTTGATACATGTAAGTGTAAAATATATAAAAACTATTATTTGTACAAATGATTTAGACAATTGTTTTACAAATCATTTCTAACCATGGGACGGTGTATATATGTTTTTGGTTGATTTAATTTTTTCTCTTTTTTATAAGTTATGTAATTTTGTAGCTAGAGACCTAATATATATATATATATATAGCATTTTTTGAGTTAAACCTTTCAATAGTAAATTAAGAGATAGTTATTTTTAAAGCAGAACATTAAATCAAATTAATTTAAATTTTTTATTTAATACTCTAATGTTTTTAAAAATTAAATATTATTCTAACATTAACAAAAATTATTCTCAAAATAATACTATCCTAATTTAATCAAGCCATTTGATTTAAATACATAAGTTCTTTCATTCTCTTGGTACCATTACACTTAATATTTTTGCTTGGATATACCTTAGAAAACCATCGGAGAAAAAAGATTAAAGTTTAGTTGTTGAGTTGATTATGCAAAAGTATAAACTTTTTTTTTAAGATCATGCTTTGAAGATACGTTAGAGCATTAAAAAAGTAAGTAAAAATGATACTAATATAATTTTTATAAATATTATAAACTTTATCGATCTTAAAATTGGCCTTTTAAAATTAGATAACTATATTAGAAATAAACTATTCAAAATTCACGTTCACACTAAAATATATACGAAATAGAAAAGATTTATTTTAGACGTTATCATTCACTAACTATTTTAAAAGTTTAAATTATCGGAAAAATTATCAATTTTATTTTGTTCTCAAACAAATGATGTCTATGTATATCATGCTAACTAAATACACAAATTAAGATTATTGGACTCTAAGTACAACTTTGATGTTAATTATGTTAGAAGTTATTGGTAACGGAATCTTCCAAAACCTTAAGGTATAGTTATAACTTATAAGATTCAAATCATATTAGTAACATTTGATTAAGAAAGCTATAATAACGAGGAAGGGATTGCTTATAACAATGAGGTATAATAATTCTTATGTTTTTTATGGACAAATAAATTGAGAGAAATTAAAAAAATTATACTTAAAATTTATAATAATAAAAATAACATTTTAATCATATTAAACATGTTTAGTTAATAAAATTTTAACAATGTCTAATTGAATAACGTTTAATATAAAGTGATATATCATATTTTTTTAATAGTAACAATATATAACGTGTTTGTAAAAAATTATTATTTTTATAATTATAAATTTAATTAAATATTTATTTTATTATTACGTCACTAAAGTACATATTCACTTGAGAAAATATTTAAAAAATTATTTAATATCCAAAATTTTTCTGGGTATTATATATATAAGACATTGTGTGTTGCAGGTAAAATAATTTTAAATTTTGTTACATATCATATCGGGAAGGAGGGATATGTGCCTATATATATATATATATATATTAATACTTAAAGTAAGAGCAAAATATAATATAATTTATTTCCAACTTACGATTGAAAAAAAAAAAACTTCTTATGATTTGGTTTGTGTATTTTAACATTATAAAATGAAATGTTTTAAGAGATTAATTAAACAATGCTAATTATTTTTTAAGACTTAAATATAACTATCATTTCTTAATAATTTGAGTTTTTAATTAAAAAAAATTAGTTTGTTAACTTTTCTCCTATAAGTTCAGAGCTTAATGTCATTGATTCAAGTTTCTTCTGTACCATTATTTTCACCGATATTAAATCAATATCTTTCTTTCCTCACTATCCACTATCTTCAATTGATATATCATTCAAAAAGTTATTTACCATGAAGTAAAGATATAATTAACGCAACTTCTAAGTGCTTGAAATTTTACAATAATTGAAATAAAAGACAATCAATCATCAAGATTTGCTTAATCTTTATAAACATATATATATTTTTGTTAACTTCTCATTTTCCTCATAAAACATTTAATAAAATAATCAGGTAATGCATGCCGAACCAAAAATAGTCATCAATTTGGATTGTACTTAATAAATTTATAACTTACTATATCTTATCTGCTGCCTAAAATTTTACAAATTTGCACAGTATGTCAGCATAAAATAATTATAACAGCTGCTAAATGTAAATAATATATGTATTTTATTTTATTCTTTAATTCATATCATTTAGGTACTATTATTTATACTTTAATTTAGTTTAAATTTATAATTTTATTATTTTTAAAAATCATTAATTAAGATAAGTTTTTATAAAAATAAAATTTGTTGTGAAAACAGCAATTTTAATTGAGTAGTTTTTTCATGTTTTATTTGGAATAAATGTCAAAACAGTTATTTTGTGATTTTTTTTTCATTACACCTGGCTTTAGATCTAGTGTGTTAATTTGTTCAATAATTTTGAATTATGGTGAGGTTAGGTATGTTTTGATATATTTTGTCAAATTTGTTTTCTAGATCTAGCATTATTATTTGGAGTTCCATTGCGGTTCTAAAGTTAAAAGAAATAAAGTTATCAAAAATTATATTTTGTTTAAGATTTTATCATATTGTCATTTAAAATAGTCAAAATTAAATGGAAATAGAAAAACAATTAAAGAAGATTAATGCTTAAAAAATTTAATCCTTGAACAAAAGACTTGCTATTAGGATAATTTTATTAATTTTATAGCGAAACAACCACTTTAACTTATTAGTTTTATTTTTATTTTTTATATTGAATAAATATTATAAGAGTTGATTTATCTTGTTACTGCAGATTTATCCTTGAATTACAAATTTGTTATTACAATTTTTAGATAGTTTTAAAAATTTGATATATTTTCAATTTTTTTTAATTTAGTGTCAATTATATATTTTTATTTTGAATAGATTATTATTTATATATAAAAAAAATAAGATAATAATTAGTTTTTTAAATATCACCCTCCTTAATTAATAAAGATTATTATTGTCTATCTTCCATCTATATAAAGCAACTGGGTTGTGTATTGTGGCAACAAAACAAAAATCAACTAGTCATCATCAGAAAATATTCCTCTATCAAGTTGATCATCATCAGCCTTTCCTCTCCAAAATACCACAATGGAAATTCGCATTAATTCTTTTGTCTTGCTTTCCTCCTTCATATTGCTCATTTTCAACTGCTTCACTTTCACTGCTCAATCTGCTGTGAGATATATATTTTACATATAGTTTAATTTAATTAATTATCATGCATATACAAGTATATATATAATATTGATTGAAGGTTAAACATGTGATTTATATTAATGCAGAATTGCATGTACAAGGTGGAGGTTAAAACAGGAGACGTAGCAGGTGCAGGAACAGACTCAAAAATATCAGTATCTCTTTTCAATAACAAACTTGAAACAATTACAGTTTCAGACTTGGAAAAATGGGCAATAGATCCAAGTCGTAACCATTTTGAGAGAAATAATTTGGATATGTTTTTGGGTGAAGCTCAATGCCTTACTTCACCAGTTTGTGGTCTCGTTCTCAAATCTGATAACACTGGTTATAAGTCTGGTTGGTTTGTTAGCTATTTGGATGTCACAACTTACAGTGTTCCACAAGAATCTATCCATTTTAATGTTGACCAATGGTTGGCTACTAGTGAATATCCTTATGAACTCACTACTATAAGAAATCTTTGTGATAATAATACTCTTAACGATAAAAACATGCCCCTCTCTCTCTTAGAAACCGTTGTTTAATTAATTAATTAATTTGAGTTAATTAAATAAATAACCCATAACTACCCTTAAATAGAGTAGTTAAGGTTTTCTACTTTTGATCAAATAAAAGGTCATGTATTGGTCACTGATGGAGTAATATATATATGTACCGTCGTATCCTTTTAGTATAAATAAAATATTATGTATTTATCTAATTAAGCTCCTTCGTTAATTTATAAATTTTGTGTTGTGTAGTTTATGATATATTTTTATTTTTCTCTTACTTTTTCTCTATTAAAATCGCTTTCTTAATTTAATATTATATTTTATAAATATATGAAATAGAAAACATGAAATATATTTAATAAAAGTTGTTATTAGAATATTAATTTTTTGTTCATTAAATGTGAAACACTAATTTTTTTATCATTAAATATAGAGATGAATATGTAGCTTTTATTATCACAAGTTCTTCGAGGATATTGTTTATAAATAACTTGTTTCACTTGTACAAAATATAAGAGCAAATAAATTAAAGAACATTCATAAAAAAAGATATAAAAAATCTTTGTGAGTTATTACTTATAAAAAAAAAAATTTGTAAGTAATATTTCTACTATTTTAAGAGAGAGTTATTTTTTCAATTGTAATAGAAATTAAAATTTTTATCTAATTATAACTAAAGAAAATGTATTATAATATTTATTTAAAATATTGAAATCTTCTTATATTTTTCAGTAATTTTTTACTATAATTTATTCGAGAGTTTTTTACTTAAAATATTTATATTTATTTTATTTTTATTATTCTTAATTTCACTATGTTAGTTTCGATTGGATAATTTTTCACAATACCTCTCAACATAAAGTTAAAGTGGACAAGTTTAAACTTTTTTTAACATTAGAATGAACGATAATGCAGACAAATTAAACGTGAAAATGCAGACAAATTAAACGTGCAAATGAACACAATAAACCATTCATTACGTCCCACCCAATGTACTCTTTGTTTTTCGGTAGCCTAGCTAATGTAACAATTTACCTTCAAAATTGAAACATTTATTTTATTTTATAAAAAAAATAAATGATTTTTTTTAAAACAAAAATATATTTAGATCTAGATCTAAAACTAGATACAAAACCAACCCAAATATAACAAAATATGTCTAAAATATATTTAGATAAAAATCAAAGTGAAAGAAATAACATATTATATCAAAATCTAGATATAATTCATAAATTATAATATATGTTTATTAAAACAAGTAAAATGAAATGAAAGATTTATGTAAGAGAGATCTGTAAAAATTATTGTAATTACAGTTAATTATGATTGTATTTCTGTATTTCTCTGTTCTATATTTTTCTGTACAAGAATCCCTTATTTATACTAAGAAAATGAATATAAACCCTAACTTTAATTAACATTAACACTTATATATACTAATGAAATTAAGCTCCATGTTTTGTTCAATATTTTACTCCATGTGTTTGTTCCATATGTTTGCTCCATGTTTTACTCCTTGTTTTGCTCCTTAAATTAAGGAGTTTTATAACAATCTCCAACAATCTCCCACTTGAAGACTTATTTCAATCTATCTTCACACCTCGATCAATGCAACAGTTTTTCTAGTCTTTGTTACTCTAGTAGACCAACTAAAGTTGAGCACAACTTCAATTTGTCAATAATCACCACCTTTGTTAACATATCTGCTGGATTTTTGCTTCCTTGAATCTTCTCCAGTATTAACACATCATCTTCCAATAGAGATCTAATGAAGTGATAACGAAGTCCAATATGCTTGGTTCTAGAATGAAATATTGAATTCTTTGCCAAGTGTATTGCACTTTGACTATCACTATGTAGAACATTCTTCTCCTGTTTGAATCCCAGCTCAGTTAACAAACCTTGAAGCCATGTCATCTCTTTACTAGCTTCAGTTACTGCATCTGCAAATACTGACTTATTCTACTCTGAGTCATTGACGTATATTTTATGCATGTCCTTATACATCACCCTTTCGTTGAAAATCACATCTCTGCTACAGATAACTTTCTTCTTTTTGTCATCCCAAATGTGGTATCCAAACTTATCCTCACCATAGCAGATGAATGTCCATTTCTTAGATTTAGGATCAAGCTTATTCCTACCTTGATCACTGATATGCACAAATAATACACAGTTGAAAACTTTTTGATGTGATTGTTTTACCTCTTTTCCGCTCCATACCTCATCTGGTATTCTATGCTCTAATGGAACAGATATGCCTCGATTGATCAAGTAAGTTGCCGTGTTGATTGCTTCTACCCAAAACTGCTTTGGTAGACCTAATTGTATACGAATGCTTCTGGCTCTTTCTGTCAACGTTAGGTTCATATGCTCAACTACACCATTTTGTTGAGGCGTTCTTGGCACAATTCTTTCCATTCTAATCCCGTGCTCATAGCAAAATTTTTTGAATATGGTGTCTTCATATTCACCACCATTATCGATTCTGAGTTTTTTGATCTGTAAATCTATCTCATTTTCCACCATAGCTTTCCATATTTTGAAAGCCTCAAACACTTCAGACTTATACTTTAGAAAGTAAACTCATACCTTTCGAGAGTGATCATAGATGAAAGTCACAAAGTAGTGTTTCCCACCAATAGATGAGACGGTCGTTAGTCCCCAAACATTAGAGTGAATAAGCTCTAGCCTTTCCTTCTTTGGGGTTCTGCCACTTGTTTGAAAGATGACTCTCTTTTTCTTTCCAAATATGCAATCTTCGCACATGTCCATCTCTACATACTGTAGACTTGGAATTTTTCCTTTTGAGTGCATAATTTTCATCCCCTTTTCAATCATGTGGCCTAGTCTCTAGTGCCATAGATTTGGTGTTTCATTACCTGCTATAATTATGATTGAATAACGTGCCTCTACTGTAATATAAAGAGTATCACTTTTCTTGCCTCGAGCAACTATCATTGCATCCTTTGAAATCTTCCAATCATCACCATGGAAGATCATAGTGTAGCCTTCATTGGCCAACTACCCTACTGAGATTAAGTTTCTTCTGAGGTCGGGAATATGCCTGATATCTTTCAGCTCCCAAACAGACCCGTTCAGCTTAATCTTCCCTACACCTTTACCAATAATAGCATATGGTTGATTATCACCAAGATATACCTTTCCAAGGTTTCTGGGGACATATTTCTCGAAGAATTCTTTCTGTGAAATAGCATGGAACGATGCTCAAGAGTCTAACACCCAAGATTATTCCTTGCTCTCCAAAGAGCATATCAATGCATTATCCCCTCTTGAGGTGGAAGTAACATTTACCTCTACCTTCACTTGTTTTTCCTTCGATGCACTCTTGCACTGATTTTTGTAATGCCCAGTTCTTCCACAATTGCAACACTCGATAGTCTTCGAGCTATGGGAATTATTAGGATTTCTGGATTTAGACCTCATGTCCTTTGATCTATCTCGGTAGTATGTTCTGCCACATCCATTCTCTTTGGTTGAATTTCTTCCTCTTAACTCTGTATGCAAAACTGAAGAAGTTGACGATTCACCTAACTCTCTACGTCGGATCTCTTAACTGAGAACCAAATCACAAACATTGTAAAATTTCGACTTATTGCTTCCTGACGAGCTACTTACAGCCGTGACAGTAGCATTCTGGCTTTCTGGTAGAAAAAACAAAAGTATCAATGCTCGTATTTCTTCATCAAATTCAATTTCCACTGAACTCAACTAGGTTGTGACTGTGTTGAGTTCATTGAGATGTTGAGCTACTGATGCGCCTTCCTTCATATGCAAATTGAACAAATGCCTCATCAAGTGCACTTTGTTTGAGGCTGATGGCTTCTAATACATATTGAAGAGAGCTGCCATAAGACCCACTGTGGTATTTTCCTTTGCTATGTTGAAAGCAACATTACGAGATAACATCAATCGAATAACTCCGAGGGCTTATGTGTCTAGAAGATTCCAATCTTTTTCCTTCATAGTCTTTGGCTTCTTCACTGACAGAAGTTGATACAGATACTCCTCTATCTACATTTTCCAAAATCTGAAATCTATGCCATCAAATTTCTCAAGTTTCACCTTTCCTTCATCTACAACCATTGCTCCCACTCAAATCTGACTTCCTCCGGATCGTTTCTGACTATTTCTTACAGAAAATTGACAGGAATCACCACCAATAGCTCTGATATCAGTTGTTGGAAAATTACGCAAATTTCCGATAAGAAATACTTATGAGAAAGCAATAATAGAAAAATAACACACAAATTTGATAATGGAGTTCAACCAATCTTGCTTAAGTCTCCGGACTTACTACATATCTTTTTTACTGAAAAGTCACTCCTTGAATTACTCCTTAAATTAATAGTTCCTTGAATTAAGCTCCATGTTTTGCTCTATGTTTTACTCCTTGTTTTGCTCCATGTTTTGCTCCTTAAATTAAGGAGGTAGAAAAAGAAGAACAGAAAAAGGTTTATGTCAATTACAAAACATCAAAGCTAATAATCATAAAGTCTTCGGTAATAGAATAGTAGATGAAGTCAGTTATGTTAATTACAAAACACCAAAGTTAATAACTCTAGAGAAAATAGTAAAAAATTATTCTACGACATTACAACAAATACCAACAGCCCCAAGCAGATTAACAAATCTAGGAAAAATAAAAGGTCTCTAGTGCTATTTAGGGAAGCATCTCTCCTAGAGACATCAAAGATAGTAAAGCATTCGGTTCTATTTAGGGAGATATCTTCCAAAAAATCTCCAATAATTAAAGATGAGAAGGACCAATATAGAAACCTCAGCAAATCATAATGGTTGAGTCTCTATAACTTGACCAGAAAATCTACCTAAGAACATATTGAAGATATAAAGGTCTATACCACAGACAAGAAATTTTCTACATGAAGTAAATTCAATATCATGGAAGGATTTGATCCAATATTTATCTATAAAGTTTTCCATGCATGACTAATAAAAAAAATATCCAGTAAATAATTTAACCAAGAATTAATTTAAGTAAATTAATGGAATAGAATGAGAAAGGATGTATTAGTCTATACCACTTAATCAAGATAGGAATTTTCAATACAAACTGAGAAGTTCTCAAACCAATGACACTTATAGAAAAGAAATTCAACACAAAAGACCTATTTGTACTAAGAAATTAAATGTTAGGCCAAATTTATTATTAACTCAAAAAAATTGGCAATTCTAATAGGATAAAAGCAAATTATTCAACTAGTAAAGTTATCATCATTTCCAAAAGTAGCATAGCTCTGTGAGAAGAAGATGGTGAAACAATTTTTAAATATAAAGCCAATTTTAATAGTAACAACCTAGAAATTGGTTAAGAAGCAAGAAATGTATTGTGCTTTTATGCAAGAATAGCCACCAAAAATCATAAAAATACATCCACTGCATCAAAGATCGATAAAACGAATATGTGTTATCATCAACGTCATCAAAATAATCGTCGGTAGAAAACGACAAAGAAGAATAAAGAAAAGAACTATCGATAAAAGACGATAAAGAAAATAAATATGTAGATCTCGCAACTTAGTCGGCAACATATGCTAAAGAAAAAAGCAGTGGCTATCATTTAATGCAAAAAATTAGATAAATTATTAAAATAAGGAGAAAAATTGATTTTATATATCAACTTAAATATCCCTTTTTATACTAGTATTTATGTTAAAGTTATAATTACAAGAATTTTATAATATTTTAATATATTATTAAATAAGGACAATAACGATAGCACGAGACAATGATATGAGTATTAATTACTTGATTTATTATTTTTATTTTTTTATCAAATAATATTTTTATATAATTTAAATTTATAATTTAAAATAAAAATAATAATGATTGTTACCACTAAATTTCAATTAAAAATAATTAATGTGATTCACTTGTTAGTTTGTAATAATCTTCACCTTCTTAGTTTCGAAACATACTAATATTTCACTGAATATTGAGTAAAATATATAGTAGCAGATTTAGATAAAGAATTGCTAACAGGTTATAATGATCATTATAGATAATTGAATTCATATTTTATAAAATTATTTATATTAAGTTAAATTTATAACAATTTACCTTTGAAAATTAAAACATTTTTTTTTATTTTTTTTAAATGAAATGAAGTTTTTTAAAACAAAAATTTCACCGAATTTCACAAAAAGTTAAAAATTATATTTTATTATTACTATTTGGTTTATAATTTTACTTCAAGATTCCAAAAGTTTTATGGATACTATATATATAAGACATTGTATGATGAAGGTAAAATAATTTTAAATTTTGATACAAATCGTATCGGGAAGGAGGGATATGGGCCTATATATTAATACTTAAGTACGAACCAAATATTCATTAAAAAAATATTATATCAAATAATATTTAAAATTTATAATAATAAAAATAATTAATGCAAAAATTGTTATGTATTGATCACTAATAATGTAAGATATATATATATACCGTCACATCCCCTTATAATAAATAAAATATTATGTATTTATTTAATTAAGCTCTTTTATGAATTTATAAATTTTGTGTTGACCGGAAGTTAATGTATACAAGTTTAATTAACTAGCATCTTTTGTTTTTTTTTCTAAATAATTAACTTGCCTTAATTAGCTAAGTGCCAACCGGTTGATTTAGCTTGAGATTAATATTAATTAATTTTATTATTTGTGTGTCCCAATCTACAAGCTAAATCAGACAGTATCATAAATTAATATTCCCTAAAAGAAGTGTTTAGATATAAAAATTGTAAATCATGCATTTAAAATAATTGCTTGGAATTAATTAATAGATAATAATTAACAACTATAAAAAAAATTGAAAAAAAATATTTATTTGACTCATTCAAAAGAAAATTATGAAAAAAATTAAATCAATAAAATAAAAATACATCAAATATTTATAAAAGTAAAAACAAAATTCATATATAATACAATTCGAGTTTTTTTCTTTAACTCTTTCAATTTTCGAAATAAATATATCATTCTTCCTATTGATAAAATTACATATCTTTAATTCAATTTTATCATTAACTTTGATATCTTCATTAGCTTTTTCTATTCTTCAAATGTGAATGATTCTTTCTATTGATAAGATAAACATTTTTAATCCAGCTTGATATTTCATGTCTTAAGATTTTTATATTTTGAATAAAAAATAACTATAGAATATATATATATATATATATATATATATCAATGTTTTTTGTTACTTTTATACTGTTAAAATTTATAAATTATTACAAAAATATCATCGATGTATATGAAACTAAATGATTCAATTTAAACGTTTTCTAATTATATAATGTTTAAAATAAAATAACATATTAGATTTTTTAATAGTAAAAATGTATGAGATATACATAAATGATACTATTATTATGGTTACAAATTTTAAATTAATGTACTATTTTTATTATTAAAAAAAATATGATCAAATAAAATATTAATTTATGTTAAATTCACAATTACAATAATTTTTTAATATTTTAAGATATTATTAAATAAGTATAGTAATGAGAGTATGAGACGATGATATAAATATCACTTGATTTATCTTTTTCATTTTTTATTAAATAATATTTTTATATGATTCGAATTTGAAACAAAAAATGGTGATTATTATCCTTTAATTTCAATTAAAAAATAAAATTAACACAATTCACTCATTAGTTTGTGATAATCTTCTAAACATACTAATATTTCATTATATATTGAGCAAAATATATACTAAGTAGATTGAGATAAGAACGGTTGACGTGTTAGAATGATCATTATATATAATTGAACTCATATCTTATAAAATTATTTGTATTGATTTAAATTTATAATAATTTATCTTAAAAATTGAAAAGTTTATTTTATTTTATAAGAAAAATGAAATGAAGTTTTTTAAAATAAAAATTTCACCGAATTTCACAAAATGTTGAAACATTTATTTTATTATTATTATTTGGTTTATAATTTTACTCGAAGATTACAAAAGTTGTCCGGTATCTATTTATATGTATAAGACATTGTATGTTGCAGGTAAAATAATTTTAAATTTTGATACATATCATATCGGGAAGGAGGGAGGGATATGTGCCTATATATATTAATACTTAAGTAATAACCAAATATTCATTAAAAAAATTATATCAAAAATTGTTATTTTTATAATTAAAATTTTTAAAGAGCTTTATAAATAATGTTTCTGGAAAAAGTAAGAGCAAAATTTAATATAATTTATTTCCAACTTACAAAGATTGTTCGGAAGAAAAAAAACTTTGTATGATTTGGTTTCTGTATGTTAAAATTATAAAATGAAATCTTTTAAGGGATTAATTAAACAAGACTAATTATTTTTTAATACTTAAATATAAAAAAAATAATTATATCACCAATATTAATTGCACATCTTTCTTTCTATATATAAACATGATATATCATTCAAAAAATTATTTACCATAAAGTAAATACATAATTAGCTCAACTTCTAAGTGCTTGAAATTTTAGAATAATTGGAGTCTAACTCTTCTCCATCATTATTGAAATCAAACACAATCATCAAGACTTGCTTAATCTGTATAAACATATATTTTTGTTAACGTACTTCTCATTTTCCTCATAAAACATTTAATAAAACAATCAGGTAATGCATGCCGAACCAAAATAGTCATCAATTTGGATTGTACTTAATAAATAGCAGATCTTACTACCTAATTATATACTATATAATCAAATTTATAACTCATTATATCTTATCTGCTGCCTAAAATTTTACAAATTTGCACAGTACCCTTTTTTTTTTAATGAAATGCATACTATTTAATAAGATTTGAAACTCAAATCTACAACTATTTAATAAGAAAACATGCTACAATTCTACTTTTTTTAATAATCTGGATACGTTATTTTGGAGTTTTAATTAAAATATAAAGCAATTGAAATAGATAATATTAATTTATATTACAAGCCAGCTAGGATATTGATTTTAAAATTTTGAATATCAGTTCGTAAATCTCAATACTTGGGTAGCATCCATCAACA
This sequence comes from Hippophae rhamnoides, assembly GCA_033030585.1. Classification (NCBI taxonomy): domain Eukaryota; kingdom Viridiplantae; phylum Streptophyta; class Magnoliopsida; order Rosales; family Elaeagnaceae; genus Hippophae; species Hippophae rhamnoides. The sequence goes on from CM065430.1 coordinate 23,592,212, forward strand.
TTATTTCCCTCATTCTTACTATTTTATTGAAACAAGGAAATAAAAAAAAAAACATGTAATACACAACACAGTATGTCAGCATAAAATAACTATGACAGTTGCTAAATGTAAATAATATACGTATTTTATTTGATTCTTTAGTGGATGATTATTTTAATTTTGTTTGAAATAAATTTAAATAAAATATATATTTTTTATTATTTTATGAATATTATTTCATAAATTATGTAACTTTCATTTTCATAATTATATGACCGTTATTTTTATGATATTTATTTTCATAATTATATGGTTGTTATTTTTATGATATTTATTTTCATAATTATATGGTTGTTATTTTTATGATCGTTACTTTTATGACCGTTATTTTCATAATAATACAACCGTTACTTTTATAACCGTTATTTTTCATAATTATATGTCCGTTATTTTGACCGTTATTTTCATAATTATATGACCATTACACTTATTTTTTCAACTATAAATAGCAGTAACAACCCTCAAATTTATAAAATATTATGTATTTATCTAATTAAGTTCTTTTATGAATTTATAATTTTTGTGCTTTTGTTTTTACTTTTTTTTTTCTCTTAGCTTGCTTCTCAACCGGAAGCTAATGTAAACAAGGTTAATTAACTAGCATCTTTAATTTGTTTTTCATTCTTTCTAAGTAATTAACTTGCCTTAATTAGTTAATTGTATTATTACAATATCCAAACAAATGTATTGTGTATTTATCTAATTAACTAGCATCTTTAATTTGTTTTTCATTCAATTATCCAAACAAATGTATTATTATTCCTATTGATAAAATTACATATCTTTACTCCCGCTTGATCGTTCATAGGTTGAGATCTTTTTTAGCCTTTTTCTATTTTTTAGATGTGAATGGTTTTTTCTATTGGTAAAATTAACATCTTTAATCAAACTTGATATTTTGTCTTAAGATTTTTAAGTTTTGAATAAAAAATAATTATATAATATATATATATATTAAAAAACAATTTGTTACTACCATACCAATAAATTTTGTATATTGTTACGAAAATATCATCGATGTATATAACACTACTACAAAACATACATACGGCCTCAGTTTTTAACCGTGACCGTAGTTCTATGACCATGGTTATCAGAACTGAGGCTTAAGTGAGAGAGAGACCATAGATAATGACCTATGGCCTCAATTTTCTAATAACCGAGACCATAGGGTATATATAAATACAAAATACAATATTTAGTAATTATATTATTAAAAATTAATATAAATTACAATATATTTATTAATTATAATATTAAAAATCATATTATATTAAAATTAAAAGTATAATTATATTTGGAAGTTTATTATACACAAAAAAATTTAGTATTACAAATTAATTTTTTAGTATTAATTACAAACATGAAAAAAACCTAGTATTAATTACCAACATCAGCAGCGCAGTGCCATCATCAACACCAACTTAGCACCAAGATTTCAAAGAATAACATCACCAATAGCGCCAAGACCATCACTAACGCCAAGAATAATAGCAGAAGAAGAACACCAAAGATCAAAGACTAAAGGTCGCATCAGTCAGCCAACACCAATATAACCAACAACGCAGTATCAATAGCAGGGAGGGTCACAACAAGAGAAAAAAAACTATCACTCAACATGCTAAAAAATTAACCAATAAATAGATCATGGTACACATGAAAATAAAGATGTCAAACATATCTTGAAAACACGAACAAGAAAAAATGTCACATCTCCAGAAAATCCCATATGAATCATAGTAAGCGTAATGGGTAAAAGAAAGTTGAAGTATTTGGGATAGAGAACCCACTGCAAGGAAAATTTAGCCAGATATACTTCACTTTTACTTAGTAAACAAACTGGAAGACTAATTTTTAAATATATTAATACATAGTTCAATATTGAACAATTGATCACTAACAAAGTTATCCATGCGTAGATTATTCAGAAATTTAATAACAATGTATAAGCATTTTACAACCCCAAAGAACATACCTTATTGTACAATATTACTTTGGATGAAAGTATAATGTAGATCAATGGGTAGAAATAAGTCAAAACAAGTGGTTTATTTATCCACAAATGCAGTTATAATGAAAACCTCAAATGAAGAGTAAAATAGCAGAATATATAACCAAAGTTGAAACCTAGCAAGAAGAAAAGAACAACCCTTTTGTTATAAAATAAAAGACATGAATACAATTAGCAGAGATGCACAAGAAGCAATAAGCACCAACACTAGGGCAGAGCACCACTACCAACACAATGCACCAGTACCAGTGACCAACAACTAACAACCAACATCCAGCGTCGAACGTCCAACGACCAGCATCCATTGACCCAGTGGCCAGCGAACCAATGAAAAATGACCCATCAAACATAGACCACCAAACCAGTGAGATGGGAAGATGAGGAAGAAGAGATAGAAAGAGAAGGAAGAATTGCGAGAGGGGAAGAGGAAGAATCATATCTAAAAAAATGAAATTTTAGATCTGGGAGAAAAAGGAAGAAGGATGAAGCAAGGAAGAAAAAATAAAAAATAAAGAGAGAAGGGTAGGCGTGGGAAAGAAAGAGAGAGAGAGAGAGAGAAGGAAAGAAAAAAACGAAGAAAAAAAAACAAAAAAAAAACATGAAAAAAATAATATAACTTATGGTCAAATCGAGATCATAAACATATCCTATAGCCTCAGTTTTTATTAAACCGTGATCAAAACATTATGATCTCGATTTTTATAAAAATCGAGGCCATAGGTCTGAGATCATATGTTAGTTTTTTAATAGTGATATGAAACTAAATGATTCAATTTAAACGTTTTTTAATTATACAATATTTAAAATTAAATAATATATTGGATTTTTTCAATAGTAAAAATACATGACATAAATAGTACTATTATTGTGGTTATAAATTTTAAATTAACATATTATTTTTAATATTAAAAAAATATATGATCAAATAAAATATTAATTTATGTTAAACTAGAGATTATAATAATTTTCTCATATTTTAATATATTATTAAATAAGTACAATAACGAGAGTATTAGACGATGATATAAGCATCATTTGATTTATCTTTTATATTTTTTATCAAATAATATTTTTATATGATTCGAATCTATAATTAAATTATATTTTAAAAACAAAAACTTAACAAAAAAATTGTGGACAAAATAGAAAATTAATTTATGTTAAACTTGTAATTACAATAATTTTCTAGTATTTTAATATAATTAAATAAGGAAAATAATGAGAGTAGGAGAAGATGATATGAGTTGACATCGTATCCGGATTTCAATTAAAAAAGAAAACATGATTCAGATATTAGTTTGTGATAAGATTTGTATTCATAGTTTTAAATTGCAGATTCAAAACATACTAATATTTCACAACATATTGAGAAAAATATATAGGGAGATTGAGCAAAAGAATTGCTTAGAAGGATCATTACAGATAATTGAACTCATATCTTATAAAATTATTTGCATTGAGTTAAATTTAAAGCAATTTACCATGAAAATTTGAACATTTATTTTATTCTATAAAAGAAATGAAATGAAGTTTTTAAAACCAAAATTCACAACAACAAAAAAATTCAAATTTACCAAAATTTTATTAAAATTCTAAAAGAAATCGACTTCTAACAAATTTCATATCTATACCTTAAAATTTTATTAAAATTCTAAAAGAAATCGACTTCTAACAAATTTCATATCTATACCTTAAAATTTTTGAAACTTTTGCAATTTATTTAAAATATATATGTGGGTGGGTTTAGTTTTGATCTTTTTGGCATTAGAACACTTGATCAATCCATACTTTCCTCAAAAATTAAAATTAAATCAAATCGATATTCTTTTAAAAACTACAAAATTAAGTTAAATTGGTTCAGTTTGATTTATTTTTATTAGTTTTAATAAATTTTTCTTTTTTGGGATTATTTTTATCCAATCCTAGTTAATATCATCTTCTCTAACACTCGATGATGTTTAAGTATAAATTATTATTATTTTTGAACAATTGTTTTTTAAATATAAACTAACAGTATAGCAATATTCATTTAGTTTATTATTTTACTTTAAGATTCCAAAATAATTATAATTAATGATTAACAATTATAATTAACGATTGTCTTTGATACGTATCATATGGGGAAGAAGGGATAGGCCAATATATTAATTAATGATTAACAATTATATAAAATAATACTTAAAATTTATAATAATAAAAATAATTATAAGTTAATATATAAATTATTATTTTATAATTATAAATTTTAAATATCAGATACTTCTGTTAACTTCTTACTGAAATCAAAGACAATCATTAAGACTTGCTTAATCTGTATAAACATATACTTTTATTAACTTCGGTATAAACATATACTTTTGTTAAGACTTGCTTAATTTGGATGCTGAATCAAACTAGTCATCAATTTGGATGTTACTTAATAAACTAATCACCGACAACATTAATTTATATTTAACAGCAACGAATGCGAACTAGCCAGCTAGGATGATATTAATTTAAAATTTTTTAATATCAGTAGGGGAATCTCAATACTTGTGTAGCATCTTCATAATAATACCCTCATTCTTACTATTTTATTAAAACAATGAAATAAAAAAAATATGTAATACAAAACTAAGTAACCAATAAAATTATATAATTAAACCTGCTATTAAATATAAATAATGTATGTATTTTAGTTTATCTTTATATAAAATTATATATCTTTGTCTCAAATCAGAATGAATATTATTTTAAAAAATATAATAAGAATTAGCTACATCTATGTAAAAATGTATAACGTTTACCATTAGTAGGAGGGTGTTGAGGTTTAAACAAATTGAGGCATAAACGATGTAACAAAATGAGACGAATAGAAGAAAATATCATGATAGACCCATTAAATTCAAGTATAATAATTATAAATTTAAATAAGTTAAAAATCTTAAATGTTTAAATATTTGCTTATATCAAGTCATAATATTGATAAACATTAAAATGGAAATTGTTTTTAAAAATAAACAACTAATTCCAAATGAAATAAAAGATAAAAATCTAATTCTATTAGAAAATTAAATTTTGATAAATGTTATATCTATCATTTAAACGAATATTTTAAAGATGAAGATTATAAAACTTGTCTTCAAAATTTTAAAAGATTTAACACCTTATGAAAGATCTATACAGATTATATTAAAATTATCACCAGCATCTTAAACAATCTTATTTCAAGGATATTAAAAGAATATTTTAGTCAAAAATATGTAAGAATAGAGAAGAGGAATTCAACAACTTAATATTTGAATACTAATTCTTTGAAGATTATAAGTACAATGTATGTATACATGAAAAATCTATTTGTATATAATGAAAAGGATAAAATAGCGTGCATTCAATGCATATGACTTATCAAGATAATATCCTATAAATATTGAATCATTAGTGTATAAATTAAAACTATTAGATTTAACAAATAAAAATAATAATTTTAAATTTTAAATAATAATTAATAGATTTAGGCATAGAAATAATTAATCAACGCAATAAATAACATAATATAATTTATAATTGTAACGAATATAGAAAAAAATTAGTTTTATATAAAAAAAACAATAAGCTCTTTAAAAATATTATTGTGTTTGGTAAATAACAAATACCATCAACTTGGAAATTTAGTTTTAGACTTGGAAAGATGGCAATAGATAAGAGTGGTGACTATTTTGAGAGAGATAATTTAGGTAGTTTGCTAGCTATTTGGATGTCACAATTTACTGTGTTCCATAACAATCTATCCATTTTAATGTTAACCAATGGTTGGCTACCGATGAATATCCTAAAGAACTCACTACTATTAAGAATCTTTGTGATAATAATACTTTTAACAATAAAATATACTCTCCATTTCTTAAAAATCATAGTTTAATTAATTAATTAATTAATTTCGGTAAATTAAATGAATAACCGATAATTACACTCAAATAAAATAGTTAAGGTTTTCTATATTTGGAAAAAAAATTATGGTTTTCCTTTTATCAAAGAAAGTGACATATATAATGTAAAATTTATTATAATAAATAAAATATTATGTATTTATCTAATTAAGCTTGATCCTTTATGAATTTATAAATTTTGTGTTGTGTACAACTTAATTTTTATTCTCTTAATTACTAGCTTCTTAATTGAACATTAGTGTATACAAGTTTAATTAATTAGCATCTTTCTATTTGTTTTTGTTTTTTCTAAGTACTTATCCTCCCTTAATTAGCTAAGGGCCGATAGCCAATTTGGCTTGAGATTAATATCAATTAATTTTATTATTTTTGTGCGCTAATCTATAAGGTAAAGATATCATATATATTCCCTAAAAAAGTGTTTAGATATAAAAATGGCAAGTCATGCGTGCAACTATGATTGCAATTAATTAATATATAATAATTAATTAGTATAAAAAATTAAAAAAAATTATATTTAATGTATTCAAATAAAAATCAAATAATGATTAGATTAATAAAATAAAAATATATCAAATAATTATAAGAATAAAAAAATCATATGTAATAATATAGATCGAGTTTTCCTCTTTTTCTTTTTCACTTTTTCAAATTTATATGTCTCTTCTTATTGATAAGATGATCGAACTAAAGATATTTACATTTTGAATAAAAAATATTTAAATAAAAATATAAGTTTTAAATTAAATCTAAAAACAAAATAAATCAAAATCTAACAAAATATACTTAAAAAATATCTTTAGATGCAAATCTATATAAAATAAAAATCATACTAGATCAAAATCAAAATTTAATGCATATATTGTTATATATGTTTATTGAATTGAGTTAAATAAAATGAAAGATTTATATGAAAATACTCTTCTACAATAATAAACTCCTTTTCCTTGTAAGAAGCAAAACTAATAAATAATTACCTTTAAAAAAAAGATAAAAAAGGGAGAATATATCATAATAAAAATAATCTTAAGTGAATAAAATCAATGTATTGCAAACTCAAACAAGAAAATAACACAAAAGGCAATCTAATGTTATAGCATATATATGAGATAGGACAAGACTTCAAAATATACCTAATATTGTACACTCTCATATGTTGAAGTTAATTTCTATTGGGTCGTATTCTATTGACACGTACATATGTAAATCCTTAAAATATCATATTAGAAGGGACTATATTAGTGGGTATCGTATCCCCCGATGTTTGAAACAGTGAGTTGTGAGCTTTAATAAGTTATGTGTGTCTTTTTTGTTTGTAATTACTTGTTTAAAAGTTTTGACTGATGGTATAATTGTAAATAATTAATATTAATTAATGTACATTTAATTTTATAATATTTAAATATTAAATTAATTAGTATATAATTATTTAAAATATTAATAATCTTTAATAAATGTGAATTATGTTATTAATATTTATTTTAAATTCAAATAATAAAGTATATATATGATGTGCACTGTTCACATGGGACTGTGTATATCTGATCATTTTTCTATCCAACACCATGTATCAATGTTTAATATTTAATGAGAATAATATTTTTTCTCATCTTTTTATAATCTCAATGGTTGATACATGGAAGTGTAAAATATATGAAAACTATTCTTTGTACAAATGATTTAGACAATTTTTTTACAAATCATTTCTAACCATTGGACGGTGTATATATGTTTTTGGTTTATTTAATTTTCTTCCCTTTTTTATAAGTTATGTAATATTTTGTAACTAGAGATCTAATATATATATATATATATATAATATTTTTTGAGTTAAACCCTTCAATAGTAAATTAAGAGATAGTTATTTTTAAAGTAGAACATTAATATCAAATTATTTAATTTTTTTATTTAATACTCTAATGTTTTTAAAAAATAAATATTATTCTAACATTAACAAAAGTTATTCTCAAAATAATACTTTCCTAATTTAATCAAGCCATTTGATTTAAATACAAAAGTTTTTTCATTCTCTTGGTACCATTACACTTAATATTTTTGCTTGGATATACCTTAGAAAATCATTGGAGAAAAAGATTGAAGTTTAGTTGTTGAGTTGATTATGCAAAAGTATAAACTTTTTTCTTTGAAGATCATGCTTTGATGATATGTTAGTGCATTAAAAAATGTGTAAAAATGATACTAATATAATTTTTAAAAATATTATTAACTTTATCAATCTTAAAATTGACCTTTTAAAATTAGATAACTATAATCGAAATAAACCATTTAAAATTTTCATGTTAACACTAAGATATATATGAAATAGAAAAGATTTATTTTAGACGTTGTCAATCACTAATTATTTTAAAAGCTTAAATTATCGAGAGAATTATTCATATTATTTTTATACATCTAGTGCTCTCAAACAAATGATGTCTATGTATATCATGTTAACTAAATATACAAATTAAGGTTATTAGACTCTAAACACTATATCTTCAATTTTGATGTTAATTATGTTAGAATTTATTGGTAACTAACTCTTCTAAAAACCTTAAGGTATCAACTATAAATAAGATTCAAATGATATTAGTAACATTTGTTTAAGAAAGCTATAATAACGAGGAAGGGATTGCTTATAACAATGAGCTATAATAATTATTTTGTTTTTTTATGGACAAAAAAATTGATAACAATTAAAAAAATTACCCTTAAAATTTATAATAATAAAAATAACATTTTAATCATATTAAACATGTTTAATTAATAAAATTTTAACGATATTTAATTTGATAACGTTTAATATAAAATAATGTATCATATTTTTTTAATAATAAAAATATATTATGTGTTTGTAAGAAAATACTATTTTTTATGATTATAAAATTTAATTAAATATTTCTTTTATTATTACATCACTAAAGTACATATTTACTTGAAAAACTATTCAAAAATTATTTAATATAAAATATAAATATTTCACCTCCTAGTAAATCAATGACAGTCATTAAATTTGTTTAATATTTGTAAACATGTACTTTTTGTAAGTCCCTCCTACATTTAAGAGGAAGAAAACACAAATGTTAGGTGTAACCATAAATGGTAGGTACAACCACAAATGGTAGGTGCAACCACCAATGGTAGGTGCAACCACCAATGGTAGGTGCAACCACAAATGGTAGGTGCAACCACAAATGGTAGCTACAACCACAAATGGTAGATACAACCACAAATGGTAGGTACAACCACAATGGTAGGTGCATCTAACATTGATATGCAATTTTGCCTATAAATTGGCAATGTCTTTGCCTTAGAGAAACATCAACACACCAAACAAGAATAGAAGCAAAGCAAAGCCAAAGTAACAATTTTCTTTGAAGAAAAATAGTGTTGTGTGTAATAAAGTGAGAGAGAATATCTTAGAAAAATATCCCAATATTTTTCTAAAAGGGGAGTGACAAAATAGTGAGTTTGGGAAACACTTGTGTGACACTATTTTGGGTTTATCTCAATTTTTTGTATTGCCTCTCACTTTGTACCAATTAATTTTATTAGTGGAAGAAATACTTTTCGGAGTTTGTCCCGTGGACTTAGCCCAAATTAAAGGGTGAACCATGTTAAATTTTCGATGTCATTATTCTACTCTGTTGAATTCATTTTATCTTTACTTGTTGTGCCCAACAACTGGTATCAGAGCTGGTCTAGTAAAATTCTTAATATGCTCTGTGGTTGCAGCATAGACTGGTCTTCCACATCAGAAAAGATTTTATTAGGTCCAGGGCGTATTTATTTATAGAAAAAATAAACACAGCAAAAAAAAAGTTCAAGCCAAAAGGTAGATATTGAGAAATTTAATGGCAATAATAATTTCTCTTTATGGAAAAGGAGGATGAAGGATATTCTCATTCAACAGAAGGTCCATAAGGCGTTGTTGGGAAAAGAAAAGAAGGTAGCAACCATCACCGAGGAACAATGGGAGGAAATAGATGAGATTGCAGTTAGTACAATCCGTCTAAATCTCTAAGACAGTGTCTTGCAAAATGTTGAATAAAAAATTGCAAGACTGCTAAAGAAACATGGGAGACTCTAGAAAATGTGTACATGTCAAAGAACCTTGCTAATAAATTTTATTTGTGGAAGGAGCTATATCAGATGAGGAAGGAAGATAATGTGAGCATGATGCAGCATGTTAGCAATTTCAACATCAAGCTTTCTCACTTAGCAAGATTTAATGTGAGTTTTGGCGATGAAGAGAAAGCTGTGATGTTATTGGCATCACTACCCTCATTATATAATCATATCACAACAACTCTGACTTATGCAAAAGACAAGATGGAGTTTGAAGTTGTTGTAGAAGCCTTGTTCTCATATGAGAAACAAAACAATGAAAGAGATTCAGAAGCACAAGCCTTTATTACAGAGTCTAGAGGAAGGAGACTGTACAAAAAACAAAAACCCAGAAGTAAGATCAGAGACAAATCAAAAAAATTTGCCAATGTTGAATGCCATCATTGTAAGAGGAAGGGTCACACTAAGAAATTTTGTCGGATGTTTAAGAAGGAACAAGAAACGAACAAAGGCAAAGTAACGAAGAATGACGACAATAGTGATGATGAGCAAAAAAATACCATAGACGAGTTCAATATCGTTTATGATGAAGATTTTGTTAATCTTGCATCACACGAGATCAGTTGGGTGATTGATAGTGGTGCTACAGTTCACGCTATATCACGTAGAGAATTTTTATCATCATACACACCTGGAAGTTTTGGTGTTGTTAGAATGGGAGATGAATGCCTGTCAAAGGTAGTAGGCAAAGTAGACATTTGCTTGGAAACAGAGAACATAACCAGACTATTTTTGAAGGATGTCAAGCATATTCTAGATATGCGCATGAATTTGATCTCTATGCGCCAACTTGCAAATAAAGGATATGGTAGCTCCTTCATTTATGAAAAATGGAAACTTACAAAAGGCTCCTTAGTAGTGGCCAGAGGTGAGAAGCATACAACTCTGTATATAATGCAAGTGAAGCTCTCCACCGACACAGTAAACGCCATTGAGAAAGATAGTGCAGCTAAGTTATGGCATAAGAGACTTAGTCACATGGGTGAAAAAGGTTTGACAAGTCTAGCCAAAAAGAAGATATTTCCTAGAATGGATGAAGTACATTTGGAGAAATGTGTTCATTATCTAGCAGGAAAGCAAAGTAGGGTTGCTTTCAAGAGCTTCCTTCCTTCCAGAATGAATAATATTTTAGATCTGATTCATTCATATTTGTGTGGACCAATGCCAAAGTCACTTGGTGGTACTCAATACTTTGTGATTTTCATTGATGATCATTCAAGGAAGACGTGGGTATATCTTCTAAAGATAAAGGATCAAGTACTAGATGTCTTCAAATAATTTCATGCCTTAATTGAGAGACAGAATGGAAAGAAGCTAAAGTGCATCCGAACAGACAATGGTGGAGAATACACATGACCTTTCCATGCTTATTTCAAAAAGCATGGTATTCGGCATCAGATGAAACCTCCAAAGACACCGCAGTTGAATGGCTTAGCTGAGAGGATGAACAGAACTTTGATGGAGAGAGTTAGATGTCTACTTTCACATGCAAAGTTGCCTAAAACTTTTTGGGGTGAAACCACACTCACAGTTACACATGTGTTGAATCTTTCACCCTGTACTCCTCTCAAGATGGATGTTCCAGATAAAGTGTGGTCAGGAAAGGATGTTTCCTATGAGCATCTACGAGAGTTTGGTCAGAAGCATTTGTTCATATCCCCAAGGATGAGAGATCCAAACTTGATGCCAAAACAAGACAGTGTATTTTTATTGGCTATGGTCAAGATAAATTTGGCTATAGATTTTACGATCCAGTTGCAAAGAGACGTGTCAGGAGTCGTGATGCTGTATTTGTTGAAGATGAGACCATTGAAGATATTATCAAAATGAAGAAATATGTTCTCAATTCCAATGGTGACTCATCAGATTTGGAATTAATTCCTCCAACATTAGTGCCAAGACAAGTTGGAGATGAAGACTAGGTTTATCCACCTGATGAAGATGATGCCCCCATAGAAGTTGGTTCTGAAGATGAGGGAAATGATGATGTTCATTATCCAGTACCAATAGCTATGGCTTCTCCTATTCCATTGAGAAGAAGTGATAGAGTGAGACGACCCTCTATCTCATATCCTCCAGATGAGTATGTAACTTTCACTGATGGGGGAGAACCTGAGAATTATAAAGAGGCCATGGATGTCGAATCCAAACAAAAATGGATTGAAGCCATGCAACATGAGATGAAGTCCTTACATGAGAATAAAACCTTTGAGTTGATGAAATTGCCCAAAGGGAAGAAGGCCTTGAGAAATAAATGGGTGTTCAGGGTGAAGCATGAAGGACATAGTTCCAGTCCGCGATACAAATCCAGACTGGTTTTCAAAGGATTCAGCCAAATAAAAGGTGTTTACTTTGATGATATTTTCTCTCCAGTTGTGAAAATGACATCCATTCGTACTGTGCTAGGGTTAGCATCATGTCTTAACTTGGAGGTTGAGAAAATGGATGTCAAAAATGCCTTCCTACATGGTGACTTGGAAGAAGAGATATACATGGAGCAGCCAGAGGGTTTTCATCAAAAGTGAAAAGAAGATTATGTCTGCAAATTGAAGAAAAGTCTCTACGGCTTAAAACATGCACCAAGACAATGGTACAAGAAGTTCGAGTCTGTTATGGGGGAGCAAGGCTACAAAAAGACTACTTCAGACCATTGTGTTTTTGTGCAGAAATTCTCTAATGATGATTTTATTATTCTTTTGCTCTATGTGGATGATATGTTGATTGTTGGCCGAAATATTTCCAGAATCAACAACTTGAAAAACACAGTTGAGTAAGTCTTTTTCCATGAAAGACTTAGGACCAGAAAAACAGATTCTGGGCATGGCTATTATTAGAGACAGAGGTGTCAAGAAATTATGGTTGTCACAGGAGAAGTACATTGAGAAAGTACTTTAGAGATTTCATATGAATAAGGCTAAAGCGATTAGTTGTCATCTTGCTAATCACTTTAAGCTAAGTTCTAAGAAAAGCCCTTCTACAGACAAAGAGAAGGAAGAGATGGAAGAGGTTCCATATGCTACAGCAGTTGGAAGTCTAATGTATGCCATGGTTTGTACACGGCCAGATATCACTCATGTTGTTGGAATTGTGAGTAGATTCCTTTCAAATCCTGGAAAGGAACATTGGGCTACAGTGAAATGGATTTTCAAGTATCTTCGAGGTTCTTCCAAAATATGTCCATGTTTTGGAAATGATAAACCTGTGTTAGTTGGATACACAGATGCAGATATGGCTGGTGATGTGGATTCCAGAAAATCCACTTCAGGCTACTTGATTACATTTACAGGGGGAGCTGTGTCATGGAAATCAAAGTTGCAAAAATGTGTTACACTATCCACTATCGAAGTAGAGTTTATAGCAGCAACTGAAGCATGTAAAGAGTTGCTATGGATGAAAAAGTTCTTGAAAGAACTTGGGTTGCAACAAGACAGTTATCAGTTATTTTGTGATAGTCATAGTGCTATCCATCTTGGAAAGAATGCCTCCTATCATTCGAGATCAAAACATATTGATGTGAGATATCACTGGATTAGGGATGTAATGGAGAAGAAGCTATTACAACTTGAGAAGATCTATACAGAAGAAAATGAATCAAACATGTTAACAAAAATTCTCCCGAGACAAAATTTTAAATACTATCGTTTAGCTGCTGGATTGGTGGAGCCCTCTATGTAGTCAGGAGGGGGAGATTTGTAAATCCCTCCTACATTTAAGAGGAAGAAAACACAAATGTTAGGTGCAACCATAAATGATAGGTGCAACCATAAATGGTAGGTGCAACCACAAATGGTAGGTGCAACCACAAATGGTAGGTACAACCACAAATGATAGCTACAACCACAATGTTAGGTTCATCTAACATTGATATGCAATTTTACCTATAAATAGGCAATGTCTTTGCTTTAGATAAACATAAACACACCAAACAAGAAGAGAAGCAAAGCAAAGCCAAAGGAACAATTTCCTTTGAAGAAAAATAGTGTTGGGAAACACTTGTGTGACACTATTTTGGGTTTATCTCAATTTGTTGTATTGTCTCTCACTTTGTACCAATTAATTTTATTAATGGAAGAAATACTTTTCGGAGTTTGTCCCGTGAACTTAACTCAAATTAAAGGGTGAACCACGTTAAATTTTCGATGTCATTATTCTACTCTGTTGAATTCATTTTATCTTTAACCGTTGTTGCAAATACTTTTGTTAACTTCTCATTTTACTCGTAAAAAAAGATTTAATAAAATAATGAATTCAACTTGGATTGAACTTAATAAATAGCAGATCTTACTATATACTATGCTATATTTAACAGCAACGAATGCGAGCTTGAACTACACATTGGAAAGGTTGTGTGTGTAATGTTGTTAGAGATAGGGGTCAAAACTATGAGTTACTTTAGTATATTCTAAAGCATAAACACTATGCAAAGGTTCAAGTTGATAAACAACTTTTGCTTATGCATAATCTTATACTTTTAATTGATCGGTTGCTCAATGAAACTATTTTTATTTAAAATTCAAGTGGAGGATTGTTAGAAATAAATTTAAATAAAAAAAATATTATATTATTTTATGACCGTTATTTCATAAATTATGTAACTGTCATTTTCATAATTATATAACCGTTATTTTTATAATTATATGGTCGTTACTTTTATGACTATTATTTTCATAATTATGTAACCGTTACTTTTATGATCGTTATTTTCATAATTATTCAACAGTTACTTTTATGACCATTATTTTCATAATTATGTGTCCCTTATTTTGACTGTTATTTTCATAATTATATGATTATTACACTTATTTTTTGAACTATAAATAGGGATAATAGCCCTCATTTTAGAGAACAACTTAACAATTTCCTTTGAAGAAAAATAGTGTTGGGAAACACTTGTGTGACACTATTTTGGGTTTATCTTAATTTGTTGTATTGTCTCTCACTTTGTACCCATTAATTTTATTAGTGAAAGAAATACTTTTTGGAGTTTGTCCCGTGAACTTAGCTCAAATTAAAGGGTGAAACACGTTAAATTTTCGATGTCATTATTCTACTCTGTTGAATTCATTTTATCTTTAACCGTTGTTACAAACACTTTTGTTAACTTCTCATTTTACTCGTCAAAAAAGATTTAATAAAATAATGAATTCAACTTGGATTGAACTTAATAAATAGCAGATCTTACTATATACTATGCTATATTTAACAGCAACGAATGCGAGCTTGCCAGCTAGGATGATATTGATTTAAAAAAATAATAATATCAGTAGGTGAATCTCAATATTTGTATAGCATCCTCATTGTTTCGCTCATTTTTACTATTTTATTAAAATAAAAAAACTAAAAAAATATATAATACAAAACCCACTATATACGTCAGTATAACATATAGATAACATCTTTGAAAAATATACTGGAAGAACTTTGTGATATCAAAAACCTATAATATTCTTATTAAAGATCTATCACAATACACAATTTTTCAATTTTTTTAATTTAGTGTCAATTATATATTTTTATTTTGAATAGATTATTATTTATATAAAAAAAATAAGATAATAATTAGTTTTTTAAATATCACCCTCCTTAATTAATAAAGATTATTATTGTCTATCTTCCATCTATATATATTAAGCAACTGGGTTGTGTATTGTGGCAACAAAACAAAAATCAACTAGTCATCATCAGAAAATATTCCTCTATCAAGTTGATCATCATCAGCCTTTCCTCTCCAAAATAACACAATGGAAATTCGCATTAATTCTTTTGTCTTGCTTTCCTCCTTCATATTGCTCATTTTCAACTGCTTCACTTTCACTGCTCAATCTGCTGTGAGATATATATTTTACATATAGTTTAATTTAATTAATTATCATGCATATACAAGTATATATATAATATTGATTGAAGGTTAAACATGTGATTTATATTAATGCAGAATTGCATGTACAAGGTGGAGGTTAAAACAGGAGACGTAGCAGGTGCAGGAACAGACTCAAAAATATCAGTATCTCTTTTCAATAACAAACTTGAAACAATTACAGTTTCAGACTTGGAAAAATGGGCAATAGATCCAAGTCGTAACCATTTTGAGAGAAATAATTTGGATATTTTTTTGGGTGAAGCTCAATGCCTTACTTCACCAGTTTGTGGTCTCGTTCTCAAATCTGATAACACTGGTTATAAGTCTGGTTGGTTTGTTAGCTATTTGGATGTCACAACTTACAGTGTTCCACAAAAATCTATCCATTTTAATGTTGACCAATGGTTGGCTACTAGTGAATATCCTTATGAACTCACTACTATAAGAAATCTTTGTGATAATAATACTCTTAACGATAAAAACATGCCCCTCTCTCTCTTAGAAACCGTTGTTTAATTAATTAATTAATTTGAGTTAATTAAATAAATAACCCATAACTACCCTTAAATAGAGTAGTTAAGGTTTTCTACTTTTGATCAAATAAAAGGTCATGTATTGGTCACTGATGGAGTAATATATATATGTACCGTCGTATCCTTTTAGTATAAATAAAATATTATGTATTTATCTAATTAAGCTCCTTCGTTAATTTATAAATTTTGTGTTGTGTAGTTTATGTTGTTTTTTTTTCCTTGTATCTTGCTTCTTGTGATAATTGATAGTTTTGTTTAGTATTAAAACAACTTTCTTAATTTAATGTTATATTTTACAAATAGATGAAGTAGGAAATATGGAAGACATTTAA
Organism: Hippophae rhamnoides; assembly: GCA_033030585.1. NCBI lineage: Eukaryota > Viridiplantae > Streptophyta > Magnoliopsida > Rosales > Elaeagnaceae > Hippophae > Hippophae rhamnoides. Next base: position 23,609,044 of record CM065430.1, read on the forward strand.
TTAAGTTTGTTAACAGAGAACTAATTTTTTGTTCATTAAATATAATACTAATTCTTGATCATTGAACGTGGAGATGAATATGGAGTCTTTGCTATCACAAGTTATTCAAAGATATTGCATATAAATAACTTATTTCACTTGTATAAAATATAAGAGCAAATGAATTAAAGAGCATACATAAAAAAGATAAAAAAATTCTTTGTGAGTTACTACTTAAAAAGAAATTTTTTTTTCTTTGTAAATAATATTTTCTCTATTTTGTGAAAGAATTATTTTTTTCTATTATAATAGAGATTACAATTATTATCTTATTGTAACTAGAGAAAAAATGTTGTAATACTTATTTTATAATAATGAAATCATTCTATATTTGTTAGTAATTTTTTACTCTAATTTATTTGAGGGTTTTTCTACGTAAAATATTTTTATTATTTTTAATTTTACTTTAATTGTGTGTTAATTTCGACCCGATAATTTTTAATAAGAACTCAAACATGAAGTTAAAGTAACAAGTTTAAACCTTTTTTTTTTAACATTTGAATGAACGAAATTGCCACATATCTGAAGAGAAGCTTTGGTGTTTATAAATACGTGTTGCAGCATTGAAAATGCAGACAAATTAAACATGCAAATGCATATAAATTTAACATGCAAATGCACACAGCAAACCATTCATTACGTCCCACCCAATGTACTCTTTGTTTTTTGGTAGCCTAGCTATTATAACAATTTACCTTGAAAATTGAAACATTTATTTTATTTTATAAAAAAATGAAATGATTTTTTTTAAAACAAAAAAAAAATATTTAGATCTAGATCTAAAACTAGATACAAAACCAACCCAAATATAATAAAACATGTTTAAAATATATTTAGACAAAAATCTAAGTAAAAGAAATATCATATTAGATCAAAATCTAGATGTAAGGCATAAATTTATAATATATGTTTATTAAAACAAGTAAAATGAAATGAAAGATTTATGTAGGAGAGATCTTCTACCATAAGAAACTTATCTCCTTGTGATAAGAAAAATAATAATAGAAAATTAGATTTTTCTAAGAAGAGGAGAAAAAGGAGGATAATATTTCTTAAATTATTATAATGTCAATTGAGTTATAAATAAATGCATTGTAAACTCAAAGAAGGAAAGGAAATACCAAAGGAAATATTACATAATTTAATTAATTAAATTACATTGCTTTGCATTTTATTAAATTTAATTAAATTACTATCCAACATTGTAATTAGTAGAAACAAATATAATAAATACATGGGTATATTAAACTGAGCCATAACAAATTTAAAATTAATGATTATTGCTTTAAATTAAGTTTATTTAGCTCATTCTTAAAGATAGTTTTTAAAATTTAGAAAATAATTGTATCAATCGCAACTAAAGATTTAAGTTTTCAAGATATGGTTGCTACTTTTCATTTATAAGGAATAAATATAAATTTGTTGATTAAGAGAAAATATTGCTACACTACTACACAATTTAATAATTTCACACAACATATAGCAGCCATATAATGATAATCTGCCTCAACGATTTATCGAGCCATTATTGTTTATTTCTTTGTCTTCCCATAAAAACATGCCTCTCTCTCTTAGAAACCGTTGTTTAATTAATTAATTAATTTGAGTTAATTAATTAAATAACCCATAACTACCCTTAAATAGAGTAGTTAAGGTTTTCTACTTTTTTAACAATAAATTATCATTTCTTTTGATCAAATAAAAGGTTATGTATTGATCACTGATGGTGTAACAAATATATTTACCGTAACATCTTCTTATAATAAATAAATATTATGTATTTATGTAATTAAGCTCTTTCATGAATTTATAAATTTTGTGTCGTGTACTTATGTTGTTTTGTTTTACTTTTTTTTCTTTCTTTCTCTTAGCTTGCTTCTTAACCGGAAGTTAATGCATACAAGTTTAATTAACAAGCATCTTTTGTTTTTTTTTTTCTTTCTAAGTAATTAACTTGCCTTAATTAGCTAAGTGCCAACCGGTTGATTTAGCTTGAGATTAATATTAATTCATCTTTATCATTTGTGTGTCCCAATCTACAAGCTAAATCAGACAATATCAAAAGTATTCCATAAAAGAAGTATTTAGATATAAAAATTGTAAATCATGCATTTCAAATAATTGCTTGGAATTAATTAATAAAAAATAACAAACAATTATAAAAACAATTGACCAAATATTTGTAATTGACTCGTTCAAAAGAAAATTACAAAAACAATTAGATCAATCAAATAAAAATACATTAAATATTTATAAAAGTAAAAAAAAACATATATAATACAGTTCCTATTTTTTTTATTTAGCTCTTTTAACAAATATATCATTCTTCTTATTGATAAAATTACGTATCTTTAATTCAACTTTATCATTCATAAGTTAGATCTTCTTTAGCCTTTTCTATTATGCAAATATGAATGATTCTTTCTATCGATAAGATGAATATTTTTAATCCAACTTGATATTTCATGTCTTAAGATTTTCACGTTTTGAATAAAAGAATAACTAAATAATATATATATATAATTTTTATGTTATTTTCATACCGTTAAATTTTATAAATTATTATGAAAATATCATCAATGTATATGAAAATAAATTATTCAATTTAAACGTTGTCTAATTATACAACGTTTAAAATACAATAATATACTATATTTTTTAATAATAAAAATGTATGAAATAAACATAAATGGTACAATTATCGTGGTTACAAATTCTAAACTAATGTACTATTTTTAATATTAAAAAACAAAAGATATAGTAAAATAGAATATTAATTTCACTACTATAAAAATGGGTATTAAATTCAGTTAAAAATCGACTTTAAATGTAATGACTTAAAATTTAAAGTTGGTTCAATGCATAAATCAACTTTACGTTTAAAGTCGATTCACACAATGAATCGACTTTAAATTTTTAATTTTTTTTTACAAAACTTACTTATTTTTTATTATACTCAAATTAAAACTTGTATTCGATCACTAAATAATATCAGGAAAATATATGTTTAAGAAATAAAATAAATAATACAAATAATTGAAAAATAATTTATTAATTAATTTATTAATTAATAGAAGAAAAATTATCATGGTATTGTTCTATGTTATTCAAGATAATCATATTCTTCTCCTGATATTATAATACAAATCTACATATATAATACAAAAGTTTATACACATAAATAATAACACATAATAACATAAACAATATGAATAATAAGTGCGTAGGATTAATATAAATACTTACAAGAATAAATGAAGCGAAAAAATAAAGGAAATAAAGAAAAAATGGTGTTTTGTAAGTAAGAAATATGTATAAAAAATTTGAGTATTTTACTCAAAAAATAGGGGATCTAAAAGATTAGCTAGAGAGGAAGAAACCCACTAACCGACGTTGGACTTGATGGTCGTAGGTGGCCCAAAAATGAGAAAGAGTGGAGGAGGTTTTGGGTTTTTAAGAGTTATGCAGCGTTTGGAATAGTTTTTATCTAGGGAAGAAAGAAGAGAAAAAAATTTATCCACGTGTGTAGCGTCGGTTTTACTTGTGAACTAACGCTATCCACGTAAGATGTAGCGTTAGTTGACGTTTCGAATCGACGCTACACGTGGACATAGCGTCGATTCTAAGTGTCAATCGATGCTATGTTATGTGAATAGTATTGGTTCATCACGTCAATTGTCGCTACGTCCACGTGTAGCGTCGATTTGACACGTCAACCGATGCTATGTTCTACGTGGATAGCATCGATTCTACACTAAACCAACTTTAAATTTATTATAAGTCAATTTTTAGAAAAAAAATTGACTTTATATATCGACTTAAATATCCATTTTTATATTAGTGTTTATGTTAAACTTGTAATTACAATGATTTTATAATATTTTAATATATTATTTCAAAAATTGACTTTATATATCGAATTAAATTTTTTATGTTAAATTTGTAATTACAATGATTTTATAATATTTTAATATATTATTAAATAAGGATATGAGACAATGGTACGAGTATTAATTACTTTATTTATTATTTTTATTTTTTATCAATAATATTTTTATATAATTTAAATTTATAGTTTAAAATAAAAAAAAATAATGATTGTTACTACTAAATTTGAGTTAAAAAAAATTAACGTGATTCACTTGTTAATTTGTAATAATCTTCACTTTCATAGTTTCCAAACATACTAATATTTCAGTATATATTGATTAAAATATATACCATTAGATTTAGACAAAGAACTGTTAATAGTTTAGAATGATCATTAGAGATAATTGAACTTATATCTTATAAAATTATTTGCATTGAGTTAAATTTATAATAATTTACCTTGAAAATTGAAACATTTATTTATTTTATAAAAAAAATGAAATGAAGTTTTTTAAAACAAAAGTTTCACCGAATTTCTCAAAAAGTTAAAAATTTGATTTTATTATTATTATTTGGTTTATAATTTTACTTCAAGATTCCAAAAGTTTTATGGGTACTATATATATAAGACATTGTATGCTGCAGGTAAAATAATTTTAAATTTTGATACATATCATATCGGGAAGGAGGGATATGGCCTTATATATTAATACATAAGTACGAACCAAATATTCATTAAAAAAATATTATATCAAACAATATTTAAAATTTATAATAATAAAAATAAAATCATATTTTTAATTTTGGGTATGGTTTAATGCAAAAAGTGTTATGTATTGATCAATGATAGTGTAACATATATATATATACCGTCACATCCCCTTATAATAAATAAAATATTATGTATTTATCTAATTAAGCTCTTTTATGAATTTATAAATTTTGTGTTGTGTACTTATGTTGTTGTTTTTCTCTCTTATTAGCTTGCTTCTCAATCGGAAGTTAATGTATACAAGTTTAATTAACTAGCATCTTTTGTTTTTTTTTTTCTAAGTAATTAACTTGCCTTAATTAGCTAAGGGCCAACCGGTTGATTTAGCTTGAGATTAATATTAATTAATCTTATTATTTGTGTGTACATCTACAAAGCTAAATCAGACAATATCATAAATTAATATTCCCTAAAAGAAGTGTTTAGATATAAAAATTGTAAATCATGCTTTTCAAATAATTGCTTGGAATTAATTAATAAATAATAACTAAAAAGTATAAAAACAATAAACAAAAAAATTGTATTTGACACATTCAAAAGAAAATTAAGAAAAAAATTAGATCAATAAAATAAAAATACATCAAATATTTATAAAAGTAAAAAAATCATATATAATATAGTTCGAGTTTCTTCTTTACTCTTTCAATTTTCCAAACAAATATATCATTCTTCTTATTGATAAAATTACATATCTTCAATTCAACTTTATCATTTTAGCTTTTTCTATTCTTCAAATGTGAATGTTTCTTTCTATTCACAAGATGAACATCTTTAATCCAACTTGATATTTCATGTCTTAAGAATTTTATGTTTTGAATAAAAAATAACTAAATAATATATATATATATATATATATATATATATATATATATATATATATATATATATCGATTTTTTTTGTTATTTTTATACCGTTAAAATTTGTAAATTGTTACGAAAGTATCATCGATGTATATGAAACTAAATGATTCAGTTTAAACGTTTTTTAATTATATAATTTTTAAAATAATATAATATATTAGATTTTTTTAATAGTAAACATGTATGAGATAAATATAAATAATATTATTATTATGGTTACAAATTTTAAATTAATGTACTATTTTTATTATTAAAAAAACAAAAAATATGACCAAATAAAATATTAATTTAGGTTAAATTCGCAATTACATTAATTTTCTAATATTTTAAGATATTATTAAATAAGTACAATAATGAGAGTACGAGAGATGATATAAGCATCACTTGATTTATCTTTTTCATTTTTTATCAAATAATGTTTTTATATGATTCTAATCTATAACTTCAAACAAAAAATGGTGATTGTTACCCTCTAATTTCAATTAAAAAATAAAATTAACACAATTCATTCATTATTTTGTGATAATCTTCTAAACATACTAATATTTCACAGTATATTGAGCAAAATATATACTAAACAGATTGAGATTATTTTGTGATAATCTTCTAAACATACTAATATTTCATAGTATATTGAGCAAAATATATACTAAACAGATTGAGACAACAACTGCTAACGTGTTAGAATGATTATTATATCTTATAAAATTTGTATTTGACTCATTTAAAAGAAAATTACTAGAAAAATTATATCAATAAAATAAAAATACATCAAATATTTATAAAAGTAAAAACAAATCATATATAATACAGTTCAAATTTTCTTCTTTATCTCTTTCAATTATCCAAACAAATGTATCATTATTCCTATTGATAAAATTACATATCTTCACTCCAGTTTGATAGTACATAAGTTGAGATCTTTTTTATCCTTTTTTTCTATTCTTTAGATGTAAATGGTTTTTTCTATTAATATAATTAACATCTTTAATTTAACTTGATATTTCATTTCTTAAAACTTTTACGTTTTGAATAAAAAATGAAATTAAATGATTCAATTTAAACCCTTTTTAATTATACAACGTTTAAAATTAAATAATATATTAGATTTTTTCAATAATAAAAGTACATGAGACATAAATGTTACTATTATTGTGGTTATAAATTTTAAATTGACGTACTATTTTTAATATTAAAAAAATATGACCAAATTGAATGTTAATTTATGTTAAATTTGATATTATAATAATTTTCTAATATTTTAATATATTATTAAATAATTACAATAACGAGAGTATGATACAATGATATAAGCATCACTTGATTTATCTTTTATAATTTTTAACAAGTAATATTTTTATATGATTCGAATCTATAATTTAAATTATATTTTAAAAACAAAAACTTGGTAAAAAAAAGAATTATGGGCAAAATAGAATATTAATTTATGTTAAACTTGTAATTACAATAATTTCTTAGTATTTTAACATAATTAAATAAGGAAAATAATGAGAGTATGAAACGATGATATGAGTTGGCATGGTATTCGGATTTCAATTAAAAAAGAAAACATGATTAATTCAGGTATTAGTTTGTGATAAAATTTGCATTCGTAGTTTTAAATTGCAGATTCAAAACATACTAATATTACACAACATATTTAGCAAAATTTATAGCAGCATACGTGTAAGAAGGATCGTTACAGATAATTGAACTCATATCTTATAAAATTATTTGCATTGAGTTAAATTTAAAGCAATTTACTTTGAAAATTTGAACATTTATTTTATTCTATAAAAAAAATGAAATGAAGTTTTTATGATTACCAAAAAATTTTTAAAAATCAACTTCTAACAAATTTCATATCTATACCTCAAATTTTTTGAAACTTTTGCAATTTATTTAAAATTTTCATCTTTGAATATAATAAAATTATTCTAATATATATATGGGTGGATTTAGTTTTGATCTTTTTGGCATTAGAACACCTGACCAATCCATACTTTCAATTACTCAAAAATTAAAATTAAATCAAATCGATATTCTTTTAAGAACTACAAAATTAGGTTAAATTGGTTCAGTTTGATTTATTTTTATTAGTTTTAATAATTTTTTCTTTTTTGGGATTATTTTTATCCAACCCTAGTTGATATCGTCTTCTCTAGCACTCGATGCTGTTTAAGTATAAATTATTATTATTTTTTAACAATTGTTTTTTAAATATAAACTGACATTATAGCAATATTCATTTAGTTTATTATTTTACTTTAAGATTCCAAAAGTTGTCTGGGTATTATATATATATATATATGACATTGTATGCTGCAGGTTAAATAATTTTAAAATTGATACGTATCATATCGGGAAGAAGGGATAGACCAATATATTAATTAATGATTAAAAATTATATAAAATAATATTTAAAATTTATAATAATAAAAATAATTATGAGTTAATATAAAAATTATTATTTTTATAATTATAAATTTTGAATAGCAGATACTTTTGTGAACTTCTTACTGAAATCAAAGGCAATCATTAAGACTTGCTTAATTTGGATGCTGAATCAAACTAGTCATCAATTTGGATGTTACTTAATAAATAGCAGATCTTAATAAACAAATCACCGACAACATTAATTTATATTTAACAGCAACAAATGCGAACTAGCCAGCTAGGATGATATTGATTTTAAATTTTTTAATATCAGTAGGGGAATCTCAATACTTGTGTAGCATCTTCATTATTTCCCTCATTCTTACTATTTTATTAAAACAATGAAATGAAAAAATATGTAATACAAAACTAAGTAACCTATAAAATTATATAATTAAACCTGCTATTAAATATAAATAATGCATGTATTTTAGTTTGTCTTTAGATAAAATTATATATCTTCCTCTCAAATCAGACTGAATATCATTTTAAAAACATAATAGCAATTGGCTACAACTAAAGATGCATGTATACACGAAAATATTTTTTATCCACTGTCGCTTTATGTTGGAAATAAATTTTAATAAAAAATTGACGATAAAAAGAAAACAGTACTTGATTGACAAAAAAATTAAATATTTAGGATTAGAAATCGAAGATGAATAACATAAATAACAAACTCATGTACTAAACAATATAAAGTTTTTCTTAATAAATTAAAAAATAAAAATCAATTACAAAGAATTTTAGGATGATTAACATATGCAGAAACATATATCAAGAAAATTATAAAAATGCGACAACTTTTACCAACAAAGTTGAAAAAATATCATATATAAAAATAGATAGAAAAAGATATTTTGTATATGGATAAAGTAAAAATAAAAGTAAAAAATTTGCCAACTTTATACCATCTAGGACGATATGATAAAATGATAATTGAAACAGATATTTCACAAGAATATTTGGAAGCAGTTCTGAAAAAAATAATAGATGATAAAGATGAATATATTTGTAGATATACATCATGACCTTTCCAACGTCTAGAATTAAATTACCATAGTAATGAAAAAGAATATTTAACTATTAAAAAAACCATTAATAAATTTACAATATATGTTATAAGCTCCATATTTATTATTAGAATAGATAACAAGAATTTTAATTATTTCTTAATAACTAATATTGTAAGTGATTATAAACAAGGGATATTAGTCAGATGACAATAATGGTTTAACCATTACAATTTAGGAGATGCTCTTATTAAAGAATAGATTAACAAATGTTTTTATTAAAGAATTAGCACCTCTAACTATTTTTATGCTTTCAATAATGTAACATCTTGACATTAAGATCAAGATAAAAAAAAGGAGATAAAAATCCTACAAAAACAACTCGAGCCATTATACCTCGAGAAATATTTTATGGAGACATGAAATAAACTGGAAGAACTTAACTGTTCAAAACAACTTCTAGAGTCCAAAACCTCAAAGTAAGAATATTCATTAAAAAATTCAATCTAAAGAATATGAACCTTTTAAAGAAAGAATTCAAAATGAAAAGGAAGAACCTAATAGTTCAAAATAAAGAAAAATTTATGAAACCAAAAAGCTTAACTAGGTAAATGAGGTAGAAAAAGAAGAACAAAAAATAATTTGTGTGGTCTATAATGGCCTAAGATCATGAATCTATAACAATTGGACAGAAGCCAATAAATCTATTATCGAATTTAGTGCAGTAACTCATAAAGCCTTCAATAGCAGAATAGAAGATGAAGTCAGTTATGTCAATTACAAAATACCAAAGTTAATAACTATAGAGAATATAGTAATAAATTATTCTACGACATTACAACAAATACCAATAGCCCCAAGAAGATTGACAAATCTAGGGAAAATAACAAGGCCTATAGTGCTATTTAGAGAAGCATCTCTCCTAGAGACATCAAAGATGGTAAAGCATTCGGTTCTATTTAGGGAGATATCCCCCAAAAATGCTCTAATCATTGAAGATAATAAGGACCAATATAGAAATCTCAGCAAACCACAATGGTTGAGTCTATATAACTTGGCTAGAAAATCTATCTAAGAACATATTGAAGATATGAATTTCTATACCACAGATAAGAAATTTCATACATAAAGTAAATTCAATATCTTGGAAGGATTTGATCCAATATTTGTCTATAAAGCTTTACATGAATGACTAATAAAAAAATATCCAGTAAATAATTTAACCAAGAATTAATTTAAGTAAATTAAATTATTTCCTAGAGAATTTTAAAAGAATAATCAAGAACTTCAAAAAAAATATTAAAGCAGAAGACAAGCTTGTTTATCTTAAATTTTTCAGTTCATTAATATTAGTTCATACCACTTCATCAAGATAGGAATCTCCAATACAAACAGAAAAGTTCTCAAACCAATGTTACTTCTAGTTAAGGTTTTCTATATTTGAACAAGAAATTATGATTTTCCTTTGATGAAAGAAAAGGTAATAATGTATTGGTAACTGAAGATGTAACATATATAAAGTAACATCTATTATAATAAATAAAATATTATGTATATATCTAATTAAGCTATTTTATGAATTTATAAATTTTGTGTTGTGTACAACTTAATTTTTATTTTCTTAACTAGCTTCTTAATTGAACATTAGTGTATACAAGTTTAATTAATTAGCATCTTTCTATTTTTTTTTTATAATTACTTATCCTCCCTTAATTAGCTAAGGGCCGACAGCCAATTTGGCTTGAGATTAATATTAATTAATTTTATTATTTTTGTGCGCTAATCTATAAGGTAAAGATATCATATATATATATATATATATATATATATATATATATATATATATATATTCACTAAAAAAGTGTTTAAATATAAAAATTCCAAGTCATGCGTGCACTATGATTGCAATTAATTAATATATAATAACTATTAGTATAAAAAAATTGAAAAAAAAATATATTTGATTTATTCAAATAAAAAATAAAATAATAATTAGATTAATAAAATAAAAATATATCAAATAATTATAAGAGTAAAAAAATCATATGTAATAATATAGATCGAGTTTTCCTCATTTGCTTTTTCACTTTTTAAAATTTATATGGTTTTTTTATTGATAAGATGATCATCGGTTAATAGAATTTGATCTTTTATGTATTAAGATCTTTACATTTTGAATGAAAAAATACTTAAACAAAAAATATAAGATCGAAATTAAATCTAAAAACAAAATAAATCAAAATATAACAAAACATACTTAAAATAGCTTTAGATGCAATTCTACTTAAAATAAAAATCACACTACATCAAAATCTAAGTATAGTGCATATATTGTAATATGTGATTATTGAATTAAATTAAATAAAATGAAAGATTGATGATTAGAAGCAAAAATAATAAATAACTATGTTTCTTTAAAAAGAGGGATAAAAAAAGGGAGAATATTTTATAATAAAAATAATCTTAAGCCAATAAAATCAATGTATCGCAAACTCAAACAAGAAAATAACACAAAAGGCAATGTATTGTTGTAGCATGCATGCATGCATGCATGCATACATACATACATACATACATACATACATACATACATACATACATACATACATATTTATATATATATATATATATAGTGGCATAATTTAGGGAAATTAGTGTCCTGATTTGTGGTATGATTTAAGGAAATTAGTGGCATAATTTAAGAAAATTGGTGGCCTAATTTAAGGCTTAAATTATGGCACAGTTTAGGAAAAGGGAGCCTTTCTTCATCTATAAATAGGGAAGAGTTCATGCATTGAAGAACAAGGCAAAAATCAGAAAAAATCAGAGAAAGTATAAGCAAACTCAAAGAGAGAAAATACTTACGAGTTTGGGGAAACACTTGAGAGATATTATTAGTGAGGAAATCTGTATCTGTATTCTGTATATTTCCTACTCAGTTCAAATAATACCTGCTGCCTTCCGTGGACCTAGGCGAATTGCCAAACCACGTAAATTCTGTGTGTTCATTTTATTGCTTTGATATATTCATATACCGCTATTTATTGCTTCCAAACTGGATCCCAGAGCAAAGAAAGCTATTTTCTTGGGCTTTAGGGAAGGAGTTAAAGGATTTCTACTTTGGTGTGGTGAATCCAAGAAGATCGTCTTAAGCCGAGATGTTACATTCAACGAGTCTGTTATGCTGAGACAAACAAATTCAAAGAAAGAGAATGAAAGTCCAAATACTCTTTCTAAGGTGATACTTGAGACTTCGGAAGATCCAGAACAGATTGCACCAATTACCGATCGTGGTGAAGATGAAATTGATGATCAAGAAGAGATCTCAGTTGAGGTGGAGGTTCTCTCACCATCACCACAGATTAATCAGCAGCCAGAATCTATTACCACTACTCGACCGAGAAGAGAGATTAGGAAGCCTACCAGATACACAAACATGGTAGCATTCGCACTTCCAGTAATTGATGATGATGTCCCATGCACTTACATAGAAGCCGTGCAAAGAGTTGATAGTATGAAGTGGAAAATGGCAATGGATGAAGAGATGAAGTCTCTACATCAGAATCAGACTTGGGAGTTGGTTCAACTTCCCAAAGGAAAGAAAACTATTGGTTGCAAATGGGTCTATGCCAAGAAGGAAGGTGCTCCTGGTAAAGACAACATCAGATACAAAGCCAGACTGGTAGCAAAAGGCTATGCTCAGAAAGAAGGAATAGACTACAATGAGGTATTCTCACCTGTTGTTAAGCATTCATCTATTCGGATACTATTGGCTTTGGTAGCACAGTTTGATCTCAAGTTAGCTCAACTCGATGTCAAAATAGCTTTTCTCCATGGTACTTTGAACGAAGAAATCTACATGTCTCAACCGGATGGCTTCAAAATTCCAGGACGAGAGAATTGGGCTTGCAAGCTGAGCAAGTCAATTTACGGTTTGAAGCAATCACCGCGACAATGGTACAAGCGCTTTGATAGCTTCATCAGAGAGCAAAAGTACACACGTAGTTAGTTTGATCATTGTGTATACTTTCAGAAACTCCAAGACGGTACCTTCATTTATTTGCTCTTATATGTTGATGGTATGTTGATTGCATCTAAGAGCAAGGTGGAGATCGACAGATTGAAGGCTCTGTTGAGTTCAGAATTTGAAATGAAAGATCTTGGAGAAGCTAAGAAAATTCTTGGGATGGAAATCACAAGAGATAGAGTTGCAAGTACAGTCTGTCTCACACAGACTCAGTATCTGAATAAAGTACTACAAATGTTTGACATTGATGAAAAAACCAAACCAATAAGTACACCGCTTGCTCCTCACTTTCAGTTAAGTGCATTAATGTCACCTAGCACCACCGATGAGAAGAAGCAAATGGAACGTGTTCCATATGCAAATTTCATTGGTGCCTTGATGTATGCAATGGTTTGCACCAGACTTGATATTTCCCACGCTGTTAGTATGGTGAGTCGGTACATGCATAATCCGGGTAAAGGACACTAGCAAGCAGTGAAGTGAATTCTACGGTACATCTATGGTACTGTGGATATTGGTTTGAAGTTTGAGAGAGACAAGACTGAAGGCAAACACCTAGTTAGATCTGTGGATTCTGACTATGCTGGAGATCTGGATAAGCGTCGATCTATAACTGGTTATGTGTTAACAATGGTAGGAGGACCAGTTTGTTGGAGATCAACATTGCAGTCAACTATAGCTTTGTCTACTACAGAGGCAGAGTATATGGATGTAACAGAAGCATTCAAAGAAGCTATCTGGCTTCTCGGGTTGACCAAAGATTTGGGTATTTTTCAGAAGAACGTGGAAGTTTTCTGCGACAGCCAGAGTGCCATTTGTTTGGCAAAGAACCAAGTTCATCATGATCGCACCAAGCACATCAATGTTCGATTTCATTTTGTTTGGGAAATCATCGATGAAGGGAATGTTATACTCTGGAAAGTCGGAACTGCAGATAACCCTGCAGATATGCTTACAAAGGTGGTTACAGGGATCAAGTTTCAACACTGCTTGAACTTGATCAACATCTCTCGAGCTTAGGACGCCTAGGGCGCATTTGGAGACAACGTTATGAAATTTTTCGCCAAGGTGGAGATTGTTGAATATTGGCTCTAAAAGTAACAAATTAGTGGCATAATTTAGGGAAATTAGTGGCCTAATTTGTGGCATGATTTAAGGAAATTAGTGGCATAATTTAAGGAAATTGGGGGCCTAATTTAAGGCTTAAATTATGGCACAATTTAGGGAAATGGAGCCTTTCTTCATCTATAAATAGGGAAGAGTTCATGCATTGAAGAACAAGGCAAAAATAAAAAAAAATCAGAGAGAGTATAAGCAAACTCAAAGAGAGAAAATACTTGCGAGTTTGGAGAAACACTTGAGAGATATTATTAGTGAGGAAATCTGTATCTGTATTCTGTATATTTCCTATTCAGTTCAAATAATATCTGATGTCTCCCGTAGACCTAGGTGAATTGCCAAACCACGTAAATTCTGTGTGTTCATTTTATTGCTTTGATATATTCATATACCGCTATTTATTGCTTCCGCCCACAACAATATATATATATATATATATATATATAGAATACGATCATGGCTTCCAAATATACCTAATATTGTACAATCTCATGTATTTGAAGTTGATTTATATTGGGTGGCATTCTCTTAATATATATATATATATATATATATGCAAATCACTGAAAAATCATATTTAAAAAAATGAGTGGTGAGCTTTGATAACTATGCGTACCTTTTTTTTGTTCGTAGTTGTTTAAAATTTTTTACGGATGATATAATCGTAAATAATTAATACCGATTAACGTAAATTTAAGTTTATAATATTTAAATAATGAATTAATTAATATATTGAATTATGTTATTAATATTTATTTTAAAATTAAATAATAAAGCATATACATGATTGTATGATGTGCAGTGTTCATGTGGGATCATGTATATGATTTTTCTATCCAACACCGTGTATCAACGTTTAATATTTAATGAAACCAATATTTTTCCTCATCTTTTTATAAATCTCAATGGTTGATACATGTAAGTGTAAAATATATAAAAACTATTATTTGTACAAATGATTTAGACAATTGTTTTACAAATCATTTCTAACCATTGGACGGTGTATATATGTTTTTGGTTGATTTAATTTTTTTTCTCTTTTTTATAAGTTATGTAATTTTGTAGCTAGAGACCTAATATATATATATAGCATTTTTTGAGTTAAACCTTTCAATAGTAAATTAAGAGATAGTTATTTTTAAAGCAGAACATTAAATAAAATTAATTTAAATTTTTTATTTAATACTCTAATGTTTTTAAAAATTAAATATTATTCTAACATTAACAAAAATTATTCTCAAAATAATACTATCCTAGTTTAATCAAGCCATTTGATTTAAATACATAAGTTCTTTCATTCTCTTGGTACCATTACACTTAATATTTTTGCTTGGATATACCTTAGAAAACCATAGGAGAAAAAAGATTAAAGTTTAGTTGTTGAGTTGATTATGCAAAAGTATAAACTTTTTTTTTTTTTTTTTGAAGATCATGCTTTGAAGATACGTTAGAGCATTAAAAATGTAAGTAAAAATGATACTAGTATAATTTTTATAAATATTATAAACTTTATCAATCTTAAAATTGGCCTTTTAAAATTAGATAACTATATTAGAAATAAACTATTCAAAATTCACGTTCACCCTAAAATATATACGAAATAGAAAAGATTTATTTTAGACGTTATCATTCACTAACTATTTTAAAAGTTTAAATTATTGGAAAAATTATCAATTTTATTTTTATATATCTATTGTTCTTAAACAAATGATGTCTACGTGTATCATGCTAACTAAATACACAAATTAAGATTATTAGACTCTAAGTACAATTTTGATGTTAATTATGTTAGAAGTTATTGGTAACGGAATCTTCCAAAACCTTAAGGTATCAACTATAGATAAGATTCAAATCATATTAGTAACATTTGATTAAGAAATCTATAATAACGAGGAAGGGATTGCTTATAACAATGAGGTATAATAATTCTTATGTTTTTTATGGACAAACAAATTGAGAGAAATTAAAAAAATTATACTTAAAATTTATAATAATAAAAATAACATTTTAATAATATTAAACATGTTTAGTTAATAAAATTTTAACAATATTTAATTGAATAACGTTTAATATAAAGTGATATATCATATTTTTTTAATAGTAAAAATATATAACGTATTTGTAAAAAAATATTATTTTTATAATTAAAAATTTAATTAAAAATTTATTTTATTATTACATCACTAAAGTACATATTCACTTGAGAAAATATTTAAAAAATTATTTAATATCCAAAATTTGTCTGGGTATTATATATATAAGACATTGTGTGTTGCAGGTAAAATAATTTTAAATTTTGTTACATATCATATCGGGAAGGAGGGATATGTGCCTATATATATATATATATATATATTAATACTTAAAGTAAGAGCAAAATATAATATAATTTATTTCCAACTTACGATTGAAAAAAAAAAAAACTTCTTATGATTTGGTTTGTGTATTTTAACATTATAAAATGAAATGTTTTAAGAGATTAATTAAACAATGCTAATTATTTTTTAAGACTTAAATATAACTATCATTTCTTAATAATTTGAGTTTTTAATTAAAAAAAAATTAGTTTGTTAACTTTTCTCCGATAAGTTCAGAGCTTAATGTCATTGATTCAAGTTTCTTCTGTACCATTATTTTCACCGATATTAAATCAATATCTTTCTTTCCTCACTATCCACTATCTTCAATTGATATATCATTCAAAAAGTTATTTACCATGAAGTAAAGATATAATTAACGCAACTTCTAAGTGCTTGAAATTTTACAATAATTGAAATAAAAGACAATCAATCATCAAGATTTGCTTAATCTTTATAAACATATATATATATTTTTGTTAACTTCTCATTTTCCTCATAAAACATTTAATAAAATAATCAGGTAATGCATGCCGAACCAAAAATAGTCATCAATTTGAATTTGGATTGTACTTAATAAATTTATAACTTACTATATCTTATCTGCTGCCTAAAATGTTACAAATTTGCACAGTATGTCAGCATAAAATAATTATAACAGCTGCTAAATGTAAATAATATATGTATTTTATTTTATTCTTTAATTCATATCCTTTAGGTACTATTATTTATACTTTAATTTAGTTTAAATTTATAAATTTATTATTTTTAAAAATCATTAATTAAGATAAGTTTTTATAAAAATAAAATTTGTTGTGAAAACAGCAATTTTAATTGAGTAGTTTTTTCATGTTTTATTTGGAATAAATGTCAAAACAGTTATTTTGTGATTTTTTTTTTCATTACACCTGGCTTTAGATCTAGTGTGTTAATTTGTTCAATAATTTTGAATTATGGTGAGGTTAGGTATGTTTTGATATATTTTGTCAAATTTGCATTATTATTTGGAGTTCCATTGCGGTTCTAAAGTTAAAAGAAATAAAGTTATCAAAAATTATATTTTGTTTAAGATTTTATCATATTGTCATTTAAAATAGTCAAAATTAAATGGAAATAGAAAAACAATTAAAGAAGATTAATGCTTAAAAAATTTAATCCTTGAACGAAAGACTTGCTATTAGGATAATTTTATTAATTTTATAGCGAAACAAACACTTTAACTTATTAGTTTTTTTTTTTATATTGAATAAATATTATAAGAGTTTATTTATCTTGTTACTGCAGATTTATCCTTGAATTACAAATTTGTTATTACAATTTTTAGATAATTTTAAAAATTTGATATATTTTCAATTTTTTTAATTTAGTGTCAATTATATATTTTTATTTTGAATAGATTATTATTTATATATAAAAAAATAAGATAATAATTAGTTTTTTTAAATATCACCCTCCTTAATTAATAAAGATCATTATTGTCTATCTTCCATCTATATATATAAAGCAACTGGGTTGTGTATTGTGGCAACAAAACAAAAATCAACTAGTCATCATCAGAAAATATTCCTCTATCAAGTTGATCATCATCAGCCTTTCCTCTCCAAAATAACACAATGGAAATTCGCATTAATTCTTTTGTCTTGCTTTCCTCCTTCATATTGCTCATTTTCAACTGCTTCACTTTCACTGCTGAATCTGCTGTGAGATATATATTTTACATATAGTTTAATTTAATTAATTATCATGCATATACAAGTATATATATAATATTGATTGAAGGTTAAACATGTGATTTATATTAATGCAGAATTGCATGTACAAGGTGGAGGTTAAAACAGGAGACATAGCAGGTGCAGGAACAGACTCAAAAATATCAGTATCTCTTTTCAATAACAAACTTGAAACAATTACAGTTTCAGACTTGGAAAAATGGGCAATAGATCCAAGTCGTAACCATTTTGAGAGAAATAATTTGGATATTTTTTTGGGTGAAGCTCAATGCCTTACTTCACCAGTTTGTGGTCTCGTTCTCAAATCTGATAACACTGGTTATAAGTCTGGTTGGTTTGTTAGCTATTTGGATGTCACAACTTACAGTGTTCCACAAGAATCTATCCATTTTAATGTTGACCAATGGTTGGCTACTAGTGAATATCCTTATGAACTCACTACTATAAGAAATCTTTGTGATAATAATACTCTTAACGATAAAAACATGCCCCTCTCTCTCTTAGAAACCGTTGTTTAATTAATTTAAAGGTTATGTATCGGTGAATGATGGTGTAACATATATATGTACCGTCACATCCTCTTATAATAAATAAAATATTATGTATTTATCTAATTAAGCACTCTTGTGAATTTATGAATTTTGTGTTGTGTACTTATGTTGTTTTTTTCTTTCTAAGTTGGGTCGATCATTTTCTTGTTTAGCTCTTTCAATTTGATCATTTATGCATTTTATCTTTTGAATTGTAAGTATACTTAAGTGAAAAATATAAGATATAGATCTAAAACTAAATACAAAACCAACTCAAACATAACAAAATATGCCTAAAATATATTTAGATTCAAATCTAAGTGAAACAAATATCATATTAGATCAAAATCTAGGTGTAATGTATAAAAAACAAACAAAATGAAATGAAAGATTTATCTATGAGAGATCTTCTACAATAGAAAACTTATCTTCTTTTTATAAGAAACAAAAATAATAGAAAATTAGATTTTTGTAATAAGAGGAGGAAAGAAATGTACAATATTTCTTAATTATTATAATGTAAAGTGCGTTATAAATCAATGTATTGCAAACTCAAGGAAGAAAAGAAATGCTAAAGGAAATAGTACATAATTTAATTAAATTAATGTCCATTGTATTTGATTAAATTTAATTAAATAACTATGCAGGTAAGTTATAGATAATAATACATAATTATATTCAATATGTAGCACATTGTAATTAGTAAAAAAAATACTTTATAGTAAAAACATGGGACGATCTAACCCTAATACTTGGATACATTAAGCCGAGCTATTGGCTCGGTTTAAATCATTTTTAAATCTATATATTGGCTCAACGTTACAATTTTTACAAACCAAAACATTAGAATCATTCCCGTTCCCTTTTCAAGTTGAATAAGTGAAGTGAACAAAGAAAAGGGAAATAATTTATTTCCTTGATTCCCTAGCTTCCTCTTTTACTAAACATGTTTTAACTATTAATTTATTTATTTTTACTAATAAAGATATTAGATTTTCTTCCTACATAAATAAATTATTGTTGAAAAAGATAAAGTTTTATTAAAAAAAATTATAAAGCCTTGTTCCATATTGCTTTTTTATAATATTTAAAATATATATAAATAATGAATAGTTGGCTATTAGGATGGCACACATTTTTGTGGAAGGGGAGAGACTTAGGCATTTTAGGTGTAACATTCTGGTCTTCATCAGTGCAATGAAGTTCCGAGATAGAAAAAAAGAAGATTCTGAGCTGTTTTATCCTGGGGACGACGGGGTTGTGTTTGTTTGCACAAATTTGGGCAGAACCGTGAAATGTCTTAAAAAGAGCGACCTAGTCCGCGACTCAACCCAAACAGTTCTTTTCAAGTTATCGGTAATATTGTTCCTATACTGTTATTACAAACTTATTTCAACAATTACCTAGCTAAAAGAAATTACATTTTTATGATATTAAAATATATATATAAATTTGAGGAAAAAATAGGAACGACAACTTGCAAAATACAAACAAACACAACACTAACACCCTAGTTCCATGGCTTGATTTATTTCCTTTTTTATCCTTTAAATCATAGAATAGTTAGAAACTAGCCCACAATTGTTTCCTAAGTTAACCCAAATAGATTTTTGAGGTTGGCTAGATTATAAATTACAGCCCAAAAAAAGAAATGGGGTAAAGAGGATTCTTTTTTAATAGGGTAATTTTGAATATATACATCCGTCAAAATTTCAAAGTACATAACCTTTATGTATAATATTAAGGAAGAATGTACTTAAAGTATGAACATTGAGGTTGAGGTTTTGATGGATATGGCAAGAATTCATGACCTTTTGGATAGGCAAGTACGATTTAGACGAGTATTTTAAGCTTGTTAGAGGGAGCTTTCCTTATTAAAACTATTAAGCTAGTGCCTCAAAATTTCCAAAAAACCAGAGCTTCTTTGTTGTCGTCTCCTTCTATTATAGAAAGGAACTCAAAGCTTCTGTCACTTGTTTTCTTTTCCTTTATTTTCTTATGTCAATTCTACTTAACATCCATCAAAACCTAAAATTACATACCCTTTAATATATAAATCTTTCAATAATTTTAAACACAAAGGTACGTAATTATAAGTTATGGATTATGCATTTAGAACTAACCATTTTCTTATTCATACAACAACTTCAACAAACAAGCACATATTTTGTTGTTATTAGTTTCCCCACATTGGATATTTGATTTGGGCCTAGCTTTGAAATTATTAGTTTGCCCATATTGGATATTTTATTTGGGCCTAGCTTTGAAAGAAAGTTGGGCTAATTTAATACAACTCCCTCTTTATGACTGCCTGGTTCTACTTGCATTTTATAAGCTTAATTCCACTCTTTTATAAATTTTTCAAATACATTTACTTAAAAGTGTAAAATCGTTATAAGTTTGTACTTTGAGACTCCCCATTATTGCCCCTCTATATTACTCACGTCCAACCATGGAAAATACCCTTATGAATGGAAGAAATCCAAATGCAAAATTTGATTAGATCTAAATGTTACAACAAATAAATAAATATGAAATATAATATAAATTATTCTCAAAATACTCATTCAATCAATATCATTCAGAATATGTTAAAACTTCCTATTTTACACAAATATTTATATAATCATTTCTTCTTCTTTTTTAATTTTCGGTCATTTAGGTTAAAAAAATTTTAAAAATATATATTGTTTAATTTTACTTCAGCTGAATTTTTATAATATTATTTTAACATTAATATTATTTTAATTGTAATATTTAAATAAATATAATAATAGTAATATTTTAATTGAATTGAATTGGATTTATATTATTATTTTTATTTTTATTACATTTTTACTATACAAACCAAAAACCGTATAAGTGTCATTTTTTGCGTAATCTGACCTTTTTTATTTATTTGCTGGGAGAAAGTAATTCACTGTTTAAAAATATATATATTTGGTGGGATATCATATATTAACAACATAAACGACAAGACTTCTTGACCCAGTTATTTTGATTTTTTTTTTTTGGCTAATTAATGATTAACTATTTCAACAGAGACATTTCACATCTGAAAAACATTTTTCACGTGAATGGGTGGATGAAATTGTTTATTTTTCACTAATTTAAAATTAAAATTCTATTCAAAATAAATTTAAAATGGGATTTTGAAAATAATAAGAAAAATTACCCAAAAAAGATAGGGTGAAAAGGATGTGAGTAAACTATGTGACCTTTAACGTATTTTATCCTATTTTTTATAATGATATTCATCTTTTAATTGCAGTTTTCTATTTGTATTTATCAATACAATATTTTTTCCTTCGGTTTGAAATGAAAAATAAACTAGATATTAATATTTACTCAAATTTTTATTATTAATGAAACTCAAATCAATATTCTCAATCGAATCGAAAAAATAAGTTTAAAGTGTGATGGGTAAATAGTTTCTTATGGAAAATATGACCATATATATGAAAACATCATTTCTTAGTTAAAAAAAAAAATACAGAATGCTTTCAAAACTTTCTCTGCCTTTTTTTAAGCAATAATATATATATATAACAATTATAAGCATCATACAAAAATAAAAATTATCTTGGCAGCTCTGCTGCAACTTATGACAAAATGGGCAATTGGAATTTGAGTTAGACTTATAAGTTAATGACAATTTTAATTAAATCAGAGACGTGTATGGCTGTATATGGAGGGTTTCAAATACATAATTTTCATCTAATTTTCTTTGATTTTTGATAACGCATTAGAACTTGAATCAATCCCCATTAAAATTTCAAAATATCTAATTTTCAGTGTATGAGTAGTATAATTACTCCAAAAAATACTAAGTTCCTAACTAATGAAAACATAATAGTATTGGTTTCTATTGAGCCAACCTTTTATACGGTGAAAATAACGATACTCTTTAATAATAAAAAATATTTTCTTATTAATTAATAAAATATTTTTCAAATACGTATTTACAATCTAATTAAAACCACATAATTTATATCTTTTTAAATAATTATATGCATTATATATTTATAATTCAAACTTAAATTTTAAATATTTTCATAAATAAATAAACTATATATAGTTAAGCATCACATTAGTTTGCAACTGTAATCCGTTTTTGAAAATGTTAAGAAAATTCCGTATATTTTCACTATTTTAAGTAATTACTATTTATTTATTATTTAAATGAATAGAACTCAAATTAACCCGACAAAATAACGTTATTGGAAATATAATGCTAAAATAAACTAAAACAGATATTGAAACAGAAATATTAAAGCAGAAAAATAATAACACTAGAAATTTAACGAGGTTCGGTATAAATGTTACCTAGGTCCTCGGACGTCGTTGACCACTTCCACTATCTCCAAATGGATGAAGTCCAAAATTACAACTAATTGGCCAAAATTGAGCTAATCAATTACCCTTACAAAAGAGATGAAGATTTACAAACTTTGGGATGTTTACAAATGGTGAAGAAGGGCTTTATTTATAACCCCAAATCCAACACCCATCTTCATTCCTAACCAATGTGGGACTTTTCTAATTTTCTCACTAAGGAGCAATATATAACAAATCTTCACCTTAGTGACTTAGTGGTTTTAAATGATTTCTTCAATTGCTAGATCAACGACGTCGGTGCCAATTCAGATTTGTAGGATGTTAATCAAGTCCAGACAATATTTGAACTTGATTGTTGTTACCACCTTGGTCATCATATCTGCGAGATTCTCTGTCGTACTAATCTTCTGAACTAGTACTCCACCTTCTTCAATAATCTCTCGCACGAAATGATAACGAACGTCAATGTGCTTTGTACGTGCATGGTAGACTTGGTTCTTTGCTAAATGAATAGCACTCTGACTATCACAAAACACCTTAATATGTTTTTGACCAACTCCCAAGTCTTCAAGCAAACCTCGTAACCAAATAGCTTCCTTCATGACCAGAATCGCCATATACTCTGCCTCTGTAGTAGACAAAGCAACTGTGGACTACAAGATAGACTTCCAACTGACTGGTGCTCTAGCAAGAGTAAACACATAACCAGTAGTTGACCGACGCTTATCTAAATCTCCTGCATAGTCAGAATCACAATATCCGACTACACATTGACCAATGGTATTATCCTACTAAAATACTAAACCAACATCTACAGTATTTATAATATACCGTAGAATCCATTTCACATCCAACCAATGTCCTTTACCAGGATCATGCATGTACCTGCTTACAGCACCAACCGTATGTGAAATGTCAAGTCTTGTACACACCATTGCATACATCAATCTACCAACTGCAATTGCATATGGTACCTTTTCCATATATTCTGGTTCTGCATCATTATTAGGAGATAATTGAGCACTAATCTTGAATTGAGGAACTAGCGAAGTACTTACAGGTTTTGTCTGTTCATTCATACCAAAACGTTGTAGTATCCACTTCAAATATTGACTCTGGGTCAAACTAAGCTTCCCCTTCTTCCTGTCTCTACTTATCTCCATACCGAGAATCTTCTTGGCTTCTCCCAAATTTTTCAACTCCTGACTTAGTTGAGCCTTCAACTTTTCTATTTCTGCTTGGCTCTTCGATGCAATCAACATATCATCGACGTACAATAGGAGATAGACGAAAGACTCATTTTGTAGCTTGCGAAAATACACACAATGATCGTGTATGCTTCGGGTATACTTTTGTTGCAATATAAATTTATCAAATCGTTTGTACCACTGCCTTGGAGATTGCTTCAATCCATACAATGATTTGTTCAGCTTACAAACCCAATTCTCTTTACCAGCAACAATAAACCCTTCTGGCTGAGACATATAGATTTCCTCTTCTAAGTCACCGTGTAGAAACGCGGTTTTCACATCAAGTTGAACTAGTTCCAAATCGAATTGTGCTACCAAGGCCAACAAAATTCTAATGGAAGAATGTTTTACAACTGGAGAAAATACCTCATTATAATCGATTCCCTCCTTCTGAGCGTAGCCCTTAGCCACCAACCTTGCCTTGTAGCGAATACCATCTTTGTTAGGAAATCCATCTTTCTTTGCATACACCCATTTGCATCCAATTGCCTTCTTGCCTTTAGGTAGTTGTGTCAACTTCCATGTTTTATTCTTCTAAAGGGACAAAAGTTCTTCATCCATGGCTTCCTTCCATCTTTCAACTTCGTGGCTTCGATTGCTTCTTTATATATGGAAGGAACATCATCGTGCGAAAGTGCACAGGCCACCGTATTCTTAAACCGAGCAGGTAGGTCTTCAAAATCCTTGTATCGGCAGTGTACCTTGACATTTTGTCGTCGTGGCCTATGAGCTGCTTTCTTCATTCTTGTGGAGGTTCTTGGGTTAAAACCTCTTCATCCGATTCATCTTCTCAATGGAGGATCAACTTCTATCTTATCTTCACTAACTGGATTAATAATCTTGCTTTCAAACTCCACTTGTTTCGGAGTTTGCTCCACCTGCTCTAAAAGTGCCATCAATCTTCTTAGTTACCTTTCTCAACAATGCAGATTCATCAAAGGTGACATCTCTGGTAAAGATTATCTTTTTCGTTTCAAGGCACCATAGTCGATATCCCTTAGAACCAGAAGGGATCCCCAAAAAAATGGCTTTCTTGGCTCTTGGGTCCAACTTTGATTCTGTTACATGATAGTATGCAATTAAACCAAACACATGTAAGAAATCGTAATCTCTAGCAGGTTTTCCAGACCATACCTCCATAGGCGTTTTGCCTTCAAGAGTAGACGATGGTAGAAGGTTGACGAGATGACATGCATATGTCACAGCCTCAGCCCAATACTGCTTACCTAAACCAGCATTTGACAACATACACCGAACCTTTTCCAGCAAAGTCCGGCTTATAGGTTCTACAACTCCGTTTTGTTATGGTGTTTTTCGAATAGTGAAGTGTCGCACTATCCCTTCTTCTTCACAAACTTTCATAAATGGATCATTTGTGTACTCAGAGCCATTATCAGACCTCAGACGCTTGATCTTTTTACCAGTCTGAGTCTCGATCATCTTTTTCCACTTGAGAAAAATCCCCAACACTTCATCCTTTTTCTTCATGAGATACACCCAAACTCTTCTGGAGAAGTCATCAACGAAAGTGACATAATAATGTTTGCCACTCATGGATGGAGTTCTTGTTGGCCCCCATACATCAGTATGGATGTAATCCAAAATGCCCTTTGTATTATGAAGAGTAGTGCCAAAGCTTACTCTTTTCTGCTTCCCCAATACATAATGCTCACAGAATTCCAACTTGCCGGTTTTCGCACCTTTTAAGAGGCCTTGCTTTACTAGAATTTGTAAAGCTTTTTCACCAGCATGTCCCAAACGCATATGCCACAACTTGGTAGTTTCTAAATCTCTTTCTTCATCTAAAATTGCTGCTGATGCTGTCCCAATAACCGTACTACCAAGTGCTCCAGAAGTAACCTTCAATGCCCTATTTTGTATGGTCACATTGAAGCCTTTTGATTCTAAGACTCCCACAGCAATGAGATTCTTCTTCATATCTGGAACATAATGAACATCTATCAAGACCCTGGTTGAACCATCTTGATTCTTCAAATGAATTGTACTGATTCCCAAAACTTTGCATGGATAATCATTACCCATGAAAACAACTCCATCGTCTAGTTCTTCAAAGTTAAAGAACCACTCCTTGTTAGGAGACATATGGAAAGTACATGCTGAATCAAAAATCCAATCACCAGGATGAGATGCTGTTGACGAACCAACCAATGCAAAATCTGAATTTGAATTGCTTTCAGCTACACATGCATCAGATTGCACAGCTTTTCCTTTCTTTTGCAGCTTCGGACAATTTTTCTTCCAATGGCCTTTCTCATGACAAAAGGCACATTCATCTTTACCAAGTCTTCCTTTTGATAGAGATCTACCTCTCCTTCCTTTATGTTGTGTTTGCGGACGTCCTCTTATAGACAATGCCTCTGTTGCTTCTTTCCTGCTTTCTCTTTTATCTTTCTTTCTAATTTCATAACTATACAAAGCAGTACAAACTTCCTCAAAAGACACTTTATCCTTCCCAATGAGTAAGCTCGTAATAAGATGATCAAACTCGTCAGGAAGGGAGGCTAACAACATCAAGGCTAAATCTTCATCTTTAAAAGTTTCATCCATATTTAACAAATCTGTTACTAATTGATTAAAAGAAATAATGTGGTCATTTATTATAGTACCTGGAAGGTATTCAAAACGGAACAACTTCTTCTTCAAATAGAGCCGATTTTGTCCACTCTTCTTCATGAACTTGTTCTCCAACGCTTTCCACAACTTACTTGCGGATGTCTCCTTCATGAACGTGTACTTTTGTTCTCTTGAGAGACACGAACGGATTGTACCACATGCCAATCGGTTGATATTTTTCCACTCTACTTCATCTACTCCATCTGGTTTCTCTTCTTCAATAGCGATGTGTAGACCTTGTTGAAATAGAGCATCTAGAACTTCGCCTTGCCATATGCCGAAATGACCGGTTCTATCAAACTTCTCCACCTCGAACCTTGCATTCATCACCATAGTTCTGCTTGACGTGGATGACTGGCCTTTGTTTGAAAGAAATTTTTCATCCGCCATTTCTTCAAATTACAACAACTAGCAACTATATTCCAATAGCAAACAAACGGAATACAAACAAATGCCTAGGTAGAAAACCTTCGGCTCTGATACCAATTGTTGGGAAAATTGGGTATATTTTTCCTATTCTAAGTAGTTACTATTCACTTATGATTTAAATGAATAGAACTCAAACTAACCCGACAAAATAATGATATTGGAAATATAATGCTAAAATAAACTAAAACAGATATTGAAACAGAAATATTAAAGCAGAAAAATAATAACACCAGAAATTTAACGAGGTTCGATATAAATGTTACCTAGGTCCTCGGGCGTCGTTGACCACTTCCACTATCTCCAAATGGATGAACTCCAAAATTATAATTAATTGGACAAAATTGAGCTAATTAATTACCCTTATAAAACAGAGGAATATTTACAAACTTTGAGATGTTTACAAATGGTGAAGGAGGGTTTTATTTATAGCCCCAAATTCAACACACATCTTCATTCCTAACCAATGTAGTACTTTTTTAATTTTCTCACTAAGCAACCATATATAACATAAAATACTTTTGATAAATTAATTCCTGTCTTAAAGTTTTTTTTTTTTGTAAAGAATATTAAATATATGGTCAGAGTGATTTTTTCCCGGTTTAGCCAAAAACAAAGTAACTTTTATGATGTTATTCAGTGCAATTTATAGATAAAAATAATTAAAATATATATATTATTATATAAAATTGTAGAGATGGTCATGATTGGGCTCTTCTCGTATCCGAACCGAACCGAACCAAATTGAACCACGAGGTAATTTAAACTGAATTGTTTCTTATCATTCAATTTGCGTAATATTTCTGTGTCAAAAAAATTGACTCATTAATAGATTTTTTATTCATTTCCAAATGAAAATATAGTATTATATATATTTTTATATAATTAAAAATAATTTAAATAAAAAATATAAATATTATTACTGACATATTATGTAAACTAAGTATAACTAAAATTATTAATTATATAAAATAATCTTAATTAACAAACATTAAATTAATTAAATAAATATATTAATAAAATCACAATGATAGATACTTACTCATTGACATTCTTTGTAGTACTACTTTTTAATAATTTTTAAGATAAAAAAATTTAAAATATATATATATAAATATTCTCTATAAGTCTCCTTACATTAAACAAAAAAAAAGGAAGAAGACAAACATCAAGAATCAAATTTTTAATGGAAAAAGTAATAAATGTTTTAAAGAATCTTAATAAAAAAATCAAAAATATATATAATCAATAATATATATTATAAATTTAACCTAAAATACTGTTTTAGTTATAAAAAGAAATTAAAATCAAGAATATCCACTTATTCATATATAACATATAAATAAATAAATTTGAAGACAAATATTTAACCTGTATGTGAATTGTCAAGTATTTTTAAAATAAATTATTAAATATTATAATGGATTAATTGATTAACTTAAAAAAATAGTTGAAAAAAGCATATATTCAATAATGATTTGAAATTATTTATTTTATTTCAAATTATTAAACTTTTATAATGAAATTGATAATGTTTCACTCAATCCATTAGTTCAAATGATATCTTTATTATTGTATTCATCATCTTAAGTATTAATAATATATATAATATAAGATTAAAAATTACAATTCTTTTTTTTCTTTTTCATGTTGAACAGTCAATATTTTCTTCCTAAATAAATTCTTCCATAATAAAATTGAGGTGAAACATTTCATAAAAAATTGATATACTTTTAGGAATTTTCAAGTTCAATTCTCACCATTAATTTTAAGTGTCTATATCTAATTAAAAAATAAAACAAATGGTATTAAAAAATTGGTAAAATGTTATATTATAATATACAATAGATACAACCTAGAATATTATATTATAATTTTTTTTTTTAGAAATATGTTATAATATTTACAAGTAATAACAGTAAATAGCGATAATTTTAATCAATTTTCCTAAAATGAAACTACTTACAAACTTACCTATAAATTATAAAATTCATTCTAATTTTTAAGAGCATATTGTTACGTCTCGTTCAAATTGTTCCTTAAAATCCAAATAAATGGTGGTTGTCTAAAGGAGTTACACTCTACTACATGAAAAAATTCTAGAGTGGCCTAAAAATGTCTAGAAAGAGCTAGAGTTAGATGGACTCAACTCAAGCCTTGAAGTCTCTAGAATGTTCTAGAGCACGCTGGAAGGTGCTAGAAGGTGCTGGAATATTCTAAAATGTGTCAGATAGTTCATGAAAGATGTGCAAGTCTCTAGAAGTTTACGGAACATCTTAGAACTAGCATGAAGAAACTAGACACTCCTAGAAAAATTTAGAGTTGACTAGGAGGTCCTAGAACCCTGTGGCATATTGTAAATAAAACTAGAACACTCTTGTACATTCTAGACTTAGAATGATCTAGAAAGTTGTGGCATAGCCTTAAGCTTGGAGCTACACTATAAATAGACTCATTGGTCTTCATTTGTATTCATCCATGGAAATCTTGGGAAATTGTAAGATAATCTCTCTCTAGAGCAATACAAGATATTCTTTACAAATTCTCTTGTGTTTTTGCTTTTGCTCTTGAATTCTCTCAATCTCTAAGTCTCTTTCTAATCTCTTTGGAGAGTTTTGTTCGGGTGACGTGCTTTATATGCGACGGACCGCATTGGGCACATGAATGCCCAAAAAGGAAGGCCATGAGTGCCTTGTTTGCCTTCATGCATGACCAATATGAAGGTGAAACGGATGAAGGTGCAAATATGGGTTCTTTGCGCTTACTTGGTGCATTGTAGAGCATCCCTAATACCCCAAAAGGATTGATGTTCATAGATGTAACCATCAACAGGAAGGTCGCCAAAGCTTTAGTCGACACAAGTGCATCGCATAAATTTTTTTCATTAGAGGAAGCAAAGAGACTCGACCTTAAGGTTGTAAATGGAGGAGGATCGTTCAAAGTAGTTAACTCGGTAGCACTACCTCTGCATGGAGTTGCTCATGGAGTTAAGGTCAGTCTTGGTGTTTATATTGGCCAAGTAGACTTATCAGTGGCGCCTATAGATGACTTTTCAATAGTATTTGGCATAGAGTTCTTGGACCAAGTTAGAGCTTTCCTTGTGCCATACTCAAACTCTATGTGCATCATGGAGGGTTCGAAGGCATGTGTGATACCGACGGAAATGACCACCAGACCTACTACTCAAGCTCTCTCAGCACTTCAATTTAAAAAAGGGATTGAAGAGGAATGAAGAGATTTACTTTGCCATCTTAAAGGAGTACGTTGATGAGGAGGCATCATTGAAGCCAAGCTTTCCGACGGAAGTGCAAGTTGTCTTAGATAAGTTCCATGATGTGATGCTTGAGGCATTGCCCAAACAGTTACCTCCAAGAAGGAAGGTGGACCTTGAAATTGAATTGGAACCCGGTACCAGGGCACCAACAATAAGCCCTTATCGAATGGAAAACTCAGAGTTGGTAGAACTGCGGAAGAAACTTGATGAATTGCTGGATGTTGGCTTCATAAGGCCCTCTAAAGCCCCATTTGGTGCCCCGGTGCTTTTTCAGAAGAAGAAAGGCAGCTCGCTACCGATGTGCATCGACTATAAGGCTCTGAATAAGATAACAGTAAAGAACAAGTATCCTATCCACTCATTGCTGACTTGTTCGATCAATTAGGGAATGCCAGATACTTTACAAAATTGGACTTGTAGTCAGGATATTACGAGGTACGCATAGCCAAAGGGGATGAGCCCAAGACCACATGTCTGATCAAGTACATTGCCTATGAGTTCCTTGTCATGCCATTTGGTCTCACTAATGCACCTGCCACCTTCTGCACCTTCATAAACAAGATTTTTCCATCCCTACCTCGATCGGTTCATGGTAGTATATCTTGATGACATTGTGATATATAGTCGGACTTTGAAAGAACATCTAGAGCACTTGAAGAATGTGTTTGAGGTCCTTAGGAAAAATGAGCTATATGTCAAGAAGGAGAAATGTTCATTTTCCCAAGATAAGATGATGTTCTTGGGGTATAGGATAAAGGATGGGAAGCTTATGATGGATAGAACCAAGGTGAAAGCCATCCAAGAATGGGAACCTCCTACCAAGGTCCTTGAGTTAAGGTATTTCCTTGGACTTGTAAACTACTACATAAGGTTTATCAAGTCCTACTTAGCAAGAGCAACCCCATATACTAAACTACTCAAAAGAACAAGTATTGGGAATGGACAAGTGCATGGCAAGCCTCATTCGAAGACTTGAAGAATGCCATTAGTGAAGAACTGGTGCTTTGCCTACCAGACCCCTCCAAGATGTAAGAGTTGCACACAGATGCTTCAGAATTTTCCATTGGTAGAGTGTTGATGCAGAAAGGGCATCTGATAGCTTATGAGAGGTTCAAGCTTAATGACACCAAACGCCGCTACACAGTGCAATAAAAGGAAATGACAACTATCATTCATTGCCTAAGGGTGTGGTGACTGATGAACGAAAACCGGCATCGCCAATTCTCGCAAATACTTTGGTTTTAATATTTGTAAAACTCTCGCAAGTGCACGAATCATTTCGTAGAAAATGATAAGTATACTCCCAAGGTCGATCTAAGGAAGGAATGTATGTGGTTCTTAATTTATTATTCAAACTTTTAAAAACGAAATTAAATCCTAAACATCCTGTCACGATATTTTGGGTTTTGTGTTTTTAATCTAATTACAGAAAATTAAACATAGATTCAATAAACATTCATGCAAATTTTATCTTTTATAAATAGTGGAGTATTTATGGATATAATAACTAAGTTAATTATGCTTGCTCGTATTATTTAGGTTATTAAAGATATGAATTGATATTTATTGATTCTCCCTTTTTGTATGAATACCACCTTTGGTGGGGTTAGATATTCTTTGTTAACTAAACAAATCAATTAACACCTATGGGTGGGGTTGATAACTAATTTGGTTAATTAAATTAATTCCTTTTTCTAAGAGATTGAAAATGAACCATTTAAATGCCACCTTTGGTGGGGTTAGACAATTTAAACTTTATTCAAGGTGTCCAAATTAAACCTAAGAATTTAGTTATCCGAGTACTAACTTTCAAGTTTTAAAACCACTACCGAAAACATGTTGTCAATACATTTTCAGATAATAATTCTTATAAAAACTTTTGAAATAGAGCTTCACTCTAACTACCGCGATTGTACCATCAAATAAAGAGCACTACTCTAAATCGAATAGGATAACTAAACCTTAAAATCTAATTTTCAGGTTTAAGTTTGTAATGAAAAATAATATATTTCTCTCTAACATCCTTAATATAAAATCTTGAATAAAAATAAAATCAATTCATTTTAGAAATTTTCACCTATTTAATATTTATGGCATAACAACGTTATTATTATATCATGATTATAAACATTAGCACAGTTAAATTTAATCACGAGACAAATTAAATATAACATGTAAGAATAAAGCATAAAAATAATCAGTAAAGAAAATAAAATCCTTACGAACTTGACGCTATTCCCGTTGCTAGAAAACCTCCAAGCGGAATTTGCACTTCCATTTATTGAATCAAAAATCTAAATTATTACAAAAACATAACTAGTTCTTCCCTAAAAAGGGAAGAACTCTAAAACTAAGAAAAACTAGCTAAAACATAAGAAAAACTAGCTAAAACATAAGAAAAACTAAAAAAACTAAAAACTAAGAAATGGAGAGAAAGAAAGAAGAGAGAAGTGTGGTTTTGAGGTGTGTTTTGAAGTGAATGGAAGGGGGGTATTTATAGGTGAGGATGGAGAGAAAAAATGATTAAAAAAATGTTAAAAAAAATATTAAAAAAATAAAAAACGTGTTTTGGACCTGCTGAGGTCATCAATGACGTCAGCGTAGCGTCGTGGGGCGGCACGTGAAAAATGGGTCAAAAACGCGTTGGGCGCCTTCTGGCCAGGCCACGCTGCAGCGTGAATACGGTGCCGCGCGCTGCGGCGCGGGCAAGCATCAAGCCTTGTAGCCTTGTGCTGGCTTGCCAGCGCTGTGGCAGCTGAAAGCGCTGGCCGCGCGTTTTTCCGTCTTTTGACATTTTTGACCTTTTCGACCCATTTTGTCCAATTTTTCCATGTTTGTTGACCTTTTTCCACTTATTTATCAATTTATTTGTGATGTATTGCTTCAAGTATTCTTCTTTGAGTCTTTACATTGCGTTTTTAGGCCAAAATTCCTGAAAAACAATAAAAATACCCGTGATTCCGAAAAAGACAAATTTATATAAATATATGATAAAACATATAAATATATATATTTTTAATCAATTAAAGTGCATAAAATCATGGTTATTTTAGTGCTTTTTGAGCACTCATCAGTGACATTACTTATTGGGTTCTCATTTCGTTATCATGACCGATAATGTAATAACCAGTTACTTCCAAACTCAAAATAATTTGAGTCCCAAGCAAGCTCGATGGAAAAACTTCTTGGCAGAGTTTGACTATAGGCTAGAGTACAAGCCCGGTAAGGCCAATGTGGTGGTTGATGCGCTAAGTCGAAAGGCAGAATTAGCATCCTTGAGAAGACCAAGCAGTCTCTTGTTGAAAAGAATCAAAGAAGGGTTGGAGTATGATGCCCTGGCTCAAAACCTCTTTGCACTCATCAAGGAAGGAAAGACAAGGCAATTTTGGCTGAGTGATGGACTACTCTACACCAAGCAGAATCATATCTTTGTGCCGAAGTGGGATAACTTGAGAATGTAGCTGATCAAGGAGTGCCACGATTCATTATGGGCTGGACATCCAGGAATGAAACGCACCATTGCCTTAATCAAGTCTATTTACTATTGGCCTCAACTACGGGATGATGTTGAAGCCTATGTGAGTACTTGTCTTGTGTGCCAATAGGACAAGACAAAGCAGCATGCACTTGGAGGTTTGTTAGAGTCACTGCCTATTCCAGAGAGACCATGGGAAAATGTCTCAATGGATTTCATCACTTACTTGCCAAAATCAGAAGGCTTTGACAGTATCATTGTAGTGATCAATCGCTTAAGCAAATATGTGACATTCATACCTACCTCAGTAGATTGCACTACGGATGAGATGACACGGTTGTTTCTCAAGCACGTTGTGAAGCATTGGGGAATTCCATCCAATATTGTGAGTGATCAAGACCCTTGATTTACTGGGAATTTTTGTATGGGATTGTTCAAGTTTTTGGGATCAGACTTGAACTTCTCTACAAGCTTTCATCCATAAAGCAATGGACAAACAGAATGTGCCAATGCATTGTTGGAGCTCTACCTTAGGCACTTTGTTAGTGCCAACCAACATGATTGGGATAAGTTGCTAGATGTAGCCCAATTCTCTTATAACCTGCAAAGGAGTGAGTCCACTACGAAGAGTCCCTTTGAGATCATCATGGGACAGCAACTAATGACCCCTCATGCTTTGGCTACAAGCTATGAAGGGAAGAGTCCTAATGCCTTCAAATTTTCCAAGGTATGACATGAGTAGGCTGAGTTAGCCCGAGCCTATTTAAATAAGGCATCTAAAAAGATGAAAAAATAGGCTGACAAGAAAAGGAGGATGGTGAAATTTCAAGAATGAGATTTGGTCCTTGTCAAACTATTGCCCCAATAGTTCAATTCTTTGCGGAAGGTTCACAAGGGGTTGGTATGGAAGTATAAAGAGCCATTTCCAGTCCTCAAGCGAGTCGGTAAGGTATCTTACAAACTACAACTCCCTATGAAGCTTAAAATCTATCCAATCTTTCATGTAAGAATGTTGAAACCCTATCGTGGAGACGAGGAAGACACAAGTTGGGGAGAATCAAATAGGGAACTCATCGTAATAGTAACCTTCTTCGATAGAGGAGTGGACTCTATCTTGGCAGATCGCCTAATTCGCGCGAAGGGGAGTACCAAGTTATCGGGAATACTTGGTGAAATGGAAGAATGCTCCGAAAATAGAGGCAAGCTGAGAACCTGAAGACTCTTTGTGGCAATTCAAAGATGACATAGAGAGGTTCAAGCTTGAAGACGCGACGAGGGCATCACGAACTTGAGTGGGGGAGGGTGTTACGTCCCACTCAAATTGTCCCTTAAAATCCAAATAAATGGTGGTTGCCTAAAGGATCTATACTTTTCTACATAAGAAAGTTCTAGAGTGGCCTAGAGATATCTAGAAGGAGCTAGAGTTGGATGGACTCAACTCAAGCCTTGAAGAATCTATAATATTCTAGAGTACGCTATAAGGTGCTAGAATATTCTAGAATGTGTTGGATAGTTCATGAAGGATGTGGAACTCTCTAGAAGCTTACGGAACATCCTAGAACTAGCATGAAGGAACTAGAGTTGTCTAGAAGGTCCTAGAACCCTGTGACATATTGTAAATAAAACTAGAACACTCTTGTATATTCTATACATAGAATCATCTAGAAAGTTATGGTATAGCCTTAAGCTTGGAGTCACACTATAAATAGACCCATTGGTCTTCATTTGTATTCATCCTTGGAAATCTTGGGAAATTGTAAGATAATCTCTCTCTAGAGCAATACAAGACATTCTTTACAAATTCTCTTATGTTTTTGCTTTTGCTCTTAAATTCTCTCAATCTCTAAGTCTATTTCTAATTTCTTTGGAGAGTTTCGTTCGGATGATAGGCAGGCTTAGTGCAACGAACCGTGCTAAGTGCCGCACAATCGCTATTTGAAATTTAAGGTCGTGACAATAGGTCGAGTTAAACAAATCCAATTATTTGACATCAATACTCTTTGCCTATGTTGAGTTAAAAAAAATTGTGATGAATTATATCGGACCAGTTTACAAAATAAATATATATAATAAATTATATTATCAAACTATTTTAACTTTAAGATACTTTAAACCAATAATCTAGATATTATCATATTTAAATTTTAAATTTAACGAATGCCTACTGAATGTAAAGAAAACAAATCAAATCAAATAAAAAAATATTCAACGTCAACTGCACTCAAATCAATGATACAAAATATATATTAGGTTGGTTCCGATGACAAATAATTTACACAAATATTATTAATAAAATTATTGTAATCTTTTTGAATCAAACTATTTAAAGATATAGATGTTAATAAATATATAAACTTAAATTAATTAATGATTCTTAAAATAAAGAAAAACATTTAATTATAACTATATATATATATATATATATATATATATATATATATATATATATATATATATATTGAGTTTCATTTAATGGTTATTATAATTTAACAATACTATTGTTTAAATAATTTGTCATCAAATTGTGTCTTTGATAAAATATTATATATTTTCAAAATTATAATTTTAATGTATTAATTTTAATTTTAATGTTATCCTAACACGAATATACATTACCTTTTATTAAAATTACTTTATATAATTTTTTTTACATTTATTAATAAATTTATATTTATAATTGAAAAATTCAAACACATGCAAAGAACTTGCATTTGACTAATATATATAGGAATGTCACACGTTGTTTAAATATGATATTGATATAAGATTATAAGTAAATATGAGCACTATCATCCTCAAGATTAACTTTTTAAGATTTAAAGTCTTATGGTATAACATTATATAAAATTTATATGGTATAAAAGTTTTAGTCTATCAATATATCGAGAAAAAACGAATGGGTGTCCCGCACACAAAAAAAAATATATATGGGCCTTACACAAAAAAACCCAAATAAAATTAGAATATATAAAATTACAAAGTATTAGGCCAAAAGTATCCACATTTTGAAGATATGTTACTGTATAAAAAGAATGTAACACATTGATTCAGAAATATACAAGTATAATATTTATAAGTAGTATGAAACTTACTTTTTTAAGGTTAATATTTTAAGATTCAATAACTCATGTTGTTTATACACTATATAAAATTCACATTCTTTTGAGCTTTAGTCCATTGATTAAAAAAAAGTAAACTTCTCTTAAAAAAATAAAAATAAAAGAAATAAAAAATACAAATAAACCAAATAGTATAATAAAATAGATTAAATACACCATATAATATTTTTTGTAAAACACAAAGACTCATAATTTGACGAGAATATTAAAAGTAGTGTCTTAAATTACTTACACATGATACTAGTACAATATTCATGAGTAAACATGAATATTATTATCTTTAAAGTTAATATATACGGGATTAGTGGTTATAATATAGCATTTAATTAACTTTTTACACCTATAAATATCAAATGTTTAAATTTATAAGGTAGATGAAAGAAAAAATAACTTCATTCAATTTCAACTCTCATGGTATATAAAAATGTAAAATATTAAGTAATATTTTATAATCAACAATCATATTTCTACCTATAATATAACTCAAATATGTATATATATGTGTAATTGTATAAAGTAATTTTTTTAAAAATAAATAATATTTGATTTGATACAAATATTTAATTTGAGATGAGGAATGATAAGGAAAATCAAAATTGTGATGTAATTAAAAAAAATAATGATTGTGACTGTAG
The DNA here is from genome assembly GCA_033030585.1 of Hippophae rhamnoides. Taxonomy (NCBI): domain Eukaryota; kingdom Viridiplantae; phylum Streptophyta; class Magnoliopsida; order Rosales; family Elaeagnaceae; genus Hippophae; species Hippophae rhamnoides. The sequence goes on from CM065430.1 coordinate 23,646,949, forward strand.
ATTTATTTATTTATTTAAAAAAAATAGTAATTTGACTCTTTTTTTAATATTGCTTGTAATTCCCACGTGGGCCATACTAAGGGAGTGAAATATTAAATGGAAAACAATAACAATTTTTAATTTAAAGTAACATATTTTAAATTAACAACACATTTAAATAGTATATGTCTTATAAAATAAATAAAATAACCATAGTCGGGTACCAAACGGTATCGGTGTCTTAGTGGGTTAGTTTTAGTCAACAAAGTTACTTATATAACTTGTAAATTATCATAAATCAAAGCCATTAAAATCTATCTTTTTTCTTTCTAGCTGACTCAAAAAAAACTAATTAAAGATTATGTTGGTGTTTTAATGCATGGTTTATCAATCACCGCCGTACACGTATATATGTAAGAGTGGTTAAAATTTGTCAAAAATGATATAAGAAAGTGAGATCCTTAAAGTTAAGTTTATTTAAGTGGCAGATTGATAAGTGAAATGAGAAACCCAGGGTGTGGTTATATATTGTCGATCATGATCATTTTTTGTTGATTTTAAAAATTAATAAAAATATTTTAAAAATTAATTTAATTAATATAAAAAAATATTAAGTTAAAAATATTTTTTATCAACAATTAAAAATTATATTAAATGTGATGTAAAACTAACCCAATAAAATGATATAATAATAACCCCACCTAAAACTCAATTTATTTGAATTTGATTAAATAAAATATGTTAAATTTACAAATTTTATTTATCCATAAATTCAAATGAAATAACTTATTTATTTTATTTAATAGAATATATTTATTATTAATAATATTATTAGAAATAATGTAATTAAAAGATATTATTTTTATTTTTTATCTTTTTATTTTACAAAAATACAATTAAAATATCATATTTATCCTAGTATATTTGTTTTGATTAAAAAATATTGTAAATATTTTTTAATTTTTATTTATCATTATTAAAAACTTTATTTTTATCATACTTAATCATTTCAAAGAGAATAACAGTTTAAAAAAATAAATTAACATGGCATATTTTTTACCCATAATTAAAAAAATAAATAAAATTATTTATAATCTAATTAATTAAATAACACAAATAATCTAATGTAAAATAATTCATAACATTTTTCTCAAAATAAAAATAAAAACATTTGAATTCAATAAAGACAAATTATCATCACTATTACTTTTATTTATTTTTACTTGAACAATTAAATCAAAATAATAATAAATAAAATTTATAAAATTAATATATTGAATAAGATGCTAACTTTAAACAAGATAAAACACATAAAAATAATAAATAATAATATAAATATGTTAAAAATATATATCTAAAAGAACATTAGAGGAATAAACATTATTATTATTACTGAGAAAATAATTCAATCAATTTGTTTAAATTCAAATATGATATTATATATCGGATTGATTTGACAAATTCTATTTTCAAATCAAATTCAGATTAAAAAGTATGAAATTTGTTCGGATTCGATTTGTATTCAAATCGACAAATTTTATACTTATTATATTTATTCATAATTGAATTACTATTAAATTATAAATAAATACATATTTTATTTTATAATATGTTATATTTAAATATTATATATCATAATTACATTATATTACAATTTTAACTTAAAATAAATATAAATATTTAAATAATTTAATAATTGTATGAACATTCTTTTTATTCTTTTGATTTTTTTAATTGTAATTATAAATAAATTTTGTTATAAATACATAAGTTTAAAATTTAAATATTATGTATGTCGTGTTTTATATATAATAATAATTTAATATTATTATAACTTTATTCAATTTAAAAAATTTAATCTATTCGAATTTGAATTGGTTTATATTGATTACATCATCGTACCATATTCGGATTAAAAATCTTCAAATTTAATTCAAATCATATCAAATATGGATTAATCAAAAATATAGAATTTTGATATTTATTCAACCTCGCTACTAGGATAATATCCTAAATCCAATTTCAGTCGTATCCAATTCATATATGCAAAAAAAAAAAATGTTTCAATTGTCTACTTACTCTAATTAATGCTATAATATTTCACGTTATATTTTTAAATTAACAATAAAACTAAATACATAAACACCTTACTACAAACACTTTACTAAAAAAAAATGGATAACGGTGGACGGAGAATGACTTTATTCTGCCCTCTTTCTGAAAATTTACGTATTTAGTGAATAAATAAATAAATAAATATATATTGTTGTATCGAAAATAAAATGGACCATTTGGTGGGCTCTGACTTGTGTAAATTGGTAGGTGATAAAAAAAGAATTTGTTTGACTTTTCAACAGGTTGTTGAGAAGTAAAAGATATATTAGCTTTAATATTATTATTCTTTTTAATATTCAATTAATATATCTTAACTAACTTGTTTAGTTAATTTTTTTTAAGAATAAGTTATAATTCAATTTAATTTATCAATTAAATTCAATCTTAATTTATTTTTAAATAATTTACTGGTACTAACTTAAAATATAATTTATTTATATATAAAGAATAATAAAATAATAATTAATATAAAATAAATTTTTATTTTTTATTAATTATCATTACTTTATTTTCATATTTATTTAATTTTTAATAAAAAAATTAAATAAACTTTTGTCTTTTAACATAATTTCTTATGAAATTTTATTTTTAACATTATTAAAATTTTATATTCTACTCACATTTTAATCACTTAAAAATCATAATATTTAATAAAAATTATTAAAATAATATAATATTTTATTATTTCTTTAACTAAAATTATTTTTAATTTAAGAAATTAAAAAGCGACTTCAACCTATATTTTTTATTCGGTGAACGAAACAGACGTGGTCATAATGAGATGGGAACAAGTGCTCAGCCTCAGCACCTCCTCACAAAACGCACGTGTCACTAACTGAATCAATTCCTTATCTAACCTTTTTATGACAAGCATGTAACTGTAGCTATCGAACGAGTAGTCGAGTTTTTCAGGGACGATTATTGAACGACCCCCCACAACAAGATTTGTTTCTAAGCTTAATGGTAATTTAACATTTATAAAATGTTCTTAAAGTAATTATTATTTTAGTGGTAATATTTTTTTAATAATCAACAAAAAAAAATAGTAAAAAATTGAGATAATTATATGTCATATTTTAATATATTTATAAATTTAATGTAATGTGAACAAATAAATCATAATTTGACATTCATATTTTTTATAAAAATATTTTAGTGTGTATTTTTTTAATATAAAAGGTGTTGTTATTGTAAAAGCAATTATAAATTATTATCACGTCATGGTTTATTGGTTTACCTTTATTGACAAAGATTTACCTTTCTGATGGTAAGCTATAAACTTATGTATACAGTAGAACTATACCATGCAAGTTCGATTTATCTCGTGATGTTTTAAATAATTTATATATTTGGTTCAATTTTGGACCAACATTTTCTACCACAAAAATCAACTTTATTTAAGATAAGATTAAAAATATTGTGAATAAAATAATTTGTGCTCTACCAATAAATTCATTTGTAAGAATGTATATTTGTGTCTAAAAATTATAAAAAATACTATAGACAACCAACACAACTTGAATTGGGATTCACAAACGTAAGTTTTTTCTTTGTAAAGAACTTTTTTTTGAATAAAATCTTTAAATTCAATATTTAAACGGGATAATAAGACATACATTTAGCATCAAAATTAATTATGAAAAGTAAAATATTAATATTTTTAGATAAAAATAACTTAACCTACAAGAATTTAAAAAAAATTATATGTTTATCGGATTATCTAATCTATCTATTATAATTATTAAATATATAAGTACAAACTTGATTTTATAATACATTTATAAAGATAATATCATAATTTATTTTACTTACAAATTTCTACTCTATTTTAACAACATCTAATATTAACATGAGCAGATAATAATCAACGTTCTTGTTAAGTTATATTTGATATTATAATTCACTTATATTTCATTTGTACTACACTTGTATTATTTCACTTATATTACACTTTCACTATTTTACTTGTATTACACTTCTACTATTTCACGTGTACTACACTTCTACTATTTCACGTTTACTACACTTACTATTTCACTTGTACTACACTTACTATTTTACTTGTACTACACTTGTTATAATCCTATAAATATGGTACTCTATGTACATTCTAAAACATATCAATACAACATTAAATCATTCTTTCTTTTTATCTCTCTATACTCTTCACATTGTATCAAAGCCTCTCATATACCTCTAGAATTTCTATCAAAATTTTGCTTCTCTTCATCACAGCCAACCCAGCTCACCCTAACTCGGTTGAATCTCAACCCAATTCACCCCAACCCGGCTCACTCCAACTTGGCTCACTCCAACCCGACTCACCTCAACTCAGTTACAGGCTTGTTTTCAACTCCTCTTTTAATTTTTAAGGATATATCCTTTATACTATTTCTATATATTTGCTTTATATTTCCTCTATTATTTCATTAAAATAGACCGAAATGATGTCTCAAAACCAATCTATACCACCATTGATGATACTAACTACCTAGTCTGGGTACAAGCAATGAAAAATGAAAGGACTCAAGTTATGACATTTTATAACTGGTGATATCTCTATACCCATCTAAGAAACCACTGAAAACAATTCTTTATTTGCTGACCACCTTGAAGAATGGGAGAGTAAATATCATTAAATTATTACTCCGTTCCGTAACACCACCTTACCCTCCATCCATGGTGAATTTGGGCATTTTGACACTGCCAAAGAAGTTTGGGAATTTCTTGAGGCTCGTTTCACTACAACAGATTTGGCCAACCAATATCAACTTCTAACAACTCTTCATACCAAACGCCAAAGGGCTGATCAAATCATTAACCAATTTCTCTCTAAAATGCATACTATTTGGGATCAACTCACTCTCTCTAAACCAACTTGGATGAACAAGATTGATGCTAAGATGTTTACAACTTACCGTAATCACCAGTGTCTTGTTATTTTTATCATGGCTCTTCATGATCGATTTGAACCTGTTCGGACTTCCCTACTCCATCGGAGTCCTTTTCCATCCTTAGATACTGTTGTGACCAAGCTTCGATCTGAAGAAACTCGGATGGGGGTTTTCAAAGTTCATCATACAGATTTTGTTCTTGCCACCCCTTTTTATCGCCCTAAAGAAGGTTCTAAAGAGGGCTTCAAACATCAAGGTTGCACCTACTATCATAACCCTAATCATGAGCTTCTTACATGTCTCATTCGGGTATGTATATATTGTCACAAGAAGGGTCCAATACACTTTCACAGATATTGCTTTCGGAATCTCTCTCAACATACTTCAGGTAAAAATGGTAACTCACCTATCACTGCTGTTGTTTCTGAGGATAATCATGACAAATTTACCTTCTTTACTCAAGAACTTAAAGGTCTTCTTAAACATGTTCTCTCACAATCTAGTAATCCTCCTTCTATTGCCTTGTCTCTCACATCAGGTAAATCTTTATGGTATTTTGATTATGCTTATTGTAAACATATGACTCATGATACTCACATCTTCTCTCCCACACAATCTTCCATCTCCAAACCTTTAATTCAAACTGCCAATGGTTCACATATGCATGTTAATATTGTAGGACAAGTTTTCACATCTTCTATATCAATTTCTAACACCTTTCATATTCCCAACCTTACTCTAAATCTTATTTATGTTGGTCAATTATATTAACTTGGTCTTACTATTAATTTTTCCTCTTCTGGTTGTCATGTGTAGGATCCACAGATAGGACAGATCCTTGGGATAAGCCGTAAGGTTGAACGATTATTTGAATTTATCAACCTTAATCTACCCAATTCTCCTTATACTTTCGTTGCTGCTTCTACTACACCTATGAACCTATGGCATGCTTGTCTAGGCTATACGTCTATAGGACGTCTTCGTACTTTAGCATCTTCTGGTAAATTAGGATTTGTTTCTATTTCTGATAATGTAAATTGTTTACCTTGTCAATTGGAAAACAACTTGCTTTATGTTTTAATAAAGATGATTCTACTTTTGTTTCCATTTTTGACTTAATTAATTCCGATGTTTATGGTACATCCTCACATCCTACTATGAGGGGATGTGTTTACTCTGTCATTTTTATTTATGATTATTCAAGATTCACATGAATTTTTCTCATGAAACATAGATCTGAATTACCCAAAATTTATTATGATTTTTCACAAAATGGTTAAAACCCAATTTTCACAAAATATCAAAGTACTTAGAGCTAATAATGCTATTGAATATAAAGAAAGAAATTTTTTAAATTTTCTTCGACAAAATGGGATTCTTTCTCAATATTCTTGTCCTGGCACATCTCAACAAAATGGAAGAGCAGAGCGAAAACACAAAAATATTCTTAATATAGTTCGCACTCTCATCATTTCTAGTTCTTGTCCTGAACGCTTTTGGGGTGAAGTAGCTCTTACGACTGTTTATACCATCAATTGTGTTCTATTATTCACAATCAATCCCCTTATGAGCATCTCTATAGTACTTCTCCATCTTATGAACAGCTCAAAGTGTTTGGTTGTGCCTGTTTTTTTCTTCTTCACCCTCATGAACGCAATAAATTGGAACCTCGTTCTTGTCTTTGTTGTTTCTTAGGGTATGGAATAGAACACAAAGGCTATTTTTGTTGGGACCCTATCTCTAAACGATTACGCATATCTTGTCATGTCATCTTTTGGGAACATAAAATGGTTTCCTCTTTTTCCTCATTTCATGTCTCATCTCCTACCTCACTCTCATTTTTTAATGACCCAACTATTGATTTATTTCCTCCTAACATTGCTCTATTACCCTCACAATCGTCTACTATGGCTTCTCCTGATGTGTCTGCTCCTTCTGTTGATCCTACCATAACAAAATCTTCTGAAGACCAACTACTTGATTGTCCAAAGTCATCACTTTGTCGTTCTACTCATGTAAGTAGTCTTCCTTTTCATCTTCGTGATTACCAATGTTTCTTTACTAATTTGTCTCATCATGAACCCCAAAACTATAAAGAAGATAGTTCTAACCCTCATTGGCAGCAAGTTATGACAGATGAATTACATGCATTAACAAAAACACATACATTAGATCTTGTTGATCTTCCATCTAATAAATCTCTGATTGGTTGAAAGTGGATTTTCAAAATCAAAAATCATTCAGATGGGTCTGTGGAATGATATAAAGCTCATCTGGTTGCAAAGGGTTTTACACAGGAATATGGAATCGACTATGAAGAAACTTTTGCACCTGTAGCTCGCCTCACCTCTGTTCGAAGTATCATTGCTGTTGTTGTTGCCCGAAATTGGAACATGTTTCAAATAGATGTTAAAAATGATTTTCTCAATGGAGACATAACTGAGGAATTTTATATGAAACCTTCTCTTGGATACACTCATTCACCTCATCAAGTATGTAGACTTCGTCGTGCTCTCTATGGCCTCAAACAAGCTCCTCGGGCTTGGTTTTCCAAATTCAACTCTACACTTACTGACTTTGGCTTCACTTCTAGTTCTTATGATTCTGGTCTCTTTATTCGGAAGACCTCCACTAGTGTAACACTTCTACTTCTTTATGTAGATGATATGATCATAACAGGGAATGACTCTAATGACCCTATTGATTTCAAGCAGTTTTTGAACCATCAATTTGAAATGAAATACCTTGGTCGTCTCCACTACTTCTTGGGCCTAGAAATCTCATCTGATTCTCAAGGATATTATCTCTCTCAAGCAAAGTACTCTTTGGATATTTTTAATCGGGTTGGCCTTACTGATTGCAAAACTGCATCAACACCTCTAGAAAACCAATGTCAAACTTACTCCATTAGATGGTACTATTCTCTCACATGCCACATTATACAGACAACTAGCAGGCAGTCTTGTTTATCTCAAAGTCATTCGTCCTGACATTGCCTATGTTATTCATCTGGTTAGTCAATCCATGTCTGCTCCACGGTCTACCCATTATACTGCGGTTCTTCACATTCTCGGCTACATCAAAGGCACCATGTTTCACGGTCTCCACTTCTCCAACAAGTCTAATCTTCTTCTTTCCACCTACTCTGATACTGATTGGGCAAGTGACCCAACCGATCGTCACTCTACCACTAGATATTGTTTCTTTCTTGGAAACTCTCTCATATCTTGGCGAAGCAAGAAACAATCTATTACTTCTCGATCCAGCACTGAAGCGGAATATCATGCTCTTATTGACACCACTCAAGAACTTCTTTGGCTCCGTTGGTTATTTGCTTATATGAGTGTTCTCCAATCAACTACAACTATCCTATATCGTGACAATTAGAGTGCTATTCAAATTGCTCACAATAATGTATTTTATGAACGAACAAAACATATCGAGATTGATTGTCATTTTATTCGACAACATGTTTTTCAAGACACTGTTTGTCTCAAATCAATATCCTCCACGGATCAAACAACTGACATCTTCACCAAATCTCATCTACTATGTAGATTTTAAGAATTAGTTTTCAAACTCAAGTTGATTGTTTTTCTTCCTCTTTGAGTTTGAGGGGGGATGTTAAGTTATATTTAATATTGTAATTCATTTATACTTCACTTGTACTACACTTGTATTATTTTACTTATACTAAACTTCCACTATTTCACTTGTATTATACTTGTACTACACTTCTACTATTTCACTTGTATTATACTTGTACTACACTTGTTACAACCCTATAAATAGTGTTCTCTATGTACATTCTAAAACACATCAATACAACATTAAACCATTCTTTCTTTTTATCTCTCTATACTCTTCACAGCTCTAATTAACTCTTTGTTAATCAAACACATTTATGTAATAACTTACAAAAAAAAGTTAACATATAAATACAAATATACATGTATTTTCTAGAGAGATTTTAATAAAAAATAAGTTCTATGTTGATAGATTCAACAAATAAATAAATCAATAAAAATTCTAACAAATATAAAACAAATGATTTAGATGAAAATAATTACTTTAAACCTAAACAATCAATTTAATAAATCAAGAATACACATGTGATGAATTTATAAAAAAAATCAATACAAACTATAAAATTCATGAAAAATAAAAATGTATAGTATTTTTTGCTCATAAGTTACGTGGGAAGTTGTAACTACAAGGAATGAATTTTATTTATAACAAACAAAATCATAATATTAGGTTATTGTTAGATGACATTTATACTCTAAATAGAATCACTAGTACACTTTAAAAAGAGTATATGATAATTATATAAATTAGTTTGAATTAAAATATAAATTAAAAAATACACATTCAATCGATCAATACTCTACTTAATTGATCTAACAATGGTTCGATCCATCAAGCAACAAATTTATTATTAATGTCACGCAATATGCTAGTAAATGCTTTAAATGTAATTATAGGTGTGAAATTACACAAATTATATTTGAAGTGCATTTGTAAATCAATATATTGCATACAAAAAGTGTAAACACTCAAAATACCTATATAACATGAAATTAAAAAATAAAAATTTTATATTATAATTAATTATAATTATTATAATTATTTAATAAAACTTTAAGTCATATCAATCATATATCTATATAATTTAATTATATAATATAATTTCTTTGTAGGTAAAGTTTTATTTTTAATTTTTTCATACAATGCATTTATGTTATTGTTTATAATATAAAAATATATTTTAACACTTATTTCAAAACATATTGTACATCTTTTTCTTATAATGAATTTTTTTAGTTAAAAATAAAAATAATTAATCAATTAGATTATATAAAAATATAAAAACTTTAAGTAATTTTTATATACTCGTGGATACGAGAAATTAGCAGGGAGGATGAGGAAAGATAAACTTAACATAATTGAATACCATAAAAATCAATAAAATAGTATCAAATATTTATAAAAATATGTAGTTTATTTAAACATATAAAAACTTTAAAATTTGAGTCTCATATTGAATAATGTAATTATTTTAAGAATAAGAAAAAAAAGCCTTAATTAAAAATAAGGACATTTTAAGAATTTTATCTCTCACTACTACCGTAATCTTCTTTAATAAATGAAAGAAGACGAAGTATTAATTAAATAATTTACAAACGAAAAACTAATTTTTAGAGCGAAGAAAAATATCATCACACAAATACTCTCTTTCTCGGTTTCTTCCATCGAAAAACCATTGTGACCGAACGGGTTAAAACATAGACCAAACGGATAAAAGAGTAAAATTTAAATAAATATGAGCAGAAAAGACAGAAAAGCCTCTTTGAGTCTCTGTTGGGTTTGTCAAACCATTTCTGCCTTTTTAGTTCATATTTCAAGATCGGTTTTCAAAGACAATTGATTTTGGTTTGTTTTACAGCACCTGGTATTTCTGTGAGAGCCAAACAAACAGGTGGAAGAGAAAAACATAGAAACAGTAATCTAATGCATACCTTCGTGTATTTGCTTTTGTTCTCTTTTATATATATATATATATATATATATATATTTTATTATTATAATTTAATTATTTGTCTAGGAAATTCCTATAATATTTTTCCGGGTAATTTGGCCTAACCTACCGTGAAACCCCAATTTTTTTTGTTTCGTTTTCTCCGATTGCGTATCTGAATCAAATTCTACGTAATATTTTGGTTATCGACAATAATCCCATTTTTTTCATCATCATTTGTTTGGTATAAACGGATAGAACCTGACGATATTGGTTTAGAGTATCGATTATTTGCTACCCAATTGGTAACAAAACGTAATCTCTCTTTCTGGGTATCTGTCAAAACTGCTGGAATATCGATTTTTCATATCGGAGTTTTGTTTATCTATCTTGTTGATCATAAAACCTCGAGAAAGACGTTTTTTTTTTATTCTTCATCTGTTTCTGGGTACAGCCAAAATCACTTCTAAGTCTCCAATTTTTGTTTTTCTACATAACAGATTTCTCAATCTAGATTTCCCAATTTCGATTGGAGGCAGGGTGTTTTGATCAAGATGAAGTCAGGTTCACTGGACGATTGGAGGAATTATTTTCGAACTGCAAATTGGGATATATTTGATATAATCGACCATGCAATTATGGTAGCTGCTACTGATTGTCCGAAGGAGTTTAAGTTGAGGAGAGATCGAATTGCAGAGCGTTTGTTTTCTTGTAGATTGACAAAATGCTCTGGTTGTGAACGAGTTGAGTTGGCTATACCTAATGATGATGTAGAAGAAGATGATGAGGAAAGAGTTTGTAAATCTGGTTTTGATAGAGATGGAGGAGAATTTGAAGCCGGAGCTAGCAAAGAGAGTAAGGTGAATGATAGTAGAGATGATCAAGGAGAAATGAACACGAACCATGTTAGCAATTATAGCTATGGAGATGCTGAGGCATTAACTGATGAAATCGAAGAACAAAATCAGATTGTTGGTGAAGTATTGAGGATCAAAGAGATTCTACTTGCTAGAGAAGAAGAGGTATATATGAGTAAAGCCTCCTTGATTTGCTTAATTTTTCTGTTTTAGTTGTCAATTGTGTTCTACTTCATTTCTTCATATTTGCATGTTAACCCAGAAGTTTAAGAGTCATTTTAGTTGTTTGATTTGGTTGTTTAAGATTGTAGCTAGACATATTTGAGATGGGTTTGTAGGATCTTGAAGAATTCTTGTGCCAGTTTGGAAGATTGTACTTTTTACTTTAGTTAGGTTAGTTGAAAAAGCCCTTTTGTTTTTCTGGGTACTTTTGTTTCTAATTTTTGTGCTTTGATTGTTCTTTTGATAGTCTGAGTCGGTACTCTTTGAATCACTGAGGAGGCTTCAATTGATGGACCTGACTGTGCACACTCTTAAGGTCTGGTTAAATCCTCATTTGTTCATCCACTAAGATTATTCTGTCCCTGAGAAGTTATTAATACTTCACAAAATATTTTGTTTGGTGAAGGTTAATTTTTCCATTTTGACTAGTATTTGAACTACCATACTTCTTTTCCAGGCAACTAAGATTGGGAAGGCAGTGAATGGTCTTCGAAAGCATGGATCGGAGCAGATTCGTCAGTTTGCTCGTACTCTAATTGAGTATGCATTTACATCCTTTAGTTTGTAATGTTCTTTTGGCTGTCATTAGCACGAAACTGTGTATCAAGTAACCCAAAGCTTGCTGCAAAGCCATTAGTATCATTATTATATCTCGGTGAAATATTCTATATTTGCAATTACTCCTTCTTATATGCTTTTATTTTCATTTTTCGGATCAATCAATGTTTTCTCCTTGTTCTTTTTGGATGCATTAATTGATTTCCTATGTTTTTGTCGCTTATCGATTAATAACCAATTATGTAGATGTTGTGATTTGCTGATTTCCTCATTCATTGTGTCTGTATATTCATATTTCATTCTCGAAACCCACATTTTTGTTGCTTATCGGTTCGTTATCAATTATGAGGATGTCAGGATGTGCTGATTCCATATTTATTATGGTCTTATGTTCATTTTATATCATAGTTCATATTGGCAAGAAATCTGGAGTACACTCGTATTACTTCTTAGATCTAATCTGAACTTCTATGAGTGTTGTCTCTTTTTATCATCCACATGTTTTGCAAACTCTACCAAGATATCTGTCCTTTTGAACGTTTCGCTTTTTCCCCTTATTTTTTAGTTAATAAGCACAGTACATGAGGGTGTAAAGTTAGTCTGGATGAGCTTTAACTGATAGAAGCTTCATAGAAAACCTGTAGATATGGGAGCTCCGTATCCTTTTTTGTATTGCATTATTAGTACTATGAGGGAACATTTTGGCGAACCAATGCTTTATCAAAGTTTGATTTATTTATTTAACGATGCAATGCCATCATATTCTTCTAATACAATATTATTGATTGCAGTCTGTGGAAAGTCTTGGTAGATGAATGGGTCAACACCACAGCAGCTATTCCAAGTATGAACTCTTTCCTAACATTTTATGCTAACTTGTAACTGTAAGTGTTTTGCAAAAGCTGAGTGTGTTTGCGTATTTATAGGTACAGAGGGCACCCCCCCAGATTCGACAAATCCTTCTGTTGTTGATGATGAAGAAGGGCTTCCATCCCCTCCCCTTGATGAAGGATTTTTGTTTTCTAGTCAGCCCACTGCGATGGAGCTCTCTGATGTATAGTTTTCTCACTCTTTCTTTTTGTTTTCTGTTCACTCGTCTTTATTATTAAAAGATTGTTTCTCCTAAAATGTGATGTTTATAAACTGACCTAAGCTTTTCTCCTGCTTGCTCATTGTTTGCCCTCAATGAAGTTCTTCGATGGCATGGATGATGACGGAAGTGAGTTGATTTTCTTATGTTCTTCTTATTCTCTTAGATAGCTTTTACACTTCGGTCTTTATTTGAACTTCCCACTACCTAGATTCATAACTAAAGATCGGGGAATGTTGTTTCAGATCCTAGAAACAGTGGGGAATCCATCAAGAGTCGTGAAAAGGGAAGAAAATCCATATTGGAGGATCGAAATGTTACAAAGCTGAAACAGCAGTCTTCCAATGAAGTCGCTTTGGTTGCCAGGGAGAATAAAAGTCAGCAACTGAAGAAGCAGGAAACTATTGTGAAGCCAAGTAAGCCCTCAAACACTATTTCTGGGCCTGGGAGACCTCCAAGACAAAATAACGACCAAAAGGTCAAATATGAAGCAAAAATCCAGCAAACGTTAGAGAATGGTACCATTCAAAGGAGGCCACCCACTGGCATGCAAAATGTAAGTACATGTCTACATGAAAGGGTGGGTGGTTTAAATTCTATATCTTAGAAAACACTTGAGATAAGAAATCAATTGAAGTGGTAGGATGTGATTTGATAAAACAATTGAATCCACTTTTTAACATTCAGCCCCTAATGGTGATCTCATTTCGAGATAAATAGAATTACTATTGTATCTTAAGTTTTATTTTGTTTCTTTTTTTGTTGGTTCTAGAAATCCAAGTGCTCGGATGAAGATGCAGTTCAAATGAAACTTGAAGCCACAAAAAGGAAACTCCAAGAACGATATCAACAAGCTGAGAATGGTATGTTTTCTCTCCTACCTATTAAATCTTGCAAGTATTTATAGGTTTTAATTATATAGATGCTTTAATGTGGAGACGATGATCAGTATGTTATCTGACAGCCAAAAAGCAAAGGACAATCCAGGTTATGGAATTGCATGATCTACCGAAGCAGGGGATCTTACAAAGAAATCCAAATGTGAAAACCGGAAACCATAACCGAAACTGGGCACATGGGCGACGATAAGTTTTTTCAGAAGTTTCCAATTGCTTTTCACATGTGTCTTCCATTTCCAGTCTAGTGGAAGGCCGCAAGTAACTCTCCCGGCAAACTGTGATGACCTGACCTACCCACTTGTGAATCTGCAATAAGAAGTTTGATTCACCATTCTTGATGGATAGAGGACTATTTCCGATGTAGAGTCGAACTTACGAGTCTGTTTTGCTAAATTATAGACATGAACCTTTATATGTCTTTCTTTGTATAAAATTGAAAGGCAGGTCATAACTCTATGCAGTCTGAATTAGTGACCATTCTGAGTTGAATTTCCGAAGAAAACCGGATCTTTAATGAGTCCATTTCGTTGAAGAACTGCCGTTGAACATTTTTTCTACATGATAACAAAAAAGTCTACTGAGTGGAATGAATGTATATGTGTCACTCTGCACAGAATAAGTGCGTTGTCACAGTATCAACTGTAAACACCTTCATTTGAATGAATAAGGTTGAAACTTATACCTCCACTGTGACTCACCAAATTTCTGTTTGTGATTTTGTTTGTTGTGCTTGTATAAAGTGACTCGTATGAATCAGACTTATTGGAAACTGATGGGTGTTCTAATAAAAAAAAATTAAGAGAAAAAAAAGAAAGAAGGAAACTGATGGGTGTTTTTGAAGTTTTGGTTCTTTAGGTTAGAAGTAGTAATGAATAGTTACTATGTTTAGATTTGAACTTTTTGAGCAAATAAGAAATCTCAATACATAGGAAAAATCTACATATCCCTATTAACAAAATTGCATCTTACTTAAAAAGTAAATTACATGCTTTACAAAAGTATTTTAGATTTCTATCTAATTTAATAACAAGATTTGTGTCTTAGAATTAATTCAAAATTAAATTTTGTGTTCCAGTCATAGAGATATAAATTTATATTTATTTATATATTCTTGATACTGTTAAAATTATATAAAAAATTAATTTAATTTTTAAAAATAATTATAATATATATTAAAATATAAAAAAAATAATAATATAAAAAATAAGTGATATTTATATTTGTCTTAAAATCAAATAGAATTATTCGCATAGTCGCATAAGAAATACAGAACGAAAATGACACTAACTTATTGCTGCTGCTATTGTTAATATTAATTGGTGAGTTATTTTTCCTAACAAACTATGTTAATGTAAAATGTTCTTTAAAAGAAAAAAAGAATAAAGTTCGAATGGAATGTAACTTGGCTCAGTATGCAAAAGTGAAGTTGTCGCTTTGACCAGTCCAAAATGGTTGCCTTGGACCCACACGTCTCAAACAAAATCGTGTATACTACTGTATAGGGTCATATTATAGATGCTGGTGTTTATCTCTAAAATAATAATAATAATAATAATAATAATAATAATAATAATATTTTTTTATTATTATAATAAAAATACATTAAATATTTTTTTTAATATTAATTATTAAATAAATTATTAATATAATAATAATAATAATAATAATAATAATTTATATCAAAATACTAAATAATTATCATTTACACTTTTATGATAACTTCATAATTTAGTTATAGAAAAAAAGTTTGGTAATGTTGTGTTATTTTATTAAATAAAAAATTTAATACATTATTAATCCAAAATGTATATCAATAAAACAACTTTTTTAAAAATGAAACTTAATTAGTAGAATAATGGTTATATTTTTATAAAAATATTTATTATTTTAGATGTTCTCTTATTTTCTTATTCATTTTATTATAAAAATAACTCTAATTATCTTATTAATTATGTTTATCTCTACACACTGTTACAATAAATAGTATTTAAATTAGGATTAAAAGTTATTTTTAAGAAAAAAATAAACTTATAATTCATAAGAAATTAGTAGGCTTATAAATAGACAAATCTATTCAAGTAAAAAATGATTTCAAATAGATTTAAAATTAAAAAATATAAAAAATAGCGTCAATTTACAAGTATAACCGATGCTATATGTGGCACATAACATCTATCGTACACGTCAATAGACAGTAATCCACACATAACGTCGATTATACACGTCAATCGATACTACGTGTCACGTTTATTAATTATATAATTTTTAAGTCGATTAATGAGTAAAATTGACTTTAATTTTTAAATCGATTGATGCGTAAAATCAATTTAAAAATTAAAATAACCTCGATTTAAGTTGATAAGGTCTTTTTAAGTTGGTCAATAAAAACTTAAAATATCTTCATTGTAACACTGACAATCATTTTTTTCTACCTTCAATAGTATCATATTTTTTTCCTTTATTAACCATCGTTTACTATTCGATGCAAAACAATATATAATTTTTATCGAAATTAAAATTAAGTTACTATCAACTTGCACCATTTTTGTCAATGGTTGCCACTATTATCAATTTTTTCCTCCGATATTATTGACCCCTTATCATTTTTAAACCACATTATATTAAATCAAAACCATTTTTATTTTAGATTTAATTGAATATAAAATGTATGCTTAGAAATAATGAAGAGATTAATAAGATTAGAGATATTAAGTTAGTGGTAATGGCAATAAAATGCATAGATATATTCTTTAAATGAGTTTGTTGTGGGTTAAATATAATTTTAATAAATAAAACAGTTTTAGATTATTTTATAATAAATATTAAAAGTTGATTAATCGATAAAAAAAATAAAATAATATTAGAAATAGATGTAAATAACGAAAGAAATTGACAATATATATAGAATAGTATAAGATATTTTTGAATTAAAATTTACAAACAAAATATATAAAATAATAAATATTTTTATAAAAATAAAAATATTTTTCTATAAATTAAGATTTTTTTTAAATTAAAATATTATTGTACCTTTTTGTTTAATGATAGAATTAATAATATATTAATTTAATAATATAAGTCCATATAAGTATGTTTTTTGTTTGATAAGGGTAAAATTATGTATCAAATTCATACTATAACATTAAATAATATTAAATAAGATTTAATTGATCGAAATTTAACATTAAATAAATTTAATTAGTCCAAACTCAACTTAAATGACATTTAATTAGATAAATTTTAAGAGATATTATAAATATTCTTTTCTAATTAAAAAATTCTTTTATCACTTAAATTTAAATTTATTCAAAATTATTATTTTTTTCAAATATTACAAACATACTTGTTATCTACCTAAGTACATTTTATTTTTACATCAAATTTTAATGACTACTTTTGTAACATTCAAAAGTCAAAATCCTTTATTTATTATTATTATTTGACTTAACCCTAGATTTGAATAACTTGAGGATATAACTAAACAATTGAGGTCAAAAGTTAATTTTTTTATCCCATGAAATATTTGACTGCTTTTTTAAAACTCAAAATTCTCGTTTCCTATAATTTGTGGATTAAATTATTTTATTCAGCAACGAACAAAATAATCATAGAATAAACATAATAACATAAAGCAAACATGTGATTTGCCACAATTTACACGAACTTATTTATGTATATTGTCATATAAATAGTTTTTCAGCTTCATATATATAATCTCTTCATATATATTATTCTTTCGCACATTTAGAACAAAATTCTAGGCGTAAGCTCATATATTGTCAGTGTCACAAGAAAAATATTGGAATAAATAAAGAAGAATATATTGTGTGGGATTTAGAAGGTAAGCCATTGAAACATCCTCTTCTTATTTCTAAGTTGAAAAGCTGGTAAGTAATGAATGAGTCCAGTGAAGAAAATTCGCTTTCTTACTTTAAATCATAAATTCCAGCTACAAATATTAATTATTTTGTATAAATAAAATTCAAAAAATTATAATCGGTCAAGTCTATTATTAGATTACTCTCTTCATGTTAATGATTAGTATGATCACACGTTAGCGAGATCAAGACATACTAATAATTCCTCTCTTATTAATTAATTTTAAGAAATAAAGATTCCATATATTTTCTTTAGTTTTTCTTTTCGGTTCAATTCAATTTTTTTTAAAAAATTATAACTATACAATAAAAATAACATGTTAATAATATTAAATGTGATGTAATTAAACATCGTTCAATATTAAATAAATTTAAATTATCGTAATTTAATTTGAATAATATTTAAAATCAAATGATATTATAGATATTTTTTAATATTAAAAATATATGAGTTAAATATAATGTTATTATTTTTATGATTATAAATTATAAATTTAATATTTTTAATTTTTTACGTATAATTTGCTTATTTACTTGTTTTCTAGTTTAATTTTTCATTATATACCCACAACTTTACTATTATATAATTAAATATACTTACTAAAAAATTGACAAAAAAGAAACAAATAATGAAAAAATCTAATTTGCATCAAAATGTAATTATACAGATAATTCCTCGGCTTTTTTTTTTTGTTTTTTTTTTTAATTTTTGTCTCCTTCCTTATTGTAATAGATTCGTTTGATCAAAATATATGATTGCCACTAGATCGACTTCATCTTTAAAATGAAAAAGGTAAATCCATATTCCATTCCATTTGGGAGGCGGTGAATATATATATATATATATATATATATATATTATCCCATTTAATTGGATAAAGAAACAAGATGTAAAAAATAATATTAACAGTAAAAAATAAAAATAAAAATAAAATAAAATAAGAATCTCAACAATAATCTTATTCTTTGTAAGTGTCACCTTTTTACTAACTATATTATTAATTTTGATATTTTTTTATTCTTATTCTCAACTAATACTTTTAGATTATATCTATTTAGGTTATTAATATCAATTTTGGTCAATTTTAACAACAATAATACCTCTTATATATTCTAATTTATTGATATTATTATTTAAATTAATCAAAATAGATATTAATAATTTAAATAATAGTAATATAAAAATATCAATTGAGAATAAAAATAAAAAAATATATACCAAAATAAGAACAAGAGTAATTTAAAACTATTAGTTTTTTCACTTTTTTTCTTACAAATCCTATTAAATGTAAAATCAACCCATAAAGACTAGTGAATATTTAATAATTATTTTCTATCTAATTTATTTATTTCAGATGAAGAGTTGAATAAAATAACTAATTTCACGTAAACAAGCAAATACATTGCCTCAAAATTGTGAAAAAAAATTAATTTTTTTCTTTGCTAGAAAAAATATATTTAATTTAAAAATACTTTAGCATTACGAGAAATGACTTAACTAATTAGAGTTATATTATTGCGGTGTTATTATTTTAATAATTTTTTTTAATTCTCTGATTTTGAGTCTCATCCATAATAATTGTGTGTGTTTTGAAAGGTTTAATAGAAATTATAAACAAGATTAGTGTACAAATTTTAAGAAATGTTATTTGATTTGGTCTTAGATAAAAATTATCATTAAATTAATATAAAAATTGTATTAATTTAAATCAATATATTTAAAAAAATTAATTTAATTCAATGATTGATACGAATTGTGTGTAATAAATACGAAAGTATACGTATTCTAATAAGTAATATAATGATAAGGAAATATCGTTCCTACAAAGATTATATTATTATATACTAATTTTTAAAACAAAAAAATAAAAATAAATTTTTTATGTTTTTATTTTTTAAGAAAGCAGAATTAAAAAGTTAAAAATAAATAGTAATAATTAATTAACTCAGATTTGACAGATAAAAAGATATATGATTCTCTCTAATATAATTTTCAATCAATTACATGATCAATTAAATTTAATCTAACATGTATTCATCTCTCATGAAATTACACATCATATAAAAATTAACCTAGTCATATTCTCATGTCAATTAAATTACATACTATTAATTAAGTTCATCAATTATAGATTATATATATAAGAATTAATTATAGATTATATATATAAGAATCATATATTTCTGCTTATTAATTATGTATTTCATTTAATAAAGACAAAAAATTAAACGCTACTAAAAAACATATATATAGTCTCAGACCTATGACCTCGGTTTTTATAAAAATCGAGATTATAGGGTTTTGGTCACAGTCTAATAAAAACCGAAGTTATAGGATATATTTATGATCTTAGCTTTTATTAATAACCGTGACCATAAGTTATATCAAATATATGATTAAAGATTAAGTCGTGGATTAGAATTAAGAAACCCTCAAACAACTAAGGAGTGAGGTGTTGGTGGGTTGTGCATAAGTTAGTTAGTTGGTTTTTGAGTTATTTTATAAGTCAATTTAATCTTAACAATTTTAAAAAATTCAAACCTTTAACCGACATATTACTCAAAAAACTAACATTAAAGTCATCTTATAAGATCGATTTAAAGGAGGTTTATTTGGTGATTTTATACCTATAATCATAACATAATATAAAATGAGTAATGAAGGATTGAAATTAAACATACATGACAGATGTTTGTCAAACATACAATCCATTTGAAGAAAAACACATAACAAACATATAGTATAGTTTCTATAAACCCATTACCCACATTTAGCAGTATTAACTAATATGGATCAAACATTAAGGATTAATAGAATTAATTTCAATTATGGTAGCTTGGTTAAAGAGCAAGGAACCAAAAAATCTTTGTATATGAAACAATTCATTACCCATGTATTTGTTATATGATATATGAACTAAGCACATTACTATTCTATAAAAAAAAAATCAAATTGATAACTAAAAACTGATAGTTCTGTGCTTTATCATTCTATCATTACATTATCACTCAAAAAAATAATTAAACAAAAAATGTTTTGTTCAAAGAATAATTCATGTTGAAATAAAATAAAAGAATTATCAAAATTCAAATAAAAACCCATGAAAAAGTATTAAAAAAATTCAAAATACCCTATAAACTCAATTGAAAGAATAATCTAATTCTAGATATGAATTAATACTTAATTGTGCAAAAATCAAAAAAATCAAATAAATTTATAATAGTCAATGGATGACATGTACAACGTTGGAGGCGTAGTTGACACCTCAACGATGATATTATTGACCGGAGAAGAAGTAAACGATGAGAGTGCTAGTAGTAAGTAGAGTCAAAAATTAGATAATTGGCTGGAAAAAAAACTGGAGGCATTAACGTTGGCGTTGACACTGTTAATGTATCAACTGTTGGGCGCGGCGCTGGGTATGAGACTTGGGTGAGAGGAGTCTCAGATATGAGACTTATGTTTAGAAAAGGGTTTACATTTTATATATAAGAATAAAAAATATATTTAAAAAATCAATATGTATTAAAAGTATAGACTTAATTAGGCCTAGTAAGATTTTTTTAATTTTTGGACCTCTAATCAAATTGATAAGATTGGTTTTGAAATTCTTTAAACTTATTTGGACCAACCAATCTTAAAAAAAAAAATAGGTTCGATTTAGACTCAAACTCGAGTTGAATGGTTAGTTTTTAAATCAAAATGACTAATCTTAAATGTTGATATGAAAATAGAAAGAAAAAAAATGATAGAATTATTAGAGTGGGAAAAATAAAAACTTAAGTGAAAGTTTTCTAAAAAAATTATTATATAAAATAAAAATAAAAATATATAAATTGATCTAATCTTTATAAGGTTTTAAAAAAAGAAAAAATAACCAACACAATGCAAATTTATTTTATAAAAATAATAACAATTAAAAAAGTTGGGTTGATTTCATTAAATTTTGCAACCCTAAAAGCTTTCATGTGTGCACTTTTACTATTTAGTTAAATTTAATAAATAAAAAAAAGTTATAAAATTTTATTTATTCGTAATATTGTCGTTAATAATCTCCATACACAGTATAGTAGTATACGCCTATTTTATATTAAATAAATTATTTTTATATTGTTATATCAAATGGAGTTCAAACCTATATATGTTTATATCGTGGATATCATCAAATTAATTTTTATTTAATTTTTACTATTAAATTATAAAATAATTTTATTTATATCACCATATCAGTTATATTTTTATTTGTTCATTAAAAAATTTTTAAAAAAAAAATCAAAAATCTATAAGATGTATCATCTTACTCATCAATTTTTAAGCAAAGAACGCTGTTATGAGAAGGAAATAGGAATAGTTGGTCTGTAACTATCTCCGATGCAATAATTCCCTGATTTCATAAATAATTTTTAAAAAGTGGTGGATATGGATATATAGACTGGTTGCTTGTCGGAGTATGCTTTACTAGAGTTAATCATAAAATAGTATATTCAGAAATTTATTATGTGGTCATTTATGGCTAATTTTTCATTTTGTTTTTGTCGGTAAACTTAAATTAATTGTTTAACAAAATCATTAAGTACTTTTAAGAGGATTACTTACTAATGATTCTTATATAGAGGTGGATTATTTTGTTTGAAAACTAGTAAAAATGATAATAAATAATAAATTTTATAATTAAAATATAATGAAAATTATTTCAATATTACAAGTGATATAAATACAATAACCGGTGGTATGTATGTAAGTTAATGCTATATATATTTATAAAGAAGTATTATTTTTTTAAGTAATAAATATTATTATTAAAGTAAATTATATATATATATATATATATATATATATATATATATAGCTAGTCTATTCATAAACGTATGAACGTATGCGTCATTTTAATGGTTGTCATTTGTCAAAATCAAAGCAAAGCTGTCGTCAATCTATGGGTAAGGCGTGCATGTTTCCCACAGCAATTCATCAAATTAGGAGTAGGTCGATTTTTAATATATTGATATTTACTAATTAATGACATTTATAATAAAAAAAATTATTTAATAATATATAATATTATAAATTATTAGATATATTTTTAAAGATTGAGAATTAAAAGTAAAAAATAAATATATATATATATAGAAAACAAAATCCAATTTCTGGTGTGAGTAGGAAAAAAAAATGGTGGAGAGTGACAAACACATGCAGCTCCACCACCATATATGTTCTGTTCTTATCCTCATGAAAGATCCCAAAAGTCAATAAAATATAAAATTTTAAACAACAAAACTTACTATAAGTAAATTAACCTTGAACCTTCTAAAAAAGATAAGAAATTTATTTATTTTAATATCCTGACTTGAAATAAGACTGGACCTTTTATCACTATGTCGATCAATGAAATGTCAAGTAATATTTTAGAGACAACATTTTACACATATTTAAGATTTAGTGTTTGTTTGTTACTGTATTTGCAAACATGTATGTAATGGATGTTGAAGCGCGGCAGTTAAAAACAAAAATGAATTGACAGTAGAATAATGGCAGAAATTTAACGTGGTTGGCTTTAATTTGAAAGCTGAAATCTGGAATGACTAGAAATTATTTCTTCCAGTAATAAGATTAATGGAGTGCAAAGTGAGAGGTATCTGACAGGTAATTGAGATAATACGAAAATAGTGTTTCGCGTTCTATTTTGTCCTTCACTTTAGAAAAATATCTAATATTTTTAAGATATCTATACTTTCTCATGTGTTATTTTTATTTGAAAATTGTTATTCGCTTTACTTTCTTCAAACCTGTACTTGTTTGTTGTGTTGATGTTTCTGCAAGGCAAAGCATTCTTATATTTATAAGCAAAATTGCATATCAATGTTAGATACACCTTCTTGTGGTTGTACCTACCATTTGTAGTTACCTGCATTGGTGGTTGCCTTTCTGATTGGTGGTTACCTGCCGCATGTTTTCTTCCTCTTAAATGTAGGAGGGACTCATGAAATCTCCCATAAAATGACGTAGAGGCTCGCCCAATCCAATGACTAAGCGACAATATTCAAAATTTTGTCTCGAGAATTTTTGTTAACATGTCACGATCCATTTTCTTATGTATGGATCTTACCGAGTTGTAATAACTTAACCTCCATTCGTACATGTCAATCGGTGATATCTCACGTCAATATGTTTTGATCTCGAATGAAAGGAGGCATTCTTTCCAAGATGGATAATGCTACGACTATCACAAAATAGCCGATATTTGTCTTGTTGCAACCCGAGTTCTTTCGAGAACTTTTTCATCCATGCTTGACTCTTTACGTACTTAGATTCTTTGCTATAAACTCTAGCCGGTGAGTGGAATGATACTGACATTTTTGTAACTTTGATTGCCATGACCACGGCTCCACTGCCGAATGTAATTAGGTAACCTGAAGTGGATTTTACGGAATCCACGTCACCCGACGTATCTGCGTCTGTGTATCCGAACTAACAGGTTTATCATTTCCAAAACATAGGCATATTTTGGAAGAACCTCGAAGATACACGAAAATCCATTTCTTTTGCAGTGATGTTCCTTTCCAGGATTTGAAAGGAATCTGCTCCGCAAATTCAAGCTGCGTGAGTGATGCTGGCCGTAGGTGTCTGAACCATGGCATACATTAGACTTTCAAGCTTGAAGCGTATGGAACCTCTTCCATCTCTTCCTTCTCTTTGCAATACGTAGAAGGGCTACTGCTTAGAACTTAGCTTAAAGTGATTAGCAAGAGGGACAACTAATCGCTTTAGCCTTATTCATATGAAATCTCACGAATGCTTTCTCAATGTACTTCTCCTGTGACCACGTAATTTATTGGTGCATCTGTCTATACAATAATAGTCGTACGAGAATGTTTTCTTTGGTCCTGAGTCTTTCATGGAAAAAGACTTACTCAATTGTGTTTTCAAGTTGTTGATTAAAAATATTTAGACAATCAACGTATCATCCCACGTAGAGCAAAAAGAATAATAAAATCATCATTAGACAATTTACACAAAAACACAATGAGTAGTGCGAGTAGTCTTTTTGTAGCACTTGCTCCCCATGCCAGACTCCAGCTTCTTGTACCATTGTCTTGGTGCACTGTTTTAAGCCGTAGAGACTTTTCTTCAATTTACGGACATAATCTTTTTTCTCTTTTGTTGAAAACCCCTCACGGTTGCTCCCGTGTATATCTCTTATTCCCAGTCATCATGTAAGAAAGCGGTTTGACATCCGTTTGCTCGACCTCAGTCAGAGACTTAACTGTAACCACTAGTACAACACGGATGGATGTCATTTTTTACAAGCGGAGAGAAAATCTCATCAAAGTCAATACCTTTTCTTTGGTGAATCCTTTAATGACCAATCGGCTTTGTATCGCGGTGGAGCGTATCGCCATAGCCCATACTGAACACCCATTTATTTTTCAAGGCCTTAACTTCCGCTTTGGGCGGCAATCGTCAACTCGAAGGTTTTGTTCTCGTACAAGGACTTCATCTCATCTTGCATGGCTTGATTCATTTTGTTTGGATTAAATCATCCGCTCTTCGCTAACTTTCAAGTTCTCCCCCATCAGTGAAAGTTACATACTCATCTGGAGGATATGAGATAGAGGGTCGTCTCACTCTATCACTTCTTCTCAGTGGAATAGGAGAAGCCACAGGTGTTGGTATTGGATAATGAACATCATTATTTCTCTCATCTTCAGAACCAACTTCTATGGGGGCATCATCTTCATCAGGTGGATAAACCTAGTCTTCATCTCCAACTTATCTTGGCACTGATGTTGGAGGAATTAATTTCAAATATGATGAGTCACCATTGGAATTAGGAACATCTTTCTTCATTTTGATAATATCTTGATAGTGCAATCTTGATAAATACGACATCACGACTCTGCGACAAGTCTCTTTTGCTGGATCGTAAAATCTATAGCCAAATTGATCTTGATCATAGCCAATAAAAATACAACTTGTCTTGTTTTAGCATCAAGTTTGGATCTCTCGTCCTTGGGGATATGAACAAATTCTTTTGACGAAAACACTCGCAGGATGATCATGGAAACATCCTTTCTGACCACGCTTTATTTGGAACATCCGTCTTGAGAGGAGTAAAGGGTGAAAGATTCAGCACGTGTGCAATTGTGAGTATGGTTTCACCCAAAAGTTTTAGGCAACTTTGCATGTGAGAGTAGACATCTAACTCTCTCCATAAAAGTTCTATTCATCCTCTCAGCTATGCCATTCAAATGCGGTGTCTTTGGAGGTGTCATCTGATGCTGAATACCATGATTTTTGCAATAAGCATGGAAATGTCCTATGTATTCTCCACCATTTATGCAATGGGATGCCCGTGACTTCTTTCAATCTGTCTCTCAGTGAGGCATGGAATTCTTTAAAGACATCTAGCACACGATCCTTTGTCTTTAGAAGATATACCAACGTCTTCCTTGAATGATCATCAATGAAAGTTATAAAGTATTGAGCACCGCCAAGTGACTTTGGCATTGGTCCCACGTAAATGCTGAATGAATCGGATCTAAAATATTCATTCGTGCGGAAGGAGGAAGCTCTTGAAAGCAACCTATTTTGTTTTCTGCTTTAAGCCGATGAACACATTTCTCCAAATGTACTTCATACATTCCGGGCAATATCTTCTTTTTGGCTAGACTTGTCAAAACTTTTTCACCACGTGTATTTGAGTCTCTTGTACCGTAGCTACATTTGCTTATCTTTCTCATGGCATTTCTTGTGTCGGTAGAGAGTTTCGCTTGCATTATATACAAAGTTGTATGCTTCTCACCTCAGCCCCTTTACTAAGGAGCCTTTTGTAAGTTTCCATTTGTCATAAATGAAGGAGCTACAATATCCTTCATTTGCGAGTCGGCGTAAGAGATCAAATTCGGGGCGCGTATACGGAATATGCGACATCCTTGAGAAATAGTACGGTTAGTTCTCTGTTTCCAAGCAAACGTCTCTTTTACCTCTTACCTTTGTGAGACCTTCATTTCCCGTTCTAACACACAAAACTTCCACGTGTGTATGATGAGAAAAAATTCTCTCGCGATGTAAGCGTGAGCTATAACACACTGTCAATCACCCAGTGGTCTCGTGTGATGCAAGATTGACAAAATCTTCATCGCCAAACGATATTGAACTCGTATGGTATTTGTTTGCTGCATCATCGCTCACGTAAATCCTTTTTGTTGCTTTGCACTGTGTTCGTTTCTTGTTCCTTCTTGAACACCGACAAAATTTCTTAATGTGACTCTTCTTAACTTACAATGATGGCATTCAACATTGGCAAATTTGTTTGATTTGCCTACTGCTTTCTTACTTCTCGGTTTTTGTTCTTTGTACGGTCTCCTTCCTCACAGACTCTGTGATAAGGGCTTGTGTACGAATCTCTTTCCTTGTTTTGTTTCTCATATGAGAACAAAACCTGACAAACAACTTCAAACTCCGTCTTGTCTTTTGCATAAATCGAGTTGTTGTGATATGATTATATGATGAGGGTAGTGATGCCAATAACATCTGACTTTCTCTTCATCGCCAAAACTCACATTAAATCTTGCTAAGTGAGAAAGCTTGATGTTAAAATTGCTAACATGTCTTTGCATCATTACTCGCATTATCTTCCTTCCTAAATCTTATATAGCTCCTTCCACAAATAAAATTTATTAGGCAAGGTTAACTTTGACATGTACGTGTTTTCTAGAGTCTCCGTGTTTCTTTACTTGATCTTGCAATTTTTTTGATTCAATGTTTTGCAAGACAACAACTGAAGATTTAGGCAATTGTACTATGCAATCTAAATCTATTTCCTCCCATTGTTCCTCGGTAATGATTTGCTACCTTCTTTTCTTTTCAATGACGCCTTATGGACCTTATGTTGAATGAGAATATCTTTCATCCTCGCTTTGCCGTAAGAGAAATTATTATTGCCATTAAATTTCTCAATATCTACCTTTTGGCTTGACATTTTTTTTATTTTGTGTTTCTTTTTTTAAATAAATAAGCACAGGACCTAATAAAATCTTTTCGATGTGGAAGATCGATCTATCTTTATGCAACCACGAGCATATTAAGAATTTTACTAGACCGGCTACGATACCGATTGTTGACACGGTGAGGTAAAGACAAAATGAATTCAACGGTAGAATAATGACAGGAAATTTAACGTGGTTCACCGCTTTAATTTGGGCTAAGTCCACGGGACAAATTCAAAATTATTTCTTCCACTAATAAGATTAATGGAGTGCAAAGTGAGAGGTAATACAACAAATTGAGATAAGCGAAATAGTGTCGCGAGTGTTTCCCAAACTCATTATTTTTGTCGCTCCCAATTTAGAAAAATATCCAATATTTTTCTAAGATAATCTCTCATTTCTCACCTGACACTATTTTTTTTCTTCAAAGGAAATTGTTCCTTTAGCTTTGCTTAGCTTCTTTTCTTGTTTGTTGTGTTGATGTTTCTAAGAGCAAAGACGTTGGTATTTATAGGCAAAATTGCATATCGATGTTAGATACTATTCAATTTGTGGTTGTACCTCAATTAATTAGTTCTGTATCACTTGTAATTTATTCCTCTTAAATGTAGGAGGGACTCACAATGGCTTCAATATCAAATATAGATTATATTTTTTTATTAAAACAAATAATTTTTAATAATATCTTAACTCATTACATTAATTTTTTAAAATTTGAATACATACGATTTTTATAAATTTTAACAACTTTCAAAACGTATAAAACAAATTATACTCTTCACAGAAGCAAATTAACCATAAAATATTCTTTTAATTAAAACTGCTTATGTCTCAAATAACTTTTTAACACAAGCAATCAAATGAAATCTAAAGATCACTTTTAATTGATATATATCCTATCCTTGAAAAAAATATATATACTATTTTATCTTTTAATTATATGCCACTAAATGAGCTGATATTGCATATTTCCAAGTTTAAAGGTAATTCAGTAACCTAATTAATGTAATTATTATAGAGAGAGAGGGAGGAACTAATTAATGTCATCAATGGAGTAAATAAAATAATCAGTAAAATTTGTCAAGGAAAAAATAAATAAATAATTATTTAAATTTTTATATAACTCATTTATTTAAATAATTTTAATTTTAACATCTCTCTAAAAATAGCTTTTATAGTATATGAAAAAACAAATACACTGTATAAAAAGAACCAAAAAGAAAACCTCGTACTTAAAGAATTTATATTATTAAATTAAATCACTTTTCCCTAAGCTACGTATATGTTTAATCTAGAACATAGAGACTATGGTTACGGATGCGAAGAAAAACTGTTATTAATATAATTATTTTTTAATATAATTATAAAATCAGTATTTGAAATCATTTAAAAAAACTTAAGATTTGGAGACGGTTTTTCATGGACAAGTAACATTTCAAGACAATTATTAATCAGTAAGTAACGTTTCCGAACAATTATTAAAAAATATCAAAAAAAATCATTTTTTAAAATTTTTTAAAAAATTTCTAAATACATACGCTAAAAATTAATAAACCTTAATTATTAATTAATATATAATATAATTTAATAAATATATAAATAAATATAATTAATTTTAAATATAAATATATACAGTTATCAATATATAATCGTACTTAAAATCATACTCATACTCAAAATTTATCGGTTAAAAATAAAACGAAAAATACTGATAATTAAATCTTCATTCCCTTTTTCATTTCTAGTAGAATTTCTAGCTATTTCACCTTTATGACTCGACTTAAAGAGATATATTGGTTAATTTGAACTAAAATTAAAACTGAATAAATAAAATCGGTGCTTAAAATGTAAGAATTTGTTTTATACAATGAAAATTATAAAGTCATTTCAAATATAACTCTTTGAATTGGGTTACATTCTGTTGGTTTATAATTTTTTTTGTGTGTATTTTTTAATTATTATTCTTTAAAATTTTGTTTTTAAAATTAAATAATTATTTTATTGAATTTTATGTTAATTGTTAACTTTAGGGACTTAAATAATAATTTCATAGCTCGGAACTTGGAACTCTTTACTTGTTTGTTAGATTGAAATATTTAGGTATTAAAGAATAAGGCTTCATTAAAAAAAATCTAATAAAGTAATACGAACATAAGAATAGTAGATTTTTAAATTTTTACTTAACCAAAATATTATATAAATATAAAAAAAATTATATATTTGAATTTGATCCATTTTAATTCAAAAATTATCTTAATTCATGATGGATTAATTTTTTTAATTTATGAAACCAAATCAACCTAATAAAAAGAAAAAAAAATAAACATTATAAAAACTTTGGTTAATATTAAATGGATTGATTCGAATAATTTTTTTTACACATATGCTTGTATTCTTAATACTCTTAATTTAATCCAAAACTTAATGAAATAATGGTATGTTTATTGTCACATTGATATTTTTTGTTTTAATATTTTCGATAATTTTTAAAATTAAAAATAAATATATTGTAAAAATAATAAAATAAAATGTGATAATAATTAAATTTAAAATAATACACATTTTAATATAAAAAGGTAGAAATTAAATTGATATTATTTTCACTATTAAACTCTTAAGAAATCAATGGCCAACTGGTTGGACTTGTTCTTTGACAAAAAGACTAAAAAAAAGTTAACTAATGATGTGCAATATTTAATTATGTAATTGTTGACTTTTTATGTGGTGTTTGGATGAACCCAAGGGCGCCTCTTTAATTAAGTATTTTTGCCCACATGAAAAAAATAAATATTTGTCCACATAAAACACAAACACAAATCAAATACTGAATTGGATGACCCAAAAAATGATTTATTAATTTTAAAATATATTTATTATCAATCATATTATTTTAATTTTTTTATTAAATATTAGATATTTTTATATTTAAAATATATATTAATTTAAAATATTAAAAAAATAATAATTAATTTATCTTATCATGATAAGGATATTATTTCATACATTAATTTCCCGTTTCAATTTGCTGAAAGCACAATCTGATGCTGACCCCCAACAACCTCCTACCTTTTTCTCCTTATTTAATTTAGTTGAATATAATTTTGTATATCTACGTATAGGTTATAATTTTACTTAAATTTATAATAAGTAAATTATTACTACTTATATATAAAATTGAGAAGAAAAAAAATATTTATATTTTTAATTATATTTCATCTACTAATATCTATAAATTTCTTATACTTGAGGGGAGAATTAACAAAAAAAAAAATACTTAGAAAAATGTTATCATTACCAATTCACTAAAAGCAGTTAATATGTATGTACTTGACCAATCACATTATTTGTACATGTGTAACATTGACCCTTGCCCAATGATCAATGTTTAAATTTCAACCCGCACATCACATATTTATAAATGTTCTCGTTACTATTTTATCCCCACTAAAAAAAATAATTACTTTCCAATCCCAGCTATTAGCAAATTGAGACTGGTTTATTATCCCAAAATTATTAGCCCGTGTTGCTGGAAATCCCAGTCATATTAGTGTTCATAATGTCTAGCAAAAGGACCGTGCTGGTCCAAATTCTCGTACGCAGTGTAAGTTGAAAATAGAGTTACCAATTTGGATTGAACTCAATATAATACAGCATACCTTGAAAAATATATACATAATACAACATAAATTATTTTTTTAATAAAATTAATTATTATTTAATATTGTATAGGTAAAAATATTATATTTTTTACAAATTATTAATAAATAAATAAATAGTTTTAATTTGTTTATAATATTAAAAAACATATGAACTCGTATTAAAAAATATGAAAACAAATACATACAACTTGCAGGAATTATTAGTGTCATCCATGGTTAAAAACGAGTATACGAAGTTCAATGTATATAATACTATTGAAAAAACAAGAAATAGCTACTACCTTGAAAATTTTATTATTTTTCATGCATTTTTCATTCTGATTGTATAGTATTTATAAGGAAATTTTACTCCTTCAATTATTAACTTTGAATTAAGCATCCTTGATTTACTCGCTTGAATTAAGGATTCCTTGTTTTACTCCTTGAATTAAGGATTTCTTGTTTTACTCACTTGAATTAAGGATTCCTTGCTTTACTTTCCTTAAATTAAGCTTTCCTTCTTTCCTTGAATTAAGGTCCTTGTTTTATTCCTTGAATTAAGGTCCTTGTTTTATTCCTTGAATTAAGAAATATCCAATACTCACACCAGCTGGATCCAAAGGTTTATGAATCAAGCTTGGACAAAATCGTTGGCTGATGAGATGCGAGGACTTGGTGAAGATGTCGGCCACTTGGTTGAAGCTTCTTGTATAATGTCGAATCACTTTGTGATTGAACTTGTTCACGAATGTAATGACAATCGGCTTCAATGTGTTTCGTCTCGTGAAACAAGGGTTTGATGCTATATGCGTGCTGATTGTCCTTAGAAATAAGGACATAGGAAGAGTTGTAGGAACACCTAAATCACATAGAAGACCTTTAAGCCATATCAACTCACACGCGGTTGAATCCATTGCACGATACTTGCTTGACACTTCGGCCTTGATCTAGCGATGACGGTTTATTTCTTACTCTTCCCATGTGACCAAGTTTCACCGCAGAAAATGTACGGTGGCAGGTGGTGGACTTGCGATCGATTGCATTCCTCGCCCAATCGCGGTCACAATACCACATGATTTGTGTGTTGTCATTCTTCTTCAGCGATGATACCACGACCCACCGATCCTTTTAAATAGCGTAAGATCCTTTTAACAAGGGTCGAATGCTCGAAGTGTTGGGGAGTGCGTGAATTGGCTCACAATACTTACGAGAATATGTGATGTCGAGTCTGGTGATTGTTAGGTAGATCAACTTACCAACCAGAGTCAGGTAATAACTTATATCCGTGGTGGCGTGCCTTCAAGCTAGGTTTGAGCTTCTTTGTCGAGCAGGGGTAATGGCTGGTTTAGCATCACCATGTTAGCTTCCGAGCAAATCTAGACATATTTCCTTTGGTTAAGAAAAGAATCACTTTTGCGAGGTTGCCATTTCTATACCAAGAAAGTACTTCAATATCCCAAGGTCTTTAATTGCAAACCTTTGTCGAGGGATTGTTTGAGGTTGAAAATCTCGTCGGCATTATCACACCGTAATTATCGGATCATCTACATAAATCAACCTGACCAATTTTCCCATAGTTCTGTGCGAACAAATAGTGAAGAATCGGCATTCGAAGCTTTTGAAACCAACACTAGTGAGACCGAGCAGCTTGGCGTACCAAGCTCAGTGGGGGAACTGTTTCAAACCATAAATGGATTTGTGCAATTTGCACACTAAATCCGATTCATTGCTTTGAGGATGCCCGGGTGACAATTTCATATAGACTTCTTCTTTGAGATTACCATGCAAGAATGCATTCTTCACATCCATTTGGTACATGGACCACCCACTTGTTTACTGAGACGGTAGCACTCTTACTTGTGTTCATTTTTGCAACGGTGCAAATGTTTCTTTGTAATCCACCTTGAATGTTTGAGTGAATCCTCGAGCCACCAATCTTTCTTTATACCTCTCAATTGATCCATCTGACTTGAATTTTAGCTTATAAATCCATTTGCAACCTACGACTTTCTTGCCTTTTGGAAGGTTGGGGATGCTTTCCGTGTGTTGTGTTGATCTAGGGCTTTAAGTTCTTCTTGCATGGCTTCCTTCCACACCTGCTGGCTATTGGCCTCGCCAAAAGTTTTGAGGCTCACCGTAACTTCGATATAGTCTTTGAGGAATGCGGCGTGGGTTGGTGTCAATCTCTTTATATGACACATAATTTGAGATGGGATGTGGGGGTTTGTAGGTGACAAAGTCTTGAAGTCTTGTGGGAGGTTGCCTAACACGCATTGGATTACGTCGTGGAGCAGGAGGAGTTATCTCACACTCGTTCACATCTTGTACCATATTGTGAGGATCTTCTTGATTTTCACCATCTTCAATACAGTGTACCATTAAGAAGAGACCGCTTCATTGTTACTTTCGGTGAGAGATGTATCAATGTTGACATGGTGGGATCTTGTTGTTGTAGAAAGCCTCGAGTTCGATTCTTGGTAATGGAAACACATCCAAGATGTCATCCCTTTGACTTGTGATTTCATGTGACTTGCGGAAAAAGGGTTAGTTTCATAAAATCGAACATCTTTAGACATAATTAATCTCCTAAGTTGGGGATAATAACAATTATATCCCTTTTGTGTAGATGAATAACAAAGAAAAATACATTTACTTATTTAGGATCTAATTTATCTCGATGATGAGATTGAATATGTACAAAACAGTCATGAGACTCTAAGGTGTGAGAGATTAATTTTCCTTCCTTTCAGCTGACCTCGAGGAGACTTGAAATCCAAGATTCTTTTGGGTGATCTATGGATGATGTAAGCAGCGGTCATAACCCGTTGGGACCAGAATCTGTTTGGTACATTCATTTGTAGCATTAATGCTCTAGTTTTTTCAAGTAAGTCCCGATTTTTGCATTCAACTAAACCATTTTGTTGAGGTGTGCCAACCTGACTTGTTTGATGCATAATGCCATTGAATGCTCAAATATTGTTTCATGCTATGGGACACATGTATTCGATGCCATTGTCGGACACTTAAGGTTTGAATTTTAGAGGAGAAATGATTTTTAATAAGGTTATGAAAGTCCTTAAATACTTCCATAACTTCATTCTTAGACTTTAAAAGATATAACCCGTGTGACTCGAGAAAAATCATCAACAAAAATCACAAAATACTTATAACCATCAAAAGATTCATTAGTTGGTCCCCATACATCCTGAATGAACTAGTTCAAAACATTTACTAGCCACTAGACAAGGAGGAATTAAAAGGCAATCTAGTGGCTTTAGACAAGT
The DNA here is from genome assembly GCA_033030585.1 of Hippophae rhamnoides. Classification (NCBI taxonomy): domain Eukaryota; kingdom Viridiplantae; phylum Streptophyta; class Magnoliopsida; order Rosales; family Elaeagnaceae; genus Hippophae; species Hippophae rhamnoides. Next base: position 23,681,868 of record CM065430.1, read on the forward strand.
GGCAAGTTTCACACAATTGCATCATTTCCTAAGTTTGGAAATAAAGTTGACAAAATTAGTGGAGAAGAGTCATTCATTAAACGTTGATGCCACAATTGATTATCTTGGATAGGGTTAAACTTGGCTTGAAACCTACTGGGATTGCTCTTGGATATGTAATAGAGACCATCTAAGTAAAACCGCTTCACCAATCGTCTTTTTGGTGGCCTGATCTGAAAAATGACATTGTGAGGAGAAAAAAAATGGCTAAGCAATTCAAGGTATTTGTGATTTTTCCCTACGTATTGAAGTTGGAAGGGAAAGGAAGGTACATATAAAAACGCCGACTCGATTTCATCTGACATTAATTTTATTTTTTCCTTTCCTAAAACCTTTACATTCTCACCATTTTCAATTGAAACTTGAGAAGGATTTGCTAATTTTTCAAACTTATGAGACTTTGACACATGGTTTGTTATATGATCTATGCTTTGAATCTCTGACCCAAAAATCATGCAACATATTTATTTTAAGAAGCGAGTTTTAAAGGCTTTTATGATACCTTGCATGTCCTCTTGTGGTATGAGTTTTGTATACGCGAGAAACCCGAAACTTGCCTAGCAATCTTTGTCGAGTTTCCTTAACCTATGCTATCCACACACCAATTCTAACTCCTCCCGTCTTGTTTTGAAGATATAACATAAACTCATTCATAAGTTCACTGGATTAGTTGTGAATTTTTGAATGGATTAGACCCGTTAGAGGTAGAAAGCGTATTTGCACGATGTGCGGTACGATTCACTTTCTCAAACCCTATCCTTTATAAAATCGGGTTTTAATTCTCGGATGTAGAATCCAACATGTGTCACTTAATATGGCCCGTATAGTTGCGGTGTTGACATTTCAAGTTTGGATGCTTCCCTTTGTACTTTCTCTCCTTGGTTGATAGGCTTTTTTCCTCGGTGCACTAACCATTTGTATCCTTGTTCATGACTTTCCTCCTTACTTCTTCACGTTGAATTGTCGCACATACATTGGTGAAGGAAGGAAGTTCAGTATTCATGAGTATGTGGCATCGTATATCTTCATATGTTGAATCGAGACTGGATAGAAGTTGAAATATCTTATCTTCTTCCGCTCTTTTTAAGAGCAAAGCTACATCGGTTGTATTAGGACGATCTATTTCTAACTCATTCCACATGCTTTTCATGCTTCCTAAGAGTTGTACAAAAGGCTTACCATCTTGTTGCAGATTTGAGATGTCCTTCTTTAATTGAAAAACTCGTGCAAAGATTTGTTTTGTTGCCATTCATTTCCTGTCTCCCAGAGTTGGTATGCGGTCGAGATAGCGTAACCGAATATTTGACTAATTTACATTCCATGGAATTTAGGAGCCGTGACATAATTGATCCTTACTAAGCCAAGATTCATAGGTTGGTGAGGAAACATCGAGGTATTTCGATGCTTCCATTTATGAACCCCAACTTGGACCTTCCACAGAGCCGAGACAACACTTTCTTGACACAAGGCAAGTAATTAAACTCATTCAACAAGAGCTTAATCTTTGATTTGGGTTGACATCCACCTCGTGCATATTCGCGAAGGAAAGCAGATGAACTTTCACGATCCTAGCGACTTGTCTTCCGTCATTTCAAAGATTGAAGATGCTAAGATAATAATAAAGCAGAAGCAAGTTAATTTTCCTACTCTGATACCATGTTGAAAAAACAAGAAATAACTCTATACAAAAGAGCTCTTATTATTTTCTTCATGTTTTCATTACAATTGTATAGCTATTTATAAGGAAATTTTACTCCTTCAATTACTCTTTGAATTAAGCATCCCTTGATTTACTCCTTGAATTAAGGATTCCTTGTTTTACTCCTTGAATTAAGGTCCTTGTTTTATTCCTTGAAGTAAGGTCCTTGTTTTATTCCTTGAATTAAGGTCCTTGTTTTATTCCTTGAATTAAGAGCTAATATCTAATAGGTACAATATTATGAGCTAATTTTGATCCATTATTACATCCGATCAATTCGTTAGATGAGTAAAAGAAAAAATTATCTTTATTAAGCTTAAATAATAATCACCATCATATTATTAAAAGAGAGTCAATTTTTACACTTTTTTTTAGCCCAAATCAAACTTAACGGCGCATTTTAAAGAATACGTGCCTATAAAATGTATTGCACCAAACCATATACCCAACATATTTTTAGCTTGAATTTGATTTCTCCTTAAATTTTACTTATTTCTTTAATATATTTTCCATTAATCACATTAATTTTTTTATTTACTTTTTAAAATCAATATTATAATGATATTAAATTTTATTAAGTAGAGGATTATATTATTATATATTCTAAGGGTAATAAACTATTTCTAGTAATTATAGTTGGTGATTGATAGTGTATATTTAATATTGTGGCTTTTTAACACTGCAATTTTTACTTTTTACTTATTATTTTGATCAACCTTTAGCCTAATAATGGAGTATCAAAATAAAAATGGGTGAAGAGAATCGTAGCTTATATTATGTTGTAGAATATTAAAACATAAGGAAAATAACAAATAAAGATTGGAATAATTTCACTTTCTCCTTCACCTACGTAAAAAGTTTGGAGGTTTTAGAGATCATATGTTATATTGTGTTTTAGTGTATTAAATAATTCTTATTAGTTTCATAAAACAACACTATAATTATATTTTAACTATTTAACAAAAAAATTGAGCTAAATTTTATCATAAGATATCGAATTTGTGATGATATTAATGAATATTACTTTCTATATTAATTCTATATATAACTTGATAACAACTTTAATAACTCGAGTGTTTTGTTATTTTTAAATGTGTATCTCCCATTTATTCTATAAAGATTATAGATTATGATTCGATGAGATTTACAAGTTTTTTTTTAAATATAAAAAAACTACTTTAATCATCTCACTAAAATTGTTATTTGAAAAATATCATCACAAATTTGACAGTATAAATTGCATACTCAGCTATAATTTTTTCAATGTTTATATTCACTGAAGCGATAGATAATGTATTAAATTACAAAATATATTGAAGCAGTGAAGCTAGGTTTTAGATCACTAGCTATCAGGAAATATCATGGTAAGCCACAAGGAAAATAAAAACGAAAAAAAATTGAAATGGAACAACACTGCATAACCATATTAATACACTGATCAGATCAACTAAGATAGTAATCAAGATTTTCTAAAAAGGAAATAGATCTTGAACTCACAAGTCACAAGTACCATACAACTACTACAAAGTATCTATTAACCTCATACCCCTTTCACAAGCCTCCAAACTCAAACCCTAGCTTTATACTATATAGAATATTTTTTTCCCATTCTTCTTGTGAGGTTTATTGGTAAAAAAGATTCGATCGTCATCTATTACCATAATACACCAGCCACAACCATATCTATCTTAATATACTCATCATAATCTTCCTTAGATTCATATCTGCTCCATCTCGTCCTCTTCGTCCTCATATTCACCATCCTCATCAGCAGTAGCATCCTGGTACTGCTGGTATTCAGACACTAGATCGTTCATGTTGCTCTCAGCTTCAGTAAATTCCATTTCATCCATACCTTCACCAGTGTACCAATGCAAGAAAGCCTTTCTTCTAAACATGGCAGTAAATTGCTCACTCACTCTTCTAAACATTTCCTGAATGGAGGTTGAATTTCCAATGAAGGTTGATGCCATAGAGAGTCCTCTGGGTGGAATGTCACAAACACTAGATTTCACATTGTTAGGGATCCATTCAACGAAGTAAGAGGAGTTTTTGTTCTGCACGTTAATCATTTGTTCGTCAACTTCCTTGGTGCTCATTTTACCCCTAAACATGGCTGAAGCAGTGAGGTAGCGGCCATGTCTTGGGTCAGCAGCACACATCATGTTCTTGGCATCCCACATTTGTTGAGTGAGTTCTGGGACTGTAAGGGCTCGGTACAGCTGAGATCCACGGGATGTCAGAGGAGCAAACCCAACCATGAAGAAGTGAAGGCGAGGGAAGGGAATCAAGTTAACAGCAAGTTTTCGGAGATCGGAGTTGAGCTGACCAGGGAAGCGGAGGCAGCAAGTTACCCCACTCATGGTTGCAGAGATCAAGTGGTTCAGATCACCAACTGTAGCATAACATTACAACAAATAAGCAAAATATCTTTGAGCAAACGTAAGTTAGGAAGGCTACAAATTATCCAAAAAAATCATCCATTGAAAGAAGTTTGAAAAATATATACTTTGCAACATAAAATGAAATGGTCTTTCTTGGAGTAGCCGTGATTATCTTATTAAAAAACATCCCGTGAAGTCATATTTCATGGGAACCTAATTATTATACTACGCAAATAGTTTATAAAATAGAGAGCATAATTAATCGTTAAAAGTCCAAATGTGAATAGAGTTTTCGTATACTATTGATAAGACTGAGTATTTGAAATTCAACAAAACACCCGTTTTCTTCTTTTTATTCTTATGAAATAACTGAGATGAATGAATTTTTGACCATAAAATTAAATTTTCTACCCTTCCTTTCCCATGCTTATATATATTTTTATTGATCAATAATAATAATGCCATTCATTTTAATTGGGTATACACAATAATCTTCATTTTTTGTTAAAAATTCAAAATTATATCAAATAAAAAGAATCAATCCTATTTTCATTTTCAAATTGAATTCAATAAAGATGTATATAAAAAGAGAAAGATGGCTTTCTGCACTCACAAAAGAATAAGGCACAAATCTTAAGTTTGAACCATAAATGTAAAATAATAGCATTCATAAAGGCGGTGGACAAGGTAGCAACTAGAAACTTATGACAATCAGTGCAAAGTTGACTCTCAATGGCAGATGCACATGAAGGGTAGTTCAAGTGTAGAAGTGGTCCCTATATTAAATGACATTTTGTGCTTTTGACAACTCGGAAAGTTGTTTCAACAACATCATATGATTATCTACTTACTACAACTAGGCCTAGTCCCACATCATAATTATCACTGATCTCATGAAACAATTATCATAAGCATTTTTCATCCAAGCCTACTGAAATCAAAAGCAAGCATAATATACACGCTAATTAAAATGACAAAATAGCAATAGACTTGATACCAGATCAAAACAAACTGGCATCCAAATGCAGTTTAGAGCAAGCTTATTGAATTATTCATCTCCAAATTAGTCAAAAACAGTCATAGTTTATCCATGCGATTTCAGGAAATGAGATGGGCTACACCAGAGCAAAACAGGTCAATACTCACAGCTAGGAGTAGTCAATTTAAGAGTCCTGAAGCAGATATCATAGAGAGCCTCATTATCAAGCACCATGCACTCATCTGCATTCTCAACAAGCTGATGAACCGAAAGAGTAGCATTATATGGCTCAACCACAGTGTCAGATACCTTCGGGGAAGGAAACACAGAGAATGTAAGCATCATCCTGTCAGGGTACTCCTCCCGGATTTTGGAGATTAACAAGGTACCCATTCCAGAACCAGTTCCTCCACCCAAGGAATGGCAAACTTGAAATCCTGTATAAATACAAACCATCATGAGAAACCCATCAACCATGATCCCATCATCTATGCTAAAATAAACTGCACAGGCAGCTCAAACAGCTATTCATATCCTAGCTTAACCTACACATAAAAAATCAGAACAGTACGAAGCTACATAAGAACAATTTGCCAGAGATTTACCAACTTTAGTAAGCAATACTATGCTGCGCAAATTAATTGTATATCGTATCATTGTTCTATCCTTACTCTAGGACTGATTTCAGAGCATATAGGCTCAAAGATCAGAGCATTAAAAAGAAGAAAAAAATCGACTGAATAAAAGCATTCTTACCTTGAAGACAATCACAATTCTCAGCCTCTTTTCTGACAACATCAAGAACAGCATCAATGAGCTCAGCACCCTCGGTATAGTGCCCTTTGGCCCAATTGTTCCCGGCACCAGACTGGCCAAAAACGAAGTTATCAGGACGGAAGATCTGGCCATAAGGTCCAGTGCGAACACTGTCCATAGTCCCAGGCTCCAAATCCATGAGCACAGCACGGGGAACAAATCGCCCACAAGAGGCTTCATTGTAGTAGACATTTATGCGTTCCAACTGCAGATGCGAGGAGCCGATGTACTTTCCAGTAGGATCAATGCCATGTTCCTCGCATACCACTTCCCAGAACTTGGAACCTATCTGGTTTCCGCACTGTCCACCCTGAACGTGAAGGATCTCTCTCATTTTCCCCTCTTTTCCCTGAAATATAAAGTGAATTAAGATCTATTCCGATTGAGAGTTTGGAAAGAAAAAAAACTGAGAATTCAACGAAAACTCCATTTGTAACTAAAAGATTTGGCAAGATCTAAAACCAAACCATAAACAATACCAGTAAATTCCAAAAATTTACCAACACATCCAACAAAATCAGTAGTAAAAAAGCAAATCTCACTTTAAGTTACTATGATTTCACTAGTTCTGTGCAATTCAGATATCATGTTATCGAAAACTTTCCAAACAATGTGATAACTACTTAACTGAAGTAAACACTACTACAACTTCAACATAATAGACAGAAAACTAATAATTGAAAATGACGAAACTCAAACAAAACTACAATCAAATACAAGTTACTGGAAAATTATGCCTACACGATATTAAAATTCTTCAGAGAAACACGTGCTTAACTGAAACGCGGGAAAAATTCATAAGGATTCACAACAAAAAATTAATACAAAAATGAAAATATGATTGAAACAGAGAAATTTCTTAACAAAATCGAGAGAATTTGATTACCTGGAAGACTGAAACTGAAGAAAATTGTGCTGTGAGAAGTAGAAACACGAAATGAGGAATATATGAAGAGCAAAATAGCTTAAGTCTATATACGCGAGTGAGAGTGTGGGCAATTGATGTCGGACGGTTGCTTCCCTCCTCTTCTTCATACAACCGTTGGATTCCGTACGATGAAGATAATTGACGGCTAATATTCGTTTGTCGAGTTGCTTCAGCGACGTTTTCAGTTTTTGATTTTCGGTTATTTTTATTAATTCGTAATAAGATGAAATTAAAATAAATGTTTTTTTATAGTGTTTACCAATAATTTATTAGAATTAAAATAATTAAAAATATATTATCTTCCGAAATAAACATTTAGAATTGAAATCAAGAGAATAAAAATTATACTTTATAAAATTATCAATATAAATAAATTATTATTTATATTTAATTTATAATTTATAATTCATATTTTATTTTTATTTTTTAAAAGTAATTAATATATTAATATTTATAATTTTAATTAAAATTATATTTTTTATAAAAAATTAAATAATAAAAATCTAATCAATATGTTAAGTTAAAGAAATTGATGTAGATTAAATATGTTAAGTTAAAGAGATTGATGTAGATTAAATATGTTTTTTTTTTGGTCTAGTTTAATTTTAAAGGATATTTATTAAAATAATTTATTTTTTAAAGAGTAAAATTATCCTAATTTTTTTATTAAAAAGTAAAAAAGAAAGAAAAACAATCATAATAAGATTAGTAATCAAATAGAAGGAAATTTGAAAATAAAATAAGAATTTGTAAGTCATTCTCTCTCCCTTTTATAAGCATTTTTTATCGAATAAATATAAAAAAATAGAATTATTAACTGTATTTCTTTTCACATTCTATATTGATAATTTTACCCTTAATGCTTTATATAATCTATTTTATATAAGATATATATTTTCTTAATCTCTATCTTCAATGTTTCTACTATTAAATTATTTTTTATTTTTTTATACTATTTAATCTATAAAAAAAATTTATTTATATTATTTTATTAATTTTATCTAATAATATTATATTAAGTATTAAATTTAAAATAATTTAAATAATTAAATAATATATTTAAAATTATAATTTATATTATGATATGTGATATCGTAGATGAAAATTAATTTAATAATATAAATAAAATATTTTATAAATTTTTAATATAAATACATTAAAATATAATCATAATAATATTTTTATAGATTTAACATAATTTTTAATCCAAAAAAAACCCTTATAAATTTGATATTTATGTATGTATTATTTAACCTATTAAATAAACAATATAAAGTTAAAAACTATTTTAAAGAAAATATATTTAAGAATTGAAAAGAAAAAAATAGAAATAAAGTAGGATAAATAGTCTCAAAATTTCGCTATTTTCGATAAAAATTGTAATTTGATTCGTTAATTATTAAGTTTTGCAGTAAAAAATTGTTAGTTTTTTGAAATGGTAATTGGATTCTCCAACTTTTATTCAATAAAGAATTTATTCTTTTTTAAAAAAAATAATGAGAGGGAAATAGCCAAAGGTCCAAAGGCAATAATACCAAAGGTCCAAAGGCAATGCTCGTGAAAAAACAATAGTAAACTTTGATAACGTGTTCACATTTCATTGGAAATAATTCACACACGTTCGTTTGGAAAGAGCTAAAGCGCGTAAGAATGAGGTTAAGGGAAGCAAAGAAAGAAGACAAAACTTGCGTATGAAACTTGGGCAGACCACGTGAGATATGGTCTGTAGACATGTGAATTACCAGATATTAAATCCACTTTTTAGTTAAAAGTAAGAAGGAAGATATTAAAATTTAAAGAAAAATATTATTATAATTAATATTAAAAATAAATTCTATTATTTTATTAAATAATTATATCTCATATTATAAAAAATCTCAAATAAAAAATATGATTGAATACAGAGTCACTCACGAAGATAAGAATTGTAATTGCGTTATCTAATATTTTATACTTTTTTACTAATTTAAAAAAATATTTATATTTTTTAAAAGATTAAAATATACTATTATTAAAACATAAATAAATCAACAACTATAACACAATTTAAATTCAAGACTAATTATATAACATTCTTTATTCTTTAATATATAATTTTTCTTATATTAAAATTATTTAAACTATTAAAAATTAATAATGTAAAACAATCTTGTTATTTTGTAACTTCTTAATAATGATTGATTTCAACTTTTATTTACAGTAATATATTTTTTAATAATTTAATTTTAAAGGTGAAATAAGAATGTCATTCATTATCTTTTAGGTAAGGTATTATAAGTAAACTGAATATAAAAAGAATACCATAAATTTAAAAATAAAAAAAATGTCATAAATGATGTACATGAATATATATATATATATACATATTTTTTGAGTTTTTATATATTTTTTAAAATAATTATGTATAAACAAAATTTAATTGGTGTTTAAACATATTCAATTTCATAATTCTGAATTACAATTAATTTATATAATAAATAACAACTTAAAAAATCCACTAATGTGTATGTACTTACTCCTTTTTTAACTTTTTTTAATTTTTAATTTTTAATATACATTTTAATAGTTAATGGATTTATAAAACCATGTAAAAAAGTTAATAGTTTTTTTTAGGCTTTATATATCTTTCAATTACCCTTTTTCCTCATTTTAATATTGTTTTTACTTTAATATTAAGAATTTTTTTAAAAAAAATCTAAAAATATTATATGAATCTTTGTTTTTCATCTGGGGTTCTCTTATATCCTGAAAGAATTTTAAATAAAAGTAGAAGAAAAATTTATACTCGAAGACAAGAGATGAGAAGGGTGTTCTAATCAAGTCCAATTAATAAACGTTAAAAAAGAAGAGAAGTAAGATCTATTTTATTTTAATCTAGACTTAATTATATATGGTTAAAATTTAACTCGATCCTATGTTAGTAATGTAGTTTACATATTTACAATCAAATTTTAATTATTGTTATAAATATATCAACTAATTTTATTTTATTAAGAATATATCATTAAATTTTAAAAATATTACATAAATATCATTTACGCTAACTCTATTATAAAACTTAACATAAAATAGTCATTTAAATATCAAATGATTAATTGATTAGTTAAAATATATAAATTTGATAAATAGAAAATAAGATCGTATAACTTAACATTTTTAAAACTGTAAAATCAAGTTTATATTTTATAAAATATTAAAAAGGAAAAAAAAATAAACTCAACTTTATCGTCCCAAAAAAACCCCTTTTCTTTCTCTTCAATCTCCATGTCGTACTTTATTCCCTCTTTCTCATAACCTTATGTCTCTATATATGTAAATTGGCTCCTCGAAGCCTTTTTGATTAAGATAGATTGCACCCATTCTCAAACCTCAATTCCATATTTTCAACCTCTCTTAAAGCTACTAAGATCTAAAAAGTTTTTGAGTCCTAATCACGAAGTTGCATAAATGGTTATGATAGCCAAATATTGAAATAGTGATGATGTAGGTACCTTTCTTCTACGGTACTTTTTTACACTTACAAAAATTCAAATTAACGTTATAGATATAAGTTTCAAATGATTCAAGTTATCTCAACTTGATAAAACTTAGAGTGTTCTTTAAGTTAAAATATATTTTTTTATTGTTTTTTTTAACATAGATTCATCGATTTAAGTTCGAGTATTAATTTATTTCTTTTAAATTGAAAAAGTTATTCATAATAACCAATAACTTTGTATAAATTTATTAGTTAATGAATCAAAAATATATATAACCGATCACAATTACATGATAAGAGAATATAAATTTTTATTTATATATATCATTTATATTTTAACGTACGATAGAATTGTTTTAAAAAATAAAAAAAATTAACAAATTTATTTGTTCTGGATAAAAAAATAGCTAATTAAAAGACATTATTGTAACAAATTTGTAACAATTTTAAATAATGTTAACCCATAACTCCAGTGTAGCGTAGTAAATGAGATCTTCACATCCAAACATGATAGTGAATTTGAGTCTCGTTATTGCCTAGCTCTACATAATGAAGTGATCTGAGGTACAAATCCTACCCCTTGTTTAAATAATCACAAATTAATTATAATTTTTAGGATAATATTTATTTTTTTCTACTCTAGCTTGTTCTTTGATTTCTCCAACTACAAGTATCATTTCATTAAAAAAAATAACAAAATGCAGGATTAATTGCAATTATATGAAATAAAATCATAGTTCATCTTCCAATATTTAAAATCACAACGGGTTAATACTGTATGATGTTAAAAAAAATGCAGAACTTTACTACTATTATAAGTTGAAAGCATAAATTATTAATTTTCATTTATGACTCCTCATTTTAAAATAATTGACAATGTTTTGAAAAATTCAAGTAACAATGATAAACAAGATCACCATCAATGGAAAGTCAGGACTCAATAATTCATGTTTAATTTGTTGATTGCTTCTTAATTTGCCAAATGGTACTGTCTGATCAATGTGAGTAAATTATATGATATTATTAGGACATTAAAATTATTTTAGAAGATAGATTTTTTAATTATTAATTAAAATTTATTACAATTTAAAAAACTGTTAGAGAGAAGAAATAATCAGAAAATCTAGATTAATTAATGTTATTTTAATTTGCGAGTATACATGAAATATATATTATTAGAAGAGAAGAAACATTCAGATATTAGAAATAATGTTGGCCGGCATTGTTAGAGAGAGAGAGAGAGAGAGAGAGAAAGGGAATTCCGGCATAGCTACAACAACGTACGCTTGTCTTTATTAGTGAATGTCAAGTCGAAATTTGCTAGAATATGTTTGTTAGTTTGAGGAATATTTTTCCAACCATACTAATTATAATATGTCATTTATTTATATTATAAATAAAAATAAATCAGCTCTTTAATTTTTAAAATAATGTTAATATAATATTATAAAATAAATATGAATATAAAAATAAATAAAAAACAAGTAATATTAACTTTTTTTATTAGTAATCTTCAAAAACTTAAGTCATTAGATAATCAATCTAATGTCGAATCGCATTTTAATACCAAAATTCATTGAAGGGGCACACAGCCAAGTTAAACCCTCTATCACAGTTACTAACTTAAAGCAAAATGGTTATCGAACCACTTATAAAGCACATTCTCATCTTGGATGTGTTATATGTAGAAAAACAAGTCAATCTAATCTTTCTTTCTTTATTGTATTTTTATTTCAAGATGACACCACTTGCACATTTATTGTATAAAAATTACATTTAATGTGTCCATGTTATAATAAAATTAATAGAAAGAAGTTATGTTAACTTGTTTCTCTTTATTGTATTATCTTAAAAGCTTAATAAAATAGGAATTATAAATTGATATTAAACTAATAGTTTAGTCTAATAGCATGCTATAATTACTTAGAATAGAATAAGAAAAAAATGTCACACTTCTTATTTCTTTTATGTATTTGAATTTATATTTATAATTTTTTATTGATTTAAAAGAATACGTCAATATTGATAAAAAAAAATGTATAATTTTTCTCGTGTTAGAATAGGTATTGGTCACTAACTCTCTTATGTTGTTTAGGGAAAAGTAATACTTTATACACATGCAGTTAATGATTCTCTCACATTAATCTCCCTTAATTAGTTCTATTTAATCTAATTTCTTTAGAGATAATGGATCAAATCCATCATTAAAATGTTCAAACTAATTAACTAAGTTTATTGTACATCTCTTGTACATCTCTACGAGCATTAATTAGATCTATGGTCTTGATGGTAGCACCTAAAGCATTTAATAAGTAGTGATTTAGTATAAAGGGTTAAGTTTAGGTAGGGGTTATTGTTTAGGAATGACATTTTAGGGGTTACGTTGTCTCTAAGGTAGACTCTAAGATGATAAGATGATGGGTTTTTGGGAAAATCTAAGGTAGACTCTAAGATGATAAGATGATGGGTTTTTGGGAAAATCTAAGGTAGACTTTAAGATGATAAGATGATGGGTTTTTGGGAAAATCTGTTATATGTTTTATCTAGTGTGAAGTCATTAAAACAAGGCTTAAAGGGTGTTGGCTTCTTTGACCTAGCTAGCTTATCTTCTACTTTTAGAGCCATGTTATTGGCTTGATTCACAATCTAAAGAGTTTGACTCAATTCTAGCCTTTCTCTACTAAGTTAATTAAGCCTTTGACATACTTGGAAACCTTTTGAGGTTTACATTCATACATGTTAGTTCGAATGTCATGCCTTCTGAATTTTTTAATGTAATTATTAATATTATTTTACCTTTGTTAACATTGACTCTACCTTTGGTAGAGTAGTTGTTCATGATCAATTAAATTTCTTTTTTCTTTTCCAAGAAATAATTAATGATTTTTCAATTAATTTCCTCTTATTTTTCACATGATCCCATCCGTCAGATGCATCTCTATTGGGTTTGTATGCTACTAATTTCACTTTTGTCTCTTCGAGAAAATCTGTGTAATGAGAGAACTTATCAACATTAGTTATCCAATCCATGAATTCCTCTATATGTGAGTGACGAGTGAAGATTAAAAGATTAATATTAAGCTTATAATCTTGTTTTTTTAATGTAAGGAATTGAATTTTTTTTCTCATTCATCAATCCCATATTTACTTATTTATAGGTTCCATAATCAAACCTAAAATCCTTGTAGTTTGGTTTAAAAGTTATGTAAATTATTTATCAGAGTCTAGATAAACTTGATGAGATGAAGGAAAATGTTAGAGATTCAATGGAAAGTTAAATGATTGCTCAACTAGTGTGGTGAAATGTTTCCATAAACCTCTTTCCCTCTAGATTCAAGATTCCTTTAAATTTCACTATGTTAGGATTGGATTGTGATTTGTTAGAAAGGTTATCGTAGGTCTCGTGATAACTTCTTCAATGCATTATTTGACTTTGCTTTTGAGACTAGCCATTGTTATCCATGGACTTTTTGAGTCGTTAACCTCATCGTCAAAAGCTTGGTTATTGGTGCTTAAAGTTGTCATCTGAGTTGAAGATTAAACTCTAACTCTAATACCAATTCTAACACTAGGAATCAACTTAAAAATGGAATTAACTTTGCAATACGAAAATAGAGATTAATATTATGATTGAAATCTAACAAATGGTAAGAGAATGAACTCTGGAAAGAAAAATAATCACAAAAAATAAGTGTCAACGAAAATGTAGTATGCATGAGCCTTATAGACACCATAGACACTTTCAAAGGCCTAACGACTTCACATGATTTATAGCACTACACGTTAAAATCATTTATACTAATTAAAACAATAAAAAGGCATTAAACATATAAACTATAATAACTACAATGTAAAATGGACTTAAGAAAATAAACATGAAATAATCAAATGTATTAACCACCAATGGAGTCATTAACCATTACATCACTCTATCCAAAATTTAACTATAGTTAAGAAGATGATTAGATAATGTTTTTTTATATAATTTAATAGATTTTATCAAAAAATGTTTTACTATATGGATTCATTTTCTTTTCAAATACAGAAATATTAATTTATAAACTTAAAACAATAAGTCAATATTAGGGGAAAAAATTTAAACAATAAATCAATACAAGCAGCTATAGAACGTCTAAAAAACTCCCAAATATCAAATACGAAGTTGTTATCTAATATTATAAACTATATTGAATTTCATCCCACTAAATGTAGCGGCAAAAACCAAGTGAAAAATGATAAAAATTAATGTGAACGTTACTTTTAAAAAAAATTGAGCACTATCATCCATAATTGTTAGAGGTCATATGAAAATATCATAGGAGAGAAAAATAATAAATAATTCTAAGATAATTTTGAAATAAAGATGAATTAAAAGAACAAAAGTTGTATGCATTCACAAATTTTTATGATACTAACTAAAGTAAGTTATCAAAGTAACTAAGATAATTCAAGAATATCGGGGTCTTATATATATCATTAAGTGCACTTCTTATAGATTTTTTTTTTTCAAAGATACAAGTTCAAAATACACTTGTTAAAAATATATGGGACTAAAATGTTATTTACACAGGTAGATGGAGTTGATGATTAAAATGGGACAATAATGCATAAAACTAAACTAAAAGAGGAGGAGGAGGCAAGGACTTGCGTAAAAAATAATGGGCTTAAGTCATGGGAGGTAACAACATGGGCCAAATTAAACAAAGCCCAATAAAAAAAGCAAAAATTGATCAATATATATTGAATTCCGTTCGTGACTTTTTAAGATGTTAAAAAAAAAAATTTGCTATTAATCTCAAATTCGGGATGTATCAAGGAGTATTTGATACAATATTATCTATAAATAAAATTAATCTCATTAAATTATATTAAATGAAAAGGTAATATTTTAAATGAGATGAAGATATATTGATGATATTTAATAATAAAGAAAAATAGAAGAAAGGAGTGTCTGATTGGAATGACTCACGTGCGGGCTGCTCAATCCTCCATCTCATATTGAGATTTGAGAATGAATTGGGCTGACTATCCACTAGATCTGACAGAAGCAAATAAGTCTTACTTGGGATATTTGGTTGGTTACCGTTGAGGTAACTTATTTTTGTTTTGATATAAATTTTTTATTTTTATTCTTAATTACTGTTTTTGGAGTACATTTATTTATATTATTAGAATTTATTTTTACCAATTTTAAAAGTAATAATATTTTTAAAATATCTTAATTTATTGATATAATTATAAAAATTGATCAAAATAAGTATACTCTAAAAGTTGAGAATAAAGTTAAAAAAATATCAAAATAAATAATAAAATTACTTCAAAGATACCACTTTAAAATTTTTTTAATGATATTTTATATTTATAACCACAATATATTATTTTCGTACTAATTATGGTATGATTCCACCATTTGCTTTTAGTTGTCTAATTCTTGATAATAATAATAATAATTTGGATAATTTTTTTATCAAATAAATTATTTATAAGATAAATAATAACAATACTTCTGAAAAAATATTGATAAATTTTAACTTATATCGTATAATTACCCCCCACAACTCAATCAAAATTAATGGAAGAATTAAGAGACTAAGAATTGGAATTTATCAATTAAAACTTACAATGTTTTAGTTTGTCTTTTCTTAAGATCAGATCAAATCATCTTTTTCAAATGAATTTTCTTGTTATTATTTTAAGACAATTTTGAGACGAGAAGCCTTTTTCTCAAGTGAAAAAAAAAATATTCAAAATATAGTACTGATGTTTACCATCGAGAATTGATAAAGATGTAAAGTTACAGAATAAAGATGTAAGAACATAGTTGATAATTTATAATATAATACATTTATATGTATGATATTGATAATAAATTTAATTATGATTAAATAATATTTTTTTCCTTACTTTAAAATTAAGTTAATATTTTAATGTATTAATAAATAAGTAAATATTATATAATTATTATCAAAATACAATATAAATAAAGTCAAAAACATGGGATGAAGTATACCCAAACTCACTTTGTTTTATAATGGTTTATTTTAGTCATTTTTTTTAGTGATTCATTCTTAAGTTATTTTTTTTAATATAAAAAATCACTTTAATTTATATTATTATATTTAAATTTAAAAAAAATATTTATATGAGAATGGATATTGTTAAAACTTAATTATCTCTTTCATTTTTTTATCCCTTTTTTCTAAAAATATTATTTTTAATACAATAATAATATTATGTTTATAAATATCTCCATGTTTTATATATAGAAAAAATGATAGAAATTAAATATAAAAATTAAAATAAATATATTTTATTTTAAAAGAATAAACTTGAAAAAAAAACTAAGAAGTTTGAGGTGACACAAGCAAAACTAAGAACATAATTGTCACCCTTGGTTTGAGGTGACGTGGAGTCATCGCTGAAAAGAAGTTTAAAAGGAATTATAAGAAAACAAAAACAGATTACCAGAAAATTAGGAGAGAAGCTTAGGAGGTTGCAGGAGTCCAGGATCCATTGGGGGGATTTGGGGTCATGTCTAACTGGCGCTAATTATGGTGTCTACGCCTTAAGCAACCTTTTCTCTCTCTCTCTAATAATCATTAGCAACCATTATTGCCTCTTATTATCTACCATTACCAAACTCTAGCAAATTTTAATAAATAATAATAATAAATAATAATAATGATAAATAAATAAAGAAGGAACTTAAAGTTTAAAAGCATTTGACAAAATAATTAATTTTTCACTCCTTTGATTTTCTTTGCTCCTTCTTTTCTTTATTTTGTTTATTATATGGGATGGAGGGATAGTCCTAAATCCTTCTAAATTATATATATAACGTGTCATATAAAATAATTTCTTAAAGTGATTTGAATATTGATTTAAAATAACTCTAACATATTTAACTATACTTTATTTTAAATTCAGTAAATATGAGATAAAAAAATGTATTTATTTAAATTTTTTATGGCATGTGTAACATATAAGTATAGAATTTGTGAAGTAAATGATTTAATTTAAAAATGGATGTGTGACAAAGGAATCTCTGAGCTCGCTTTTCCAGTATGTTGCACCCAGCTTTCATGTATCTACCTTCTTTTATTTTTATGTTTTTATTGAAGGTCTTAATTTGACACTTTTTGTTGAGTAGCATTGCATTAAAAATGTCCATGGTAATAAATTTGTGAAATATTTAAAATTAGGAAAAATAATCGTTAAATTTGTATAAATCAACTCTCAATTTATAAAGTTACGTAGAATATGTTTTAAATTATAATTAATTCTTTACAATAAAAAAATATTTTTTTATCATGTTATTATCGTGATCACGTAATTATAAACAATAAAAGATCATATAATTAAAATATTATTATTTTAATAAAATTAAAATAAATAAGATAAAAAAAATAACAAATTATAACATTTGAATTGTTGAACGAAGAAAACAACTATTAAATGATAATTTTAATCTTTATTAACGAAATCAGATCATAAGTTTAATTAAAAATTCTCAAAAATTAATTTGATCATTTTCAACTATCTTATTAAAATTAACAGCTTAAAAAATATTATTATTAAATTACATAATTCAACCGATCAAATAAATTAAAATTATATACGTTAAATAATCTAATTAAATATTATCATTAAATTTTATGAAATAAAACTGTATCAAGTAATTTCTCAGTGTAATAAATTTTTTTCCTTCTTCTTCCGATCGTCATATAGCAGTGCTTGGAGTGCATGCATTGTAGTCCGTTAGAAAAATGTCTCTAAAGAAAAAGCAGTTCCATTACAGAAATATGAAAGGTTGCTTTCAGTTTCATGATTATTTAATTTATTTTATTTTCTTTCCTTGAATTTCTTTTTAATTGAGCTCTTTTTTTCTAATTATTTTGTGTTATTTTTAATGGATAGTAATAGATATTATAATAAAAATAATTTAAGATATTTTTTATATTTAATCTGATTAATAACTTATAATATAATATAAAATATTTCAATAATAAAAATATTGTTCATTCTTTTAGTATCTTACAAAATATACCATAATATTATATTTTTCTAACATATTTATAGAATCATTTTCTTCCTATTTATCACATTTATAAATATTTTTAACTTTATTTTATTTATAATTTTATAAATTAAATTTTAATATTATCATTATATTTATTATATTTCTTAAATAAATATAATGATACTAATATTATTTTCATTAAATTTAACTCTTATTATTGTGATATTTACCTTCTATGAATTAAATATGTACTAAATTTCTTAGTTTTGTAGGAATAACTTATAAGTAATCATTTTTTTATGATACAAATTCAAACTTACAAACTTATAACTTTTACAGGTGGATTTAGCCTATGAGTTTAACAGAGGCATCATATAAATATTAAAATATTATTATTTGTTTTTTAGTTTCAAGAATATTTAAATTAACAATTGTAATAATAATAAATAATAATAAAAAGTTAATAAAGATATTCAAATTATTGATTTCATATTAAATTATTAAGTGATAAAAATTTTAAAAATAGAATTTTATTTAATATACATAATAATTTAATTTATCCTTAATTCTATAAATACTATATTTAAAATATTCTTTTAGTCGGTGTCGCACCTAACCACCGTACAAATTCGTCTCAGATTAAGACTTAAATTTTATCTACAAATGAATATTACGATATCGAGACATATATAATACTATCTAAGTATCAAATATAAATATTTTGTAGTTTTGACAATTTTTTTTACCAATATTAAAAGAAGTGGCCGAAGAGATAGAAGGACAGACCGCTAAAATACAAAGCATATATATTTCTTTATTTCTATAAACCGAAGATTAGGTGACTGCCTAACAACCACATGGTGCACCACCTTAAAAAAATAAAAGTTATTATATCAATCTATAGCTATGTTTGGCCTTTTATTTTAAGTGACTTAAACTAGTGAAATTATTAGTCTTATCTTAAGCCTTGACATGCATATAGCATATGATAATGTTAATAACATTACTGAAACAATATTATCGGAAAATCTGGTATGAATCGCTGTTGAGTTGCATAGATCGGCTTTCTTTAAGACGCGTTTTGCTCTGTCAATTTGTAAGAATACAACCCCTGTCGTCTCCTGCGATAAAACAACCCATAATCTTTTTCTCTGTTCTAACTTCACCACCGACAAGACCGTAATGCTACACCTGAAAAAATGTTGCTCGGAAAACTAAAAAATAACTTAGAGTTGCAGAGAGAATTGTTTGTAGTGAGAATTGTTTGCTGAGATTGTTGTGTTGTAAATGAGAGCTGAAACCCTCTTTTTATAGGTTTTAGAAACCGTGTGGCAATTATGAATAAAACGGTAATGTCTGGGAATTAAGAGCGTAACGGCCATTTTGAGTAATGAAGAGTAACGGCCATTTTCATATTAAAGACGAGTAACGGATATTTTTGTGAGTAAATACGAGCAACAACTCTTTTTCTGAATAAAGAAGAAAAACGGCCATTTAACGACCATATTCTTAATAAAAGAAAATAACGGTCATTTTTCTGAAGAAAAAAATATATATATAACAACCATTTTTGTAAGTGGAAAAGTTTTCCTTAAAATAATATTTTACCAAAAAATAAAATACCACCTCATCTCACACACACGCACACGCACTCGACTCTAAGACGACCTTGCTTGACGGCCTGGCGGCATTACGTCTACAAGGCTACAGATCACATTTGCCTGCGCCTCTCTCCTTTCACAGCCAAGTGCCCTCGTGACCCAATCCCAATAAAATTTCTTCACTATTTATACCTCTTTAAAATAATGTAAAAATCAATGCGACAAGACATTTCCTAACAATCAATTTTTTTTATTAAATTTCATCTTTTTTCCAACAATCCCCCACTTGAATTTTATATAAAAATAATTTTCTATCAGCAACCGATCAATTATAAGATCAGGTATAAGCAAAAACGTGTCTATCAACTTCAACCTCGTAGTGTTTGACGCTTTAGAATATACTAGAGTAACTCGTAGCTTTGAACTCTATCTCTAACAATCATCACACACACAATCTTTCCAAGGCAGTAGTTCAAAAGCCCCATGCTTTACTACCGCACGTATCCTAGTATAAATAACGCTCTAGTAAATTTTGCCCAAAATTTTCATAGGAAGCGCCACACTTCCACATTCACATAAAGTGAGTCTATCAAGAAAGTACTCTCAGAAGCTACACTCCACTCCACATGTAGTATATAACCTATTAAGAGTTTAAAAATTAACTCATCATTTTCTATCGCTTTAGGACTTCATGCTTTCAACAATATAGAACGGGATTTGATAAATAGCACGATACATCTCATATCACTTCACGACTTGTTATTACCCTTTGAACTTATTTCTCGGGATCTTCACCATAAGTCAATTGCCATCATGTTGACTCTTCATTCTAAGTGGCATTAATCCCATTCCTTTGAGGTTTTGAAAACCTTTCTCTTCGTAATCCTTTCGTCAAAAGATCCGCCAAATTTTCATCGAACGCATACGATCCACTCTTACAGCCCCGTAGAGAGAAATTCTCTAACAAGACTACGCTACGACGACCGCCTCTCGCCGTTGTAGAATCCGGCTTTGAATCTTTGCAATAGTCACAGACTATCGTCAGGATCAAAACAAATTGCATCGGTCTTTTCCCACAAAGGATCTCACCATCGTAGTTCTTAGTCAAAGATGCTTCTTCACTAGCAAAGTTGCTAGTATATCATTTCAGACTCCATTATAGATCGAGCCAATATTGTTTGCTTCTTAGACTTCCAGAAATAGCTCCACCCAGCTTATGTTAAAAATATAGCCACTAGTTGTTTTGGAGTCTTCCGACAAAGTGTTCATCAAGATCGCACGTTTTATCCTTCTAAAACAAATGGAAAACTTTTTATAATGTAATCCAAGGTTCATAGCTTCTTTAAGGTATCTCATAACTCTTTCAATAGCATTTCAATGCTCTATACTAGGTCTATTGGTAAACCTACATAAGTAGTCCCACAACATAAGCTATGTCCGGGTCTAAGGCAATCAAGCAACGTAACGCAAGCTACCGATGATGCCGCATACTCCGCTTGTCTAACACTATCTCCCGTCTTCTCGAACAACTTTACACTAGGATCGTAGCGAGTACATGCAAGTTTACAAGAAGTAATGATATTTCTTTAAGATCTTCTCAACGTGAAGGAGATTGATCTAGAGAAATTCCCTTTTCAGACCTAGTTATCTTTATACCAAGGATTACACTCGCTTCTCCGAGATCTTTCATATCAAAATTTCTCTTAACAATGTTTTCATTTTATTTACAACATAAATATTTGATCCAAAAAATAAGCATGTCATCCACATATAAACATATAATAAAGGCAAATATTATCTTCTAATTTATAATAAATGTACGTGTCACTTTCATTTATTTTGAATCCACGTGAGATAACTAGATTATCAAATTTTTCTACGCCATTGCTTAGGTGCTTGTTTAGACCAATTACAAAGAGATTTATCTAATTTACAAACTTTATTTTCGACTGGGATAACAAAACCTTCATGTTGATCCATATAAATTTCTTATTCTAAATCACCATTTAAGAAAGCAGTTTTAACATCTATTTGATGTACTACTAAATCATGGATAGTAGCGAGAGAGAAAAGTACACGTATGGAAGTTATTCGTAAATCAGAAAAGGTATCAAAGAAATCTACATTTTCCTTTGCCTATATCCTTTAACTACAAGACGAGCTTTATATTTTTCAATAGTACCATCGGTTTTAATTTCTTTTTTAGTATCCATTTACATCCAATGGTTTTGCAACCAGGAGGTAAGTCAACTAAATGCCAAGTCTTATTATACTCAAGTGAGTCCATTTCATCATTTATGGCTTCTTCCCATAAGTTGGCATCTAAAGAAGATAATGCTTCTTTAATAGTTCGGATCTTCCTTTAAGGTATAAGCATAAAAATCAATCTCCAAAATCCTTGTGGTTCGAGCTCGTTTACTTCTTCTAATTTCGTGGTTTAATTTGAAGTTTGTTCACTAGTTCTAGTTATAGGTAAACTACTAGAAGACGAGCCCCCACTATTCTTAAATTTAAAGGGAAACCTATGTTCATAGAAATCAACATCATTTGATTCTATAACTACCTGATCTTTTAAGTCAGAATTTATAAGCTTTACTATTCACATTGTATCCTATGAATACACATTCATAAGCTATACTAGC
Source organism: Hippophae rhamnoides (assembly GCA_033030585.1). Taxonomy (NCBI): domain Eukaryota; kingdom Viridiplantae; phylum Streptophyta; class Magnoliopsida; order Rosales; family Elaeagnaceae; genus Hippophae; species Hippophae rhamnoides. Next base: position 23,704,454 of record CM065430.1, read on the forward strand.
AAGTTTATTTCTTTTAGGATCAGGGATTCTAACATAGGCTAAACAACCCCAAGTTTTAAAATAAGTTAAATTAGGTTTTTTATTTTTCAAAATTTCATAGGGTTAAATTTTATTTGTAGATTTAGGCACTCTATTTAAGACATAGCAAAACAAGCTAATAAAATTTCTCTCCACCAACGGGAAAGCAAAGACTGCAGTTTAATAAAATTGCAACAACTCATTTAGTAAAAGTTCTATTTTTTCTTTCAACTTTGCCATTTATTTCAAGAGAATAAGGTGCATTTTTTTCATGAATGATTTCATGAGTTTTATAAAAATCATTGAAGATATTGGAATCATATTCGGTGCCTCTATCACTTCGAAACCTTTTTATTTTCCTATTAAGTTGATTTTCAATCTCAGTCATAAATATTTTAAACATGTCAAACGCTTCACTTTTATTTTTCATTAGATATACATAAGTGTAATATGAACAGTCATCTATAAAAGTTATAAAATAACGTTTTCCATTTCTTGTTAAATTTCCATCAAGTTCACATATATAAGAATGAATTAATTCTAAAGGTTCAGATTCTCTAACTACTAATTTACGTGAAGTTTTGGTTATTTTAGCTTGACTACAAAAAACACATTTTTCAAAATAATTTAAAGATAGTTTAGGAATTAGTTCTAAGCTACTCATGCTTTTGACATGTGGTTTATCAAACATGACAAAGTCTAGCATGCCAAATATTAAAAGAACTCTACATGTAAGCGTATAAGACGAGGTTTTATCGATTTCAACGCTTAATTTAAACGTACATCACATGCACTTTTCCAACAAAGATATTATTTTTAGTTATAAAGTATATAAATCACTCCTATAGTTCGAAAGTAAACCTAGCTTTGTTAAGAAGATAGCCTAAAACCAAGTTCTTCTCATCTCTCGAGTAATGAGGGACATCTTTCAAGATGACAATTTTTCCGTAGGTAAACTTCAATACCACCTCACCAAGCATCAAAGAACTTTAGGGAGCTGAGTCGCCTGAAGAAGACTTTCTTATCCTCTAATCGAATAGGACTTTAACATGTCTCGATCATAGCAAACAAGGCGAGAAGCACTGTCCACCCACCACCCCCTGGATCCACCAACAAAATTGACTTCGTGATATCATAGCAACAAGTTGATCTTTGGTAAGGTTCAGATGCTGGGCAGGACGATCTCATGTTCCAAAGAATTTCTAGCCAAGCGGGCCAGGTTCCATATAACTATAACACATGAACGTGTTATTCCTAAGGCTGGTCGAGGTCCATTCTAGTGGAGGATAGTTTCTATTTCTATTTTCGTGGTCATGGCGTTCGTTATTATTACGATTCTCGAGTTTTTATATTTTCTACCTTTAGGTTTCAATCAGAGTGCAGGTTTCTTATTGGTACTGCTATTCGAGACTACGAAAGTATTTCAACTCTTCGTCTTGCTTTCTGCTTCTTCTTCTATTCCCTAACCAGTGTTATAAGAATTTCTAAAGAAAACTCCTTAGTTTTACGCCTAAGTGTATTCTTAAAATCTTTCCAAGTTATGGGTAATTTATCTATAATAACAATGTGCCTACTTGAAATTGTTCATCTAAAGTCATACCTTCAGGGTTATTTCGTGTGCTATCTTCTACGTCATGTGATTGAGCTTCCATTGATTTGCCATCAATCATTTGAAACTTCACGTATCTACCGGCAAAGATACTTCTTAGTTCCAACTTCTTCAATGTCGTACATTTTTCAAGTGCTTCCCAAATTTCCTTAGCAGACTTATCGAGTTATAATAGTCATACATGATCATCACTAAACCATTAAGAATATAATTTTTTATAATTTAAAATTATTTTGCATCCAGGTGTCTAAATCCTTAGCATCTTCAAGTAGAAGGAGTAGATCGTATTGGTTTTTCAAGAGGCGATTTAAACCACTTTTTTCACGGTTAAGAAAAATAACATTTTCTGTCTCAATCTTTTAAAGTAGTCCCTCAAAACTTAACGGGTTTGTTTAGATCAAGCTAACATTTCAAGAGATTACGGCAGATTGAAATACGTCTTAAAATTATTGAGACAAGTTTGTTAATAACAAGATCAAACAATATTATCGGAAAACCTGGTATGAACTGCTTGGGTTGAGTCGCGGACTAGGTCGCTCTTTTTAAGACGTTTCGTGGCTCTGCCCAATTTGTGCAAGCAAACACAGCCCCATGGTCCCTAGGATAAAACAGCCCAGAATCTTTTTTCTCTGTCTCGAAACTTCACTGCATTGATGAAGACCGGAATGCTACACCTGAAAAAATGTTGCTCGGAAAACTAAAAAATAACTTAGAGTTACAGAGAGAATTGTTTGTAGTGAGAATTGTTTGCTGAGATTGTTGTGTTGTAAATGAGAGCTGAAGCCCTCTTTTTATAGGTTTTAGAAACTGTGTGGCAATTATAAATAAAACGGTAATGTTTGGGAATTAAGAGCGTAACAGCCATTATAAGTAATGAAGAGTAACGGCTATTTTCAGATTAAAGACGATTAACAGATATTTTTGTGAGTAAATACGAGCAACTGCTCTTTTTCTGAATAAAGAAGACAAACGGCCATTTAACGGCCATATTCTTAACAAAAGAAAATAACGGTCATTTTCTGAAGAAAATATATATATATATCAACCATTTTTGTAAGTGGAAAAGTTTTCTTTAAACGAATATTTTACCAAAAACTAAAATACCACCTCACACACACACACTCGCACTCGGACTTGGCTCGGCCGGTCGGACGGACGGTGGCGACAACGGCGCGCGCGTGCGCATGTGTAGTATCACATTGGCATAGGTCCTCTCCCCTTCCACAAAAGTGGGTGCCCTTTGGGGCCCAATCCCAATAGACAACTCTTCACTATTTATAACTCTTTAAAATAATGTAAAAAATCAATGTGGGACAAGACACATTTCCCAAGAATCAATTTTTTTTATTAAATTTCATCTTTTTTCCAACAATAACTCACATGCAACCTAAACCAAAGATTTAGTCACAATTTATTTAGGTGTCCCTATGTATAAAAATATCTATTAAGTATATATATTATTATGGTAGATGTAGCTTATAAAAGTCATGATTTAGATACAAAATTTACTCTATCAATCAAAGTTATTGTAAAATAATGTAGTATATCTTTTCAAAAAAATAAAAATCCATATTAGAAATTATAATTGTTTGCATATTGCAATGTTTTTGAATATTTACTTTTAAGGTACATTTTTAGCTAGTTTAAGTAAATATCAAAATTAAGTAAATTAAATTATAATAAAATTAAATAATATGGTATATTTTTTTCAAAAAAAAAATTAAATAATATAAAAAATAATAAACATGTAAAAATTTAAAATACTAAAAAAAACAGACAAAAGCCCGATTGTTTATAGGAGAATACCAACAAAAGATAGCTACATTGCAGGGGGAGAGAATATTACATGAGATTTTTGTATCAAACATACTTAATAGTAAAATATTTATAAAGATTTTTATTCGACAAATCATATTCTTATTATGTTAAAAATATAAAACTTAATAAAATATCTATAACTCTTTATAATTTTTTTCCTATTAAGTACGTCGTAGAGATTAAACTCATCAATACATATTCAAACATTGAATAAATACAAATCACACTTGCATAGAAAAATAATTTTACTAAGAATAACACCAAATTATCATAAGTTTTATAATCTTGCTCATTTTTAAGTCTTCACACCACTAACTATAGCTATTTCAAAGTAAGTAGTATTTGCATGTTGAAATATTTATAGATTTAAGAGATAAAAATATACAACATTTTCCTAGATATAGATGTAAAATTTAGTTATTTCATCTCATATTTCATTTAGTATTATTAATAATTTCATTATATAATATTATCTCATTTTATTTTATCTCAATTAGATTGAAATTTTAATAAGTATAACTTTAAATACGTGTCTGTATTATTTTTTTTATTAAATTTACATTATAAATAATTATATATAATATTTTTATTATTACTTATCTCATTTAATCACATTAAAAATATATAAAATATTTTTATTAGTATCGACTTATTACTATCTCACTTTATTAAAAAATAAATGAAATAATATATAATAAATTTTAAAAATTAATATAATGAATCTCGTTAATATTCTATCTAATTTTACATGTATATCATAAATTAACATAACCAACTAACTAAGATCCACCTAGATACCTTTAAATTTACAAAACAAATTAACTAGATTTTACAAAATAAACAAATAAAATTAATGGTAATAAATTATTTGTTTAAAAAAAGAAATTCTCTCTCCATTAAGGAGATATCCGAACGGAGCAAAAAAATAAGATGCATGACAGAAAAGTGGGAAAAAAAATACTTGTTAAATTATACATGTATCCATCCTATTAGTTGGGAATGTGAAAATTGAACCCATAATATATATATATATATATATATATAGAGAGAGAGAGATAGAGATGATTATTGAGTATGTATTAACACAAAAAGAAAGAAAATAAAAAATTAATGGCATGTTTAAGAGAGGTATCACTATATATTTTATAAAATTGAGAATCACATTTGTAAATATACATAAAATAAAAAATTTAATCAAAATCCCTTTGAAATATGCTTGACTCCATCCTTCACTTAAAGGGTGTAGAGTATTAAAATTGTACAAAATAAGTTGTCATGCTCAATTCGCACAAGCTTCAAAAAAATTTGTAAGTTTGTTGCCAAAAACTTCATTTTCTATCGGATACAATTACTTTGTTAAAAAATATTCCTGCACTGATTTGTAGGAAGTAATAATTTGGTGTTTAATTGGTCGGGTATATCTTTTTTAAAGGAAAGAGAGTAGTATCATTTTGATGGTGTCTTGAGGTGTTATAATTTTTTTACTTTTAAACTATATTTATTATCTATCATATTGTGTTTTCTTTTTATTTAATTTTTTTAAAAAATAAATTTATATTAATATTAAATTTTATTAAACTAAAATATCACATCATTATAAATATTATAAATATAATTATTTTTATTTTTAAAAATAATAATTAATAAATTTATTAAAAATATAATTATTTATTTTTAAACTAATGTATAAACTCCCGGGTTTATCAATTGAATTAAAAATAAAATAAAATTTAAAAAAAATATATTGGATAAAGTGGGAGTGTCACGCTGTCTTAATTTTGTGATTGTTATTATATATGTATGAAAGTGGGCATTGATTATCAATAATTTAATTTAGATGGATAAATCATAAAGCAAAAGGAGGCTCTTCTTCTTTAAAGTTGTACTTGTATGGATGTGGACAAGTAAACGATCTCAAAGTTAATTCATATCAAGACTTGTGTTGGCATGAATAGAGTACAATATGGGGACAGAACTTGGTTTAATTAATTTCCAAGGAATTTTAAGTTTTTTTTTATTATTAAAAAAAATTACTAATAAAAGGAATCTAAGTTGTTGGATCTAAAACTTATTAGTTTAGAATTGTTTAGTTTAACAACTAGCCTTGAGACACTTTATCAAATATGCTTTGCTTTTCTTTTTCATTCATTAAATTTTATTGATAACCTCCCTACATCAAATGATGTGGGGCATGTAATTTATTACTTACTACATAAACTTGTATCATGAGTTGTTGAAGTTATTTTATTTTATAATTATGATATTTTAATTATTTTATTTTCATAAAATATATATCATTTTTTTTTGTAAAAATAATATATTTTAATCACTTTTTTAACAATAAAATATTATTTTATTAATAAAAAATTATGACATAATAATAATGAATAGAATTTAAAGGGAGAAATTTGTCATTTTATTCGAATAGTTTAAAATTGAATTTAAAAATTATAATATATTTTTTTTTGATAAATTATTTTATAAATTTTATATTTTATGAAACTTTTATTTAATTTTTTGTCACATTTTTATATCACTTTTTTTAAGTAATGTATTTAGATCGAAACTATAAATTTTATAATATAAAAAATAAAAGTTAGCTTAATAAAAAATTACAAATTCAATAGCATTGAAATCATATAGAAGAACTACATCATGTCTATTGTCTTCAAAAACTAGTACACATAAGTTGAATGATGCACATTCAATGTTGTTAAGAGTTTGGACAGTGTCTACCATTTGTATGATCTTCGAAAATTATCGATAGATGAAAGCTAACCCATGTAGTTTCAAACTTATATTGTAATTTTTGTAACCCTTAATTATAATATTATAGTTTATAATTTTAATCCAAACATGATATATACAGAAAATGAAAAATAAAAAAGTGGTAAAAAATTATAGAAAAATATCCATAAAGTATAAAATTTATAAAAATAGTTGGCAAAAAAATATTATATTATTTAAATTTAGATTTAAATCATTAAAATAAAATAATAATTTTATTATTGTTAAATTTATTTTATTTTTATATCATAATTTTTTATTAATAAAATTTTATTTTTAAAGAATGGATATCTATTGATATTTTACCTTTAAGAAAATATACAAAAATATTATATTGTTAGAGGTACATTAGAAGTAAATTTATTTTTAAGAAAAGATACAATTTAATCCATAATTATTATAAAAACACAAATTTAATCGAGTTTGATAACGTAAAATATTAATGAATATTTTTTTATTTTTTAAAAAAATAATAAACTTATTATTTTATCATTTTTAATTGTCACGTGTATTTTATTTCGTATTAAAAAAAACCTATTAGTGTACCCTTTATTAAAGTAAGATATTAATAGTATACACATGTATATTTTGGGTACTAATATACATCTTTGTAAAAAGTTAAGGTAACATATGAAAATTTAACCATATGTTTTTATATGTTCAAAAATACAATAAATTTTAATTTATGATATTAAAAAATACATGCTTTTTTTGAGAGTGTTTAAAAGTAAAATTACGTGAATAAAATCAAATAAAAATAAGATTTTTTTATTACTTTAGAGTAAGTGATTATATAATACTCTAATATAAAAAAATGTAATAATAATGCATTCATTTTCTTAAAAAATACAAATATCTAAGATTTTATTAAAAAAGTAAGTATATACAAATTCACAATGTTCTAATAAATACTCTAAAAAATATTATTGAATTTAAAAACAAATTAAATTTTTTTTGAAATTAAAAGTCATAATACTTAAGTTATTCACCTTCTAACATTTTAGTCGAAAAAGAAGTTGAAAAAAGAGGTAAAAGAGAGAGAATAATAATAAACTTTAAATCATTGAATAAAAAAATCATTGATAATAGATACTTTGCTTTAAACAAAAAAGAATTATTATCGTTAACAAAAGAAAATAAATATTTCTCGAATTTTAATTATAAAATTAAATTTTGGTAAATAATATTATATAAAAAATCTCAAAAATTAATGACATTTAATTGCCGTAATGATAGTTCTAATGAATTATTTTACCATTTGGATTAAAACAAATTTCAAGTATTTTTTAAAGATATATGAATAATATTTTTAAAAAATTACAAAATATATGTTGTGTTTATATAGATGATATTTTAATTTCATTAATGAATTAAATAAATATTATTTATATATTATTAATATTATATAAGAATGCAAGAAAAAAAAAACATTATAGTTTCTGAAAAGAAAACGATAATTATTCAACAAAAAATTAGGTATTTAAGATCAAAAATTGAAAATAAAAAACATAATCTACAACCCAATATATTAAATAACATTTACAGTTTTTCTAATAAATTGAAAGGCAAAAATAATTACAAAGATTCTTAAGATATTTAACATATGTGAAAACAAACATCAAGAAACTTACAAAAATGCAAAAAACCATTACAAAAAAATTGAAAAAAGATTATGTATGAAAGTGAGCGGAAAAAGATAATTTGTATATGTATAAGGTAAAAGTACAAATAAAATATTTATCAACTTTATACCATTCATGTCCACGTGATAAAATGATAATTAAAATGGATGCTTTACAAGAATATTAGATGGTAACATTAAAAGAAAAAATAAATGACAAAGATAAATATCTTTATAGGTATACTTTATGAACTTTTCATAGACAATAATTAAATTATCACAGTAATGAAAAAAAATATTTAGCTATTAAAAAATTTGCTATACATTCGTAAGTTTTAGATTCATTATTAGAACTGGTGATAAATGTTTTTGGTTATTTCAACTAATATTAAAGGTGATTATAAACAAGAATGATTAGCGAGATAGCAACAATGATTTAATCACAACAATTTTGATGTCAAAATATATCCCAAGAAATAATAATAGTTTAACAAATGTTTTTATTAGAGAATTAACACATCTAATTATTTTTATGCTTGTTGAAATTGAACAACTTGATATCAAGATCAAGATAAAGAAAAATAAGATAAAATCTTTCAGGAACAACTTGAGCTTTTATACCTCGAGAAGTTCCTTATAAAGACACGAAATAAATAGGAAGAATTTGACATTTTAAAACAACTCTTAGAGTCTAAAAACTCTAAAGATAAGTCTTTATCAAAAATTCAATCTAAAGAAGATAAAACTTCTAAAGAAAGAATTCGAGATGAAAAAGAAGAACCTAATAGTTCGAAAAAGACATATCTGAAATAAGAAGCTTAATTTGACTGATGAAGTAGAAAAATATGAACATAAAAAGACTTATAATGGTATATAATGGCTCAAGATCATAAATCTACAATAATTTGACAAAACAAGTAAAACTATTATTAGGTTTATTGGAATTACTCATAGAGTATTCACAAACATAATAGAGATTGAAGACAATTACGTTAATTCCAAATTATCAAAACTAATAACTCAAAATGATATGATACAAAATTAATCTACAACACTACAGCAATAACCAGTAGCACCTAGCAAGTTTACAACTCTAGAAAAAGTAGTACGACCTCCAAACTATTTAGAGAGACATCACTACTAGAAATATTAAAGATAGTAAGACGTCCAATGTTATTCCGGGAAACATCCCACATGAATTCATTATTTAATAAAGATGAAAATGACTAATATAAGAGTCTTACCAGATCACAATGGTCTAGTCTGTATGACTTACGCAGAAAATCTTGTTTATCTCAAATTTAAGCATTCATTAACGGATTAGAATGAAAAAGGATGTATCATTTTCTACCACTTCATCAAACTAGGGATTTCGAATACAAATAGAGAAGTTTACAAACCAATGTTGCTTCAAAAAAAGAAATTCAACACTGAAAAAAATCAAATATTAGGCCAAATTTACTATGAATTCAAGAAAATTGATAATTCTACTGAGATCAAAGTAAATTACTCAATCAGTAAAGTCATTATCACTTCTCATAGTACCATGTATTTCACCGAAAATGATGATGAAAAAATCACCAAATTTGAAATAAATTTTAATAATAACCTAAAAAATTGGTCAAAAAATAAAGGAAAACATTTTACTTTTATGCCAAAAAACTCACCAAAGATCATAAATGTATCTACTGCATCAAGGATCAAGAAGATGAAAATACATCATCATTAACGTCATTAAAAAAACTATCGGTAGAAAATGACAAGGAAGAATAAAGAGAAAAGAACTGTTGGTAGAAGACAACAAAGAAAAATAAAGATGTATTACCTACATGTTTAGTAGACAACATTTGTTAAGAAAAAAACAATGATTGAAATTGATAAAGCCAAAAAAACAGTAGAACAAATGAATTATTAAAGTAAGAATAAAATATTAATTTGTATCTTGTAAACATATATCAATAATATTAATCATAAGATCTAAAAATATTATAGTATTTTTTGTAAATCGTTAAGAGCATAAGTGGAAATATGTTAAATCCCAATGATATTTTAGATAAATTTCCCATGTTGCTTTTCATTTAAGTGTATCACTTGTTCTTTACCAATTATTTAGGGTTTGGGTTCACCAATGTTTAATAATTATAGTGATAATATATCTTAGTCTCGTAGTTTATAAGTATGTCTTATTAGTTTTATAATTTTTAAAAATGTTCTAATAAATTCTATTTTTTAAAATTAAATATTTTTGTAGAATAAAGTTAAAATTATCTATTTTTTCAAATTAAAAACAACAAAATCAAGGAAAAAAACTCCCGCTACTTAAGTTACAAGACCAAAAACTATATTTAATAAAGAATCAATTTTTACGCTCACTTCTTTATTATTGCTATGAAAACTAATTGTTTTCTTTTCGACTTTCTCGAAATAGGGAGTGTTTTGCTATGAAAAAATTATAGTATTTATGACCCTAATTTAATTATTTATTTATATTTTATAATCTTACTATTTTATTAATTTAAAATATTATATAATTATTTATTTAAAATATTTTTCATTTATTAGGTTCATTAGCACAAGGATATCGAGCAGATTGGTATAACATGATCCGTTAAGCGTTCAATTTATTGACCCATCGAATCAGTACGACATGATAGGTTATATCATGCATGGTACAATACGACACACGAGCAAAAAATAAGTAACATGACATGGTTTATGAACTGTGGCTCGTAATGGGTTTTATCTTAACGGCATGTAAATTCAAAATTAAATTTTATAAAAATTAATATTAAATATTATAAATATATATTTAATATTGAGGTGAGAAATTTAATTTTTACTATCAATGTTTTTTTTTTCTTTCAAATAATGGGTTAAATGGAACAAAAAAATTTATACGACGCAACGAGCCAAACATGATATAACATAATAAAAACCCTGATTAAGAACATTGATACAATACGTTCAATATACGGGACAACAGCCCACACAACCTAGTATCTAATGCGTTATGGTTTAGTAAGATATACTAATTAACGGTCTATACCGTATCGCTTCGGATAGGTCTGACTACTTTTAACACCTTTACATTAGTGTGACCAGCGCGTGAACATGAACTGTCATTCCTTTATTATTTTTCTGAAATACTTTCGGAATATTGGATATTTGTATAGTTGCTTTCATTTTTGTTTCTTTTATTATTTTGAACACATTTAGCACTATAATTCAACCTTTTCACTTTCTTATTATATATGAAATCAATATATAAAAAACACATGTATCTAAATATAAACACTTTTACACAATAATATTTATATTTTTAATTACTTTGTTTATATGTCTTTTTTTATATATTGATGGATATATATATATATATATATATATATATATATATATATATATATATATATATATATATATATATATATATATATATATATATATAGAATATTAAAAATAAAATACACATATTAATGACATGTATATTGAGAGATATGGAAAATAAAACAGAAGAATTGCATTTCATTGAGTATAAATTAGTTAGGAAAAAAATAAAATAAAAAATATTGTATAAAGGATCTATGAAATCTACTCATATTTTTCTAGGTTTCCCGGTGTCTTTTTTCTTTTAAAGAGCTAGAAATTGGAATGATAAACTGAGAAAATAAATTCCATTTCAAAGCTGCAGTTGTTTAATTGCATTTACAGGAGACAGAGGTCAGGCTCAAGCGATTCACTGAGCGCTTTTATTTTATTTTATTTTCACTTTTTTCCTCAGATTCTTCCTCTTCCTCATCTCTTGTTACCTTTTATTTTCTCTCTCCTTCTCTCACTCTGACGACTGTTGAAAGAATTTTTTTTGACATGGACCAGCAACACTAAAGTTTGTGATCAAAATCTGTAAGTGTGCTTACCATTTCTTAGCTGCATTGTTTATTTATTCATTTTTTTACTGATCTTTTACATGGGTTTTCAGTTTTCACCTTATACTTTTAAGGGGGTATATTTTCAAGCTAAGGTACTGCATTAGGAGTTCACTGTTTGATTTTTACTCATATTTTGGGTTTTGAGTTGGGGATTTCTTATTTTTGTGTTTAAGGTCTCAAAGATTGGGCAATATTAATTACTTGTTCTTTGTTTATGCTATTTGATATGATTTTTTTTTTGCAGATTAGTTAAAAATTAAAAAAAAAAATGTAATGGAAACGAAGAGGAAGAAAAGAGAGAAAAAGGAGGGAGGGGGGAAGCATGTTAGGAAGTTCAAAAAATTAATCGATGTCTATAGTAATTTCCCCTGTTGCCCTATCAGTTTCAGCCCTTTTTCTTCAAATCCTTGTCTTTGATTTCAGTTGGGATTTTACTACCAGGGGAAGGAGACTCATTCTTATTGATTGTTTCCCAACTTTATTGATTTCTTTTCCAAATTCACAAGATGTAATTTTAAGAATTTGTAACTTTCTATCCTCTTGCCTTTAATAAACTTGCCTAGTATTATTACTTTTAAAAGAAGATTTAAGTGAATTAATATTTTTATTCAGATTCTTTACAGTTTTTTAGTAAATACAAAGAAAAGAAACGAGTTTTATACTCCATTTCCCCTCTAGTTCCATTCATGTTTATTCTCGTTCCAATTGATTCCCATTACTAAACACACCATTAAATGATAGAATTGGTCATAAAAGCATAGCTAAGCTGGATTTTGCCTTTACTTTGTAATTGGGGAGTTGTGGATTCTAGTTTCCTGTTTCAAAGATGTTTAATTGAAAGATTTCTGTACTGAAATTTGAAAAACAAAAGCTCTTGCTCTCTACATTATTTGGACAACTGGCATTTCAGATAAAATTACTCTTTTTTCATTTGATCTTTAGTTTTCACCAGGGCCTGTTTATAAAGGTAGCATTTTTCATATGTTTGGTTCTGATGGGCAGAGAATATAGTCTAAAGACAATGACAAAGGTTAGTCCAGCAGTTGAAGAAGTGATGGAAATGGAGGCAATTTTGCGAGTCTCTGCTGATGTGAGCTTTGCTACTAGTCAGTTCCCTAAATATAAATTAGGAGTTGATAATCAGATTGTGGAAGAGCTAAAGGAGGATTATGATGGTCCATCTTTAAAGGAGTTTGTTGAAAAAGAAATTACACAGCTCTCTGAGCAACACAAGCGTCTCTCGGTTCGAGATCTTGCCACTAAATTTGACAACAATTTGTCTTCTGCTGCTAAGTTATCTGAAGAGGTCTCAACATGTCACCTTTCTTTGTTTGCTAATTTTATTCTTTGCTTACAAGCACAAGCATATTTGCATATTCAACATGTGATGGTGTTGGTTTTGTTTGTTTTGCTGGATAACTATGTTGTAAACCAAAGACTCATTAGTCGTCTTAATTTAGTAGAAATATAAAATAAGTTATGCGGAATTGAATATTAAGAAATCGAAATAGGTTGAGAGGAGAATTAGAAATTCAAATAAAGATATTCTAATTCCCATTCATTATAATGCTGAGAGATTACGTGTATTTATAGGGCTAATAATACTCTAAAACCCTAATTAGGATTGTAAACATAATATTTTACTATCTAAATTCTAATATTAATAATATTAAATATCTAATATTTAAACTAATTTAATTAACTCCCACTTGTCTAAGTAAAGCTACGAGGGTTAGTGATTAAGTGATTTATTTACTTTCATGCTATTCAGGCAAAGTTAAGGGAAGTGGCTTCTTTGGAAGGGCATGTTCTTCTGAAGAAGCTTAGAGATGCATTGGAACATTTGAGGGCGCATTTGGCAGGGAGACATAAAGAGGATGTGGAGAAAGCTATCTCAATGGTTAGTGTAGCTTAGATTGTTTATACATTGTTCATCTCTCCTTTCTAGTTACTCTGAGGTCTTTCTTAATTTGTTTTGTTTCTTTCTTATTGGAAAAACTATGATCATGTATCATTTTAGAGTTACTCATATTATTTCTATGCCATATTTTCGTTTTATGATTGTTTGTACCTGTAATTTTTCATGCAGGTGGAAGCTCTTGCAGTTCAGCTGACTCAAAAGGAAGGAGAATTGATTCAGGAAAAGTTTGAAGTAAAAAGGCTTGTAAACTTTCTTAAACAAGTATGGGGCTCTTAGATTTACATACGCATTCTGTTGCCATTCCCTCCTCCATATTTGGTCTTTTTTTATCAAGTAATAATTGGGGGTGGGAGATTCGAATTAGAGCATTCTTTGGGCAGGTGCAAATGTACATAAGGCTCAAGTGGGTACGGTTGTCTCAATTCTTGACAAAGAAAATTTAAGTGTAATATCTATGGAATTATAGACAAATTACGTGTATAAAATAAAATTGTGTATTTCCTGAATTTTAATTTTTAAGTTTTTATCAAGAACTCACTACAAACTTAATAATTTGAACATTTTTTCATTCAAATGAGACACATATAGCATATTTTTTCAATAAAAAACAAGTAGTAACTGAGAATCAAGTAGTAGTATTCTTATTGTTTATAATACTAAATATATCACTGTTTATGAGAAGATACCAAGAATTACTCCATAATTGGTCTTATTTTATGATCCATTATAGGATAGAATACAAATGTGACTTTTCGTTAAGCATGTTACTGTTTTTCATTCATTTTTTAGAGAAATCTGTTATCTTCTTGATGATGTTCTTCGATTTTTTTTCTGAGACATTGTATTATTTTATTTGTAGGCTTCTGAAGATGCAAAAAAGTTGGTTAACCAAGAGAAATCTTTTGCTTGTGCTGAAATTGAGAGCGCAAGGGCAGTAGTGCAGAGAATTGGAGAGGCACTTGATGAACAAGAAAAAAGTTCACTGGCTTCCAACAAACAGGTTTCTATTATCATCTAGTTTGCTTTTGCAAAGTTGATCATCATGCTATCCACAACCATTTAATCCTTATTCATGCAAGGATCTAATTGCTCTAATTGACCTGTATGAATGTAGTACATGTTCTAATATTCACATGTGGGTGTATTTATTATCCTTAATTTCATGCAGATTCATGAAAAAATGTATTTTTCATTGCATTTATATTTAACCGTGGTATTTTTATGCCTTTTATTTTAACAACCACAAAATTTTATCATTTGTTTAAAACTAAAAAAGTAGCTTGTACTAAACTCCTCTAGGAAACCTATTTTTAGTATTTCACGTAGCTCAAATGGACAACATGATGGAAATCTCCAAAATATCTAATTATCTTACCATACAGGTTTTTGGTGCTTCTCTATCCTCCCCTGCGTCATTAAGAAGTTTTATATAATAAATGTTTTAGATAGTCCTTTAAACTTGCCATTATCAAATCTATTTATTGCTCTAGGGACAGAAAATACTTTTTTTTATTATTTTGAGTTCAATGATTTGTGATATCAGGATGTGGAGGAATTGATAGAAGAGGTTCAAGAGGCTAGAAGAATTAAATTATTGCATCAGCCTTGCAAGGTGCAAATTATATGATCTTTAATTTTAGGCATATTTTGGCATTTTTTTCCATTTATTCTTGAGAAGGAAAAAAAAGAAAAAGAAAAAGAAAAAAAGAAACATAACAAGTGGAAAAAGGTTGAGTCACTAGTCCAACTTGATAATTTTAGAATAAGAAAGATCATCTAGGACTCGTTTTGTAACGAATTCTGTTTTCAAGTTTTGTTTTTTTTGTATGAAACTAGTTTTTTGTTTTCTAATTTATTTAGGAAAAAAATTCATTTGATAAAAAGTTATGTTGTAGAACAAGTTCTTTCATTCCTTCGTAAGTCACAACAAAGAAGAAATAAAGTTAACTAATGAAAAGAAAGGTGAATTCGAATATGGTTTTCAAAAATATTTTTTTTAAACTTCAAAAACAATAAAAAGTATATGTAAAAATGGAACCGAGTTCCAATTTGATTTTGAACTTGAAAATGGAATTAATTACCAAACAACATTAATTTTGAAAACTTTGGTTGAAAAGCTGGAACTTGAAAATAGAATTGATTACAAACATGCCCTTAACAATATGAAATGTCAAAACAGTAAAGCATAAACACCAAGACAAAGGTTTCCTATTCCTTAAAATGTAGGGCAAGACAGTTCCTTAATTGCTTGAGATGGTTGCATCCCCGCAGTTTGCCTCATTTTTTTCTTTTTCTTCTTTTTAGTTTTAATATGATGACATATTACATATTTGAAGGTGATGGAGATGGAGCATGAGCTCCGTGCACTACGAATTCAAATAAGAGAAAAATTTATGGTTTCAGTGAAGCTTCAGAAAGAGGTGAGTATCATAATCAGCTATCTTCCGTTCCTTTTAAAGCTAAACTAAAGTTATTACTATATTTTAAAAGGTTGCCACATAAAATTTTGCTTCCAAGTCATTTGAATTGTTGGATCGAAAATTTCATTTCTAAATCAATACATCTTTCCTTTCTTTACTACAGCTTCCATAAATTGATAATTATCACTTCTTTTTTTATTTTTTCTGTTTATGATTTATTGGCCATCACCTGATTCACCTCTATCTTTAAAGAGCATCTTTGTTGATAAATTTTCCTGCCGAGTGAACTTTTTTATTCATCATCACGGAGTGGAATTTTGTGATGATGTTGATCTCTCTATATAGAGATAGGATCAATGGCCCCAATTTATTACACATTCGCATCACAACTTTTTACAAAGTCTGTTATTTATGGCAATACAAGAGTTACACATGGACTACTATTCCTACGTGTTATTCAGTTATTGGGCCCTAACCAACAGCATTCGCTTTGTCAGGTAGCAGTCTCATCAACTAACTTTTGTAAAACCTCTTAGGAGCATGATAGCTGACTGAACTTGTACCAAAATCCTTTGAGTTCTTTGATCATATATCTGTCAATTTCTTTCATTGTCTTTAGCAATAAGGGAAGAAAAACATGGTTGCTTTTGTTAGCATTTTCTATAGAAACTCCATAACAATCCACTAAAACTATAGGTCAAAATAAACCTAATTCTTAATCATATTCATAATTTGAAACAGCCATAAATATTATGTTGATAGTCTCTTATTCTTATCAGCTGGAAATAAGCAAGAGGGCTGAAGAGAACAAATCTAGTTTATATACATTAGATGGTTCTGAAACACTAGGTTCACGTCTACGTGTTCAGCCTCGTTCAGAACAAGCACCACAGCTTTCAAAATGTTCAATTCAGTGGTACCGCGTATCAACAGAATGCAGTAGAAATGAAATTATTGCAGGTATTATCTTGATCAATATTTTAACACATTTTCAGCAGTTTTTACAAAAGGAGTGCTTTAATTCCGTTGCTTTTAACTGGAGAGCTTTAATCCCATAACTTTGAAAAAAATGTACACTTTAGTCCTAAAAGTCCAAAGTTATAAGACTTGTATGTATCCTAAAGTATACATTTTTTTTCAAATTTATTAGACTAAAACGCTCTACTTGAAAACTACGGGATTAAATGCTCCTTTGTCCAACTTCTCTCACAAATATTAAATAGGTATATAATGAATGAATTTGTTGTACAAAGCATTAAGTCTTGTTTTTATATTTTAGGTGCCAATACATCAGTTTATGCTCCAGAGCCCTTAGATGTTGGACGAATCTTACAAGCAGAAATAATTTTCAATGGCTTAAAAGACATAGTGATGACTACTAGTTCCATAGAAACTGGTTAGCTTTCTCAAGTTTCTGATGTTTGCTTCTATTTTTATTATCAAGTAATCAAGGTTACAGCCTCATATCTAGGCTTTTGCCTTATTATAATGTTTAGAATTGAAAGAAGGCTGAACCTACGTATTACTTTTTAAAGGTGCTGGATTGGGAAGCTATTTCGAGACGCTTTTGAGAAAATCTAATGCTGAATTCAATGTAAGGTTCTTGCTACTATATTTGCTTATTTAATCTTGTTGTCTTGGTATGCATTTATACTTGTAAGAAATTTCTCTGTTTGTTTTTGCTTCTGGGACCTTGTAAAACTGTTTTTGATAGCAAAAGAATGCTTCTAAACCAAGCAGAAAAATATTTTTCAGAAGCACATTTTGTACTTGCTTACACGTGTTGTTTTTTAATATCCAAAATTACTTTTAATAGAAGTACAATTAAACAAACCGTACTTGCTGACACGTGTTGTTTTAATGTGTTGTCTTTCAGGTGGTTATTTCACAAATGAGTGGGAAAGATCATTCGTCACATTCCGTTCACGTGTTTCATGTGGGAAAGACAAGGATGAAGCTTTCTAGGGGATGGATTACCAAGGCTAGAGAAATATATTCCTCATCAATGCAGGTACATTCTTATTATTGGCCTATTTTTGTTGATTTAAAAACAGGTAACAGAAATTGAAGCCATCCATTGGGTTTGCATCACAGTGTGTTCTAAGCTTTATAATGTGTTCCGTAACGAAAACAAGTGCACATTACACCATATTTTATTTGCTCAAATGGACTAACAAACAACCTAGGATTGTACGTTATTTTGACATTTCCTTCTTTGTCAGGCTCACGATCTTTTGTCTTAAAAACCTTTCTTAATTAACTTAGTAATAGGATTATAACACGTCATTTAAGAAAGTCACCAAAGTTTCTAGGAACTCTACACTAAGAATAATATTTTAAATGACCTGTCATGATCTTGTTAATAAGACTGAGATCAAGACAGGATTTAAAATAAAGGATCTGAATCCTATTTGTCATCTTCTTTTGTTAACAAGTCTCGGGTTGGAGAATGCAATGGAAACGTAGGAAATCAACTTTGTGCTCTCTCTATTTGATAATTTTGGGAATAGTAGACCATAATAGAGAGACAAGCAATCTAGTTTGAGATTTCTTCTATTGAATATGCGTTATGTGATAGCTAATTGGATTGTCACATTGATTCCCTTCTGATTTGTAGCTGTGCGGGTATAGAGGAGATAGTAATAATGCAGCAAAGTCATTATTTTGGCAATCAAGAAAGGGTTTCTCATTTGTATTGACGTTCGAATCAGAACAAGAAAGGAATGCAGCCATCATGCTTGCTAGGAAATATGCCCTAGATAGCAATGTAAGTATCTTTTGCTTTATTTGCACTTTACCACATTGCTCTTTACTCTGTTTAATTTTCTTGTGGTTTTGTTAAAAGTAGTTTCAGAAAAACAAAAAACAAAAATGCTTCAAAAAGAATCACAACATGTACTTTTTAAGCCCAAAAATACTTTTTGGCAGATTTTTTTTCTATTAAGTACAGAAGCACTTTTACAGATGCTCAAAAGCATAAACAAATAGATCCTAAATGTTAACTTGTTACCAACCCTTTGTTTCCATCATATTGAAATAGAGCTGATAATCAAAAGTTCGACAGGGAGATTATTTATCTCGAAGTAATAAACAACCTCAGTTAACCCTATCTTTCTGTGATAAGAATGAATACTGCTTCTTGCGAATGAAACTCAGGAATCATTACCAAGGCATATCGGAGTACTTTTTGTTACATTTAGTTTTTTATTAAGTATGAAGTTTGAAAATGGCAGGTTACACTTGCTGGACCAGATGATCTAGCATAGAAGTAAACCTAACTGACTCGAGTAATTGTTTTATAAGGGCCGAGTTAGACATTACGATGAGGTTTTATTGTATGGATTAATTTGTATGTGTGAGTGTGTGTGATGATGAAAAGAAATGTATGTTAATTTTGGTCCGGGTTTCTGCTAATTTGCTTGTATTGGTTTAGGCATTGTTTTTTGTTTGCCTAATGATATATTTGTAATTGAATTTTTCTGATTTATAATTAATTGGTTCTTTGTGGCTGATTTTGCATATCCAAGCTGTTATTTTGGTTGAATTTGGCAATGAGATACCAAGTTGAAAAGGAGAAGCAAATTACATCTAAAAAATTGCAGGTGGAGATATTTTCAGATTATATATATATTTGGAATAACTATAATATTCATACACGCATAAATGAGATTTTATAGTTTGACAAGTTTTATGTATTCTGAACTTCATTATTTTTTTTGAACAGAAACAATATAAAATTTGCTCCAAAAACAAAAACAATGTAAGATGCAATATTAGGCTATCAATGGTTAGTCTCTAAACACAAAAAATGCAGGTGCAGAAAATACTAAAGAATGTATGGTTATGAAGTCAAACACTCAAACATCATAAAAGTCAATAATTTCAAGAACTTTTCAATTTTATTGCCATGTCATGAAAATTTGTTGAGTGTATTGGTCGAATGTCTAAGAATTTGGTTTTGCCTTCTTTATATGAGAGCAGGTACTTTAATAGAACCAAAAGTTGCATCAAATATAATAAATATATAGTATTGTTAATTATTGAATAATAAATTTTATCGTAGTAAAAAATTTATTTTGTAAAATAAAATAAAAAC
This sequence comes from Hippophae rhamnoides, assembly GCA_033030585.1. Lineage (NCBI taxonomy): Eukaryota > Viridiplantae > Streptophyta > Magnoliopsida > Rosales > Elaeagnaceae > Hippophae > Hippophae rhamnoides. Next base: position 23,724,670 of record CM065430.1, read on the forward strand.
AATTTTTTAAATATAAAGTTTTAGATGGTTTTTATTATAACAAGGTAAAAAGTTAAAAAAAATTGTACGGATGATTTACAAAAATATTTATAAATAAACATCATAATCTAAACATAATATAGACACAATTGATAAAATTTACTTAACTTTATTTAATAAATAAAATATAACATTACAATAAGTATGAACTTATTATTTAATTAATATTTTTATTATTAGTCAAGAAGTTGATCATTCATTAACATGTTATGATTTATTTGATATGAAATTATTAAATAACACTTTATTTTAAAATAATTTATATTAAAATACTATTTGACTCAGTCTAGTGTACTCATTAAATAGTAAATATAAAATAAATACATAAAAAACTACCAAAATAATTATTCATAAAAGTATTTTATTATGAATACAATTTGATATTTATTCGTATAAAAAATAAATGAAAAAAAGCGTCGAAAAAACCTTAAAAAAATCAAATTTTGTTAAAGATGGTGATTTTGCAAGAAAGATTAGAACAAAGATTTTTATCTTAAATTAACACAAAAAAAATTTAAGTTTCGATTCTGTCAGAAACACCAGGTTGAAGTTTGAGAGCTTGTTTATCACAAAAAAAAAAAAAAATTGTTTTAAAGATAAATGTATCCTTAATTTTTGGTTTATATATTATTTATATTGAAATTTTAGATTAAATTTTAATTTTTAATTATCGTTGAATGTATCTAAAGTTAATGAAATTTCAGGACAGTAGAACCAAAGAAATTGAGAAATATCGAAGATTGTATTATATGATGAGGAATTGGTACAAGTAGGATTCTGTTTCTAGTGGTACCTGCTATGATCAATCTCAGTCAATTCATCCAGTGTTTAAATAATTCCAATCAACTCAAAAAAATTTGTTAGTGGTTACAAATCTTAAATTGCCCATTAAGAAACGTTAACGTGTGGACAAAAAAGTAATACATAGTCACGAAATGTCAAAAATATAAAAACCGACAATTCAATTATTTTGTAACTTTCTTCTTTTCTTACCTCCTTTTAATTACAATAATCCAATGCTAACTGTACGTTTTTACCAAACCCCTCTCGTTAAATATAAAAAAAGATAGTAAACAAAATATTAAAAAGATAGAAGAAATAAGTATACAAACTAATAAAAATTGGGAATTAAATTTAAAAATTAGGTTTAAATTACACATCAGTAAGAACTAACGTGTTAAAATATATTTTTAACTTTTAAATTTTATCTTCTCTGTTGTTATTAGAATTGAATTAAACTTATCAAATTTTAAAATATAATATAGATATAACTAAAAAAATTCAATACTCCGACAAGTTTTAAGTAATAATTATTGCATAGTTGAGACTCTTAGAGAATCAAATTGATTTAAAATAATATTTGATTAGGGAGGATAGTTTTATATATGTTATCCATATATAATAACAATATATATTGTCAAATTATGTAAGAATTATGGGTTTTTTAATTTTAAAAAATTAACTTAGTGAATAAATACGTAATTCTTATAAACTCTATCATAACATCATATTTAATCAAAATGAAACAATAATCTTAATATCATTTTATTTAAGTTATTTATATAATTTTAATTAACATGCAACATTACTTTTAATATACAGTGAGTATTTATTTCTTATAAATTTCATAATTTTATATAATATATTTTATTTCAATCATTTATATCTTTTTTTATTTTTTCAATATGCATTTCAAATTTTTCGATCTCAAAAGTTTATTTGAATGATTCTAGACAATGATAATTTTTATAAATTTTATCATAATAATATATTTAATTAAATATTACCGATAATTATACAAATAATAATATAGTATTTTGAAATCAATAGTAGGTAAATTTAGGGATGTTTAAGCTTTAATATATATAATCCTACTCGAGTGTTGAAATTTTCGGTTCATAGAAAGAAAAAAATCAGAATAAAGACACAAATATTGCTCGACTTTGACTCTGTACGTTGACTTACTTAACCATACACATTAATTTCTTTTTGATTAATCTTAAACTATATTCTTATTTTATTAATTACTATGATTTCTAGAAAAAAGAAACATCGCCGGCAATAATATCTTAATCACAAATTAATTAATTAATTAATTAATTAATCGATAGAAGACTTATTCAATCACCTCATGATTGGCTCTTTCAAACCAAACCCTAATATAAATACAAACCTTCCTGATTCTCTTTCTAAATTCATCATAACCATTCTGTATTAATTCTCGGATAATCACATACAAAAATGAACTTTACAAATAGATCGTCGTCGAACTTGAAGGGTCCAAGACCAATAGGTCTAACAATAAGTCGAAATTCAATGAAGATGAAGAAGTCACAAAATAGTACTAGTACTAGTGGTCCAGTTATTATATATGTAAGATCACCAAAGATTATTCATGTACAACCTCAAGAGTTCATGAAACTTGTACAACAACTTACTGGCAATACTTCATCTTCATTATCAAGTAATTGCTCTTCTTATTATGGTGCAATATTGGATTATGTAGCTGATAATAAGAAGCATCAAGAGAAGACAATTAATGGAGATGTACACCAAAAGAAGTTGATCACTAATAATAATAATTATGTTGTTGACGATCATAACCAAGCTGCTTTTGAATTAATTTCATCCACGAGATCATCCAACTTTGTTTCATGTCCAAATTCCTTGTGGTAATAAGATTTTTATATGTTTTTTTTTAAGATCTAATAATAATTAATGTAATTCGTATATGTAATAATAATAAATTTTACTACTATCATATATATATATATATATGTGTGTGTTTTAAAGATAATTTGTTGAATTTTTTTATTAATTTAAAAATGTATATAGATTTAGTGCTTGTTGGTATCACATCATGCATAGATGTTATTAATCAAAATATTATTATCTATTATTAAAAATCCTAAAATATTGTAGTATGATTTCTTAGGGTTTGTTTTTAATTTAGATACTTTTGATAGCACATAATTTAAAAAAAAAAGAAAAAAAGAAATAACACATAATTTTAAAAATAAGATGAAAAAAGAAGAAGCAAGACATATACATAATTTATCGCCTGCTTCTTAAAATTTTTGTGAGCCGATAGAATAAAAAGTTAGTCTATCAATTACGATGGCTTAAAAGATGTCTAAACTTTAAACTAATAATTTGAAACAAATTCAAAAGAAATTAATCATATTTTGATTAATGAAAAATGGAAAGTAGTTTGAAAGAAAAAAAATAATAAGAGAGATTGATCAAATAATAGTAATAGAAATATTTTAAAAAACTATGACAAATGAGGGAATGTGATAATAGAGTAAAAATTGATATTGATAAACTACTATATATTAATCATTTTTGTCTAATTTTAGAATTTTAATAGCTTTTTTTTTACTTATTTTTTTTCCAAATTTTTGTCGGATTCTTTATATTCAAAAATTTAATAACCCTAAAGCAAAATTAATCAAAGTAAATTTTATTTTTACCAAAATCTTAGGGGAAAAACTCAAAAACCTAAATCCTATTTAATAATAATTTTAATAATATATTTCTTTTTAATTAAGTACTAATTATTTAAAAAATTAATGATTTCAATAATGTATTTTGTCTGACGAAAAAATACTAATTAAATGATATTATTTAAATTTTACATCATATAAAGATATTAAGGTCATTTATAGCTTTTTTCATTCTATTTAAGTGACAAATTAAATACTATAATCCTGATTTCAAGCTTGATTCCAATGATCAAACCAAACAGCATTGTTTTCTTTCCATTTCATTTCGTTCCGATCTTAATTCCGATTCCGATTCTATTTCACGAATCAAACTCGACCTTAATAAGTTAATTTTTTAACCAGAATGTTGGTATGTTCCACGTTACTACAAACTAATACAATAAAAGTTATTTACAGCACTTCTAAAAAATAAAAGGCAATCGTTTTTACCTTAAACTGTTTTGAATAATATAAAAGAAAAATAAAAATAAATTTACAGCTATAGTTAAAAATACTGTATGTAATTTTTGCAAATAAAATATGTTACATCTTTATTTAATCAAAAACCAGTTGTTTAAACCTTTTTATAAATCGCTATGTTAAAGAATATGAGATCCAAATGGTGACCACCAACAGCTTGGTGGGGAAGAATAGATTGTCAAAGAACATGCCTCTCCATAATTGTATTTATTTTTAATTATTACAATTTTATTTTTCTTTTGTATAAATAGGTTGTAAACATTCGTTTATTCATTATCAATAAATCCATTTCTTACATGGTATCAGAGCTTAGAAAACAATTCCCAGAAAATTCAGCTCATAGAAATGTTTTCCCATTTTTCCTCAATCTGTTTTTTTTAAAACCAATTTCGATTCACAAAATAATTTCAATTTCATCACATCATATTATTCAGATTCATCAGAGCAATCTGCAATTAAAGTCAAGGCAAAATACCTCTCCACGCACTCACACGTGCCTTGTTTAATATCGCCGGCGTTCCAAGCGCCTCGCCAGAGACACGCGCGCCAACACGCGCCAACTTCTAGGGAAGACGACTCCAACGACACGTAGTTCGCGCGCCACTGAAGCAAACGACGCGTCGTTCACTCAATTCGGTCCTTCATCCGGTCCGGTTCGGTCTTTATCCGGTTCAGGGTTCCACCGTTGCAGCTGCCGTTTCAATCATTCCAACCGCCGGTTCACACACTTTCCGACCGGTTCTTCGGCTGAAATTTCTAGTTCTGTAATCCTTAACTCATTTTCTATAAGATAAAGCATATTTCAGTCCATTATTTATTTCATAAATAGTCATTATTGTCTAAAACACACTTAAACCTATCCCGTACTTTCGAATTTATTCAACAAATAATGTCTATGACTACCAATACCAATCCTACTTTACCAAAATGGTATGATGACCTCATTTGCCATTCATTATATTTGCACCACTGTACCAACCAAGTACGGTTCTCGTAGCTCAATCCTTAAACCAAGAAAACTATCCCATTTTGAGTCATGCAATGCCGGCTCTAATAACCAAAAAACAAAGAAGGATTCATTGATGGCACAATCAAAAGGCCATCAACAAACCTTGAAATGTAAATCAAACAATGGACTCGCAACATTCTTGTCAAAGGATGGATCCTCAACACTATATCGCCTAAAATTGTGAAAGTGTCATGTATGTTGATACCGTATACGAAGCATGGGAAGAATGAAAGGAACGCTTTTCGCACACCAACAGCGTGCACCTATTCCACATTGAGCAAGAGATCCATGATTGCATGCAAGAAGGTGTAAGCATTGGAGAATACTATACTAAATTGAAAAGTTTATGGGATAGTCGTGATGCACTATGTCCTCTTCCACATTGTGGAGGAAATGTCGGAAGAATGTCGGAAGGGAATTACAAGAATATCAACAAAAGCAACGAACTATAAAGCTTCTCATGGGCCTTAACACGGTTTATACATCAGCACGTGGACAAATCTTGCTCATGGAGCCATTACCTATAGTAAATAAGGTATATTCACTTAATGTTCAAGATGAAAAGCAAAGAGATGTCTCCACTCAAAGCATAGGAAGGATACTAGAAGCTGCCGCACTTGTTGCCAGAGATAGTCGTCCACAATATCCTCACAAAAATTACCCACCAAGGAATCCACATCTCAAGTGCAATCGATGCAACAATATAGGCCATAATTATGAGAATTTCCGAAGTCACCTCAAATGTGATTTTTGTGGTCTCAATGGACACAATTTTGAAAACTGTCGAAAGCATCTCAAATGTAATTTTTGTGGTTTGAATGGACATGACATCAACATGTGTCGGAAGAAAGGAGCAATTCAAGATAAGAGAAATACAAGTTATGGCTTTCCTTCCAAAGCTCATCATATTAACTTTCAGGAAAGCTGCTTCGACACAAAGATACCATTCCACAACCCTTACATACGCTCAATATCAAGAGCTCCTTACACTTCTCAATCAATCCAAATCGTGTAGTACGGCAAGTTGCTTGACTACTTCTTCAGGTAATACATTACGTGCAACTATTTTCCATTCAAACCCGTTGGATTTTTGATACGTGGATCACATGGTCCGTTTCCCAAACCTTATGAGCTCCAACATTCCACCAATAATCGACATGTACATTTACCTCGATCATTCTCTCGTCGTGTCACACATATCGCACCAGACATTTCTCAAATAATTTCATACTCCATAATGTCTTGTGTGTTCCTCCTTCAAATTAAACTTAGTTTCATTAGCTAAACTAACTCAAACCTCATTATTTCATGTCACCTTCACTAACAGTATGTGCTTTGTTCAGGACAAATGCTCAGGAAAGACGATTGGGATGGGAACTGAGAAAGCAGGACTCTACTACCTAACTATTTCTGAAAAGGATAGATGTTTCTCTGTTTCAAACACTTCTTCCACCAACTCTTATCTATAGCATCAACGACTTGGTCATTTATCTAATAATAATTTGCGTGTAATTTCTCTTTCCATCAATACACCTTTTTGTTCCATTAGTGATTGTTCTATTTGTCCATTAGCTAAGCAAACACGTAATCCATTTTATTTAAGTTCCATCAATACAAAAGCACCGTTTGAAATGATTCATGTCGATATTTGGGGTGGTTATCACATTCCAGCACTTAATGGAGCACGTTATTTTCTCACTATTGTTGATGACTACTCAGGATGCATATGGGTCTATCTCTTACATGCTAAATCTGATACATGCACATTTCTTACCACCTTCATCAATCTTGTCGAAACACAATTTTCATCCAGAGTTAAAATCATTTGTAGTGACAATGGACCAGAATTTTCTATGACCTAGTTGTTTTCTACCAAGGGAATCCTTCATCAAACTAGTTGTGTCTCTACCCCTCAACAAAATGGTGTTGCTGAACGCAAACATCTTCATCTTCTCAATGTCGCTCGTTCATTGCTCTTCCAAGCCAATCTTCCTAAACAATTCTGGGGAGATGCCATTCTTACAACCGCACACCTCATAAATCGTACTCTAACACATGTTCTCAAGGGTAAAACACCATTTGAAGTCCTTTTTCACAAACCTCTTAGGTATGAACATCTTCATGTTTTTGGTTCCCTTTGTTTTGTGTCTGCACATCATGATCGGCTCACCAAGTTTGATGCTAGGTCACATAAATGCATATTTATTGGGTATCCATCTGGGATCAAAGGTTATTGTGTCTACAATCTGGAAACAAGCAAGACTTTAGTGTCTCGTGATGTTATCTTTCATGAGCAATACGTATTTCTTATTTCACTTCGTCAACACTCCAACCTCTATTTCCTCCATCAGAAGATACTATTTATGATGACATACCCAACATTCCTCAATCAACCAATCCAAATATATCACTTGATCATACATCATTTGTCCTTCCAACAATCAACTCAGACACTCTTCATCTTCAAAATTCATCTTCAGAAACATCATTATCAACTTCTCCACCACACATAACTTCTTCAACACCAGTCACACATAGGCTTCACCAATCCACCAATGTTCCTAGCTACCTTCAAAAATATCACGTAGAAGCTTTCTTACCTTCTCGGTCCTTCCCTTCGTCTCACTCAGCATCGTCCAAAGACAAAGGTATTTCTCATTCTTAATCTCATGTACTTACCTATGACCAATTATCACCTGCACATCGTGCCTTTGCTACTTCTATTTCCATTCTCAGGGAACCAACCACCTTTTCTGAAGCTTTCAATGATCCAAAATGGCGGCTTGCCATGAAACAAGAACTGGATGCCCTTGAAACTAATGGCACTTGACGCTTCAACAATGCCTTCCTCCAAACAAGAAACCGGTCAGAAATGGGTCTACAAAATCAAGTATAATCTTCGATGGCTCGTGGAACGATACAAGGCTCGATTAGCGGCCAAAGGATACTCGATTGAAGGTTTTGACTACCAAGAAACTTTTGCACCATTAGCCAAACTTGTCACCGTTTCTAGCTTCTCCTCGCTGTCGCTATTCAAAATTGGCATCTTCGACAACTTGATGTCAACAATGCTTTTCTCCTCATGCGATCTTCATAAAGATACCACATTGTCCCTTCCACCTGGATTCGGACGAAAGGGAGAAACACGAGTATGTAAGCTACATAAATCTTTGTATGGACTCAAACAAGCCCGACGACATAGTGGTTCATCAAGCTATCAACAACACTTAAGCTATGGTTTTAACCAATCCAAGTATGATCACTCATTGTTCGTCCGAACCCGTGGTAATTCCTTCTCTCGCTCTTCTTGTACGTAGATGATATAATCATAACAGAAACAATATACAAGACATTGAAGAAACTAAGAATCGTCTCACGAGACAATTCAAGCTTAAAGATCTCGTGAATTAAAGTATTTTTTTTGGGCATGGAAGTTTCACGTTCCAATAAGTGGAATTGTTCTACAACGCAAGTACGCATTTGAAATATCGAGGACACAGTTATCTTGGTGCCAACCGCCAATTCACCTATGGAACAAAAATATATCCCTCAAGAAGGTCAAGATGAATTCATCAAGAATCCCACATCCTATCGAAGACTTGTCGAGATTAATATACTGACCATCACAAGACCCGACTTAGTGTACGCCAGGCACATTCTCAATCAATATATGGATAAACCACGACAACCACATTTGGAAGCAAATTTCAACGAGTGCTACGATATGTCAAGAACACACCAGACAAGGTCACTTTTTTCTCAAAGAACTACTTCATTACAACTAAATGCTTTTGTGATGCAAACCTGGGCAAATGCATGATACACGACGATCAACCACAATATATTGTATATTTCTTGAAACTCGCTAATTTCTCGAAGACTAAGAAACAAAATACGCCTCACGATCAAGTAGAAGCAGTAATACCGCTATATGGCAGCCAGATAAGCTATGAAGTAACCTAATTACGATATATTTTGATGATTCGTATCAAACACTCTCAACCAACCAAGTTATATTGTGACAATCAAGCAGCCTCTTCATTGCATCAAATCCAAATGTTTCCACGAAATAACCAAACACATAGAGATCGATTGCCATCTAGCAAGAGAAAAGATTCAAGCTATAATGATAAAAACTTATCATATCTCTACATTAGAGCAACCAACAGATATATTTATCAAATCCTTGAGTTTTCTACAGTTCTCAAACTTACTTAACAAGTTAAGAATAATTAACATATATTCTAACTTGAGGGGGAATGTTAAAAAACATGATATCCAGTTGGTGACAACCAACACACCGGTAGAAAACAGCCAACAACAGCTTGGTGAGGAAGGATAGGATATCCAAAAATATGCCTCTCCATAATTGTGTTTATTTTTAATTATTACAATTTTTTTTTATATATAAATAGATTGTAAACATTCGTTTATTTATTATCAATAAATCTATTTCTTATACGGTATATAAAAAATCTAAACAAACCAAATTTTTTAAGTGCAAATTTAACTCATCGTAAATTTTATTTATCCTAAATTTCTTCGCTGTTATACGAACTGGTATAGTGGCCTTCTCAATCACGTTTTTCCTCTGTTCTCCAAAATATGCTAAAAATTACTTCCTTTATTGAATATGAAAGATCAGTCGCGCGCCTTTTGCATTTTGCATTTTGCCTTTTGCCTTAGCGTTTTTCAGTCGCCTTTCACCTTAGCATTTTTCAGTTGCCTTCGCCTTTCAGCCATATCAGTACTGACATTGGAAGATTTATAAAGGTGCCGCCTTTGAGGTAATTTTTTTTTGTTTTGGTCTCTTCTTCTATAGTTATTTGGAATTTGATAGGTTCTGATCTTTTGCTTCCTTGTTTACAATTTGAGTTTTCGTACATAATTTCTTTTTTCGATTCTGTCAACATAGATGATTATAGAAACTGTACACAATAAGCCGATATTTTGGATGAATAAAAACATGAAGAAAGCATGGTAATGTGTACAACTGATATTGAAAATTTAAGGATGAACTACATGTCTGCACTCTCTGATGCTGATAGCTCTGATTCGAGGTCGTGTTATATGTTCCTACATCACTTAATTCTCTCTTCTTGGTCTAAATAGCTTTAAAAGGCTATATATATATATATATATATATATATATTCGAGATATAATTAATGAGTAATTTAAGCAGTGTTAATTTCTTGATTTAAAGAATAAATCAAAAACCTTAATTTAAAGAATAAATCAAGAACCTTAATTCAAGGAGTAAATCAAGGAGTTATCATCTTTAATTTAAGGATTAATTTAAGAAGAAAAACAAGAAATCATTAATTAAAGGAGTAAAACAATGAATCCTTAATTCAAGGAGTAAAATAAGAAATTCTTAATTCAATGAGTAAATCAATGAATGTTTAATTCAAATAGTAATTCAAGGAGTAAATCTCCTTATATATAGATATAGAATTGTAATGAAAATATGAAAGAAAGAATACAACTTTAAGAGAGCTTGTTTTATTTAGAAAGGTCTTTAGGCCTTGGACTTTGATCTTGACGTTTCCAAACACTAATTTTTCAACAATATATTATTAATTGATATATGTCTTAGCTCTGTTTTAAAAAAAATTGACCTTTTTTAATGGATAATCTAATAAATAATATACAGTTTGATTTGCATAGTATACCATTTCATGAACTCTATGCTTGATTATAGGGCTAATATAATTAAAAAAAAAATTGAAAAAGTAGACTGTTTTGCATGATGGGTATACAGTATATACATGCATTGGGTGCCTTTTAATTTTGAGCTAACAATGATATGCAACATTGTTGTTAGTCTTGAATCAATAATGTTTAAATATGATAATTTTTTGGTTTGTAATTTTTTGTTGGAGTTCTTACTGCAGCAAGAAGCTTCCATTTTATTTTCTGTATTATATTCATTTCCTTCTTAAATAAGGCATGTGAATTTAATTTTAGGTGCTAGTCAATATTAGGTATAGGCAATTTGTTCTTTAAGACCCAAAGGGTCTTTCTTGACCCAATGAGGTATTGTAATTGTTATATGGGATGACAAAATGTAATAATTACATTAGAGTAATTTCTAGTGTCTGAGACATAAGGTTTTCTTGACCCTGTGAGGTACTTCTTTTTATAGGTTTTATATTTGCAATTAGGTAAAGTTAGTTCTGATTTGTTTATGGGAATCATATAACTCAAAGTCATGATTGATGATGCTCTAATAACGATGAATTAAGTTTTAATTATAATTAATTGGTGAGAAAAAACTATATGTATGCCATTTTGCTTATGGGCTCATGTGTATCTTAGAAACCCAGGCCTAACTCTGAACCCAAAAACCAGCTTGTGAGTTAGAGGATTGCCCAAACTTATAAGGAGTATTGTTGCTTTACTCTTAGCCAATGTGGTACTTAACATCCCCCCTCCACATCGGCTGAAAGTCGGATTACTGACACGGTCGGTTACGGCACGAGGGCCGATGGGAGTACGAGGAAGCTAAGAGCCTAGCTTTAATACCATCTTAGAAACCCAGGCCTAACTCTGAACCCAAAAGCCAGCTTGTGAGTTAGAGGATTGACTAAACTTATAAGGAGTATTGTTGCTTTACTCTTAGCCAATGTGTGACTTAACAGTGTCAATTAAGGTGCCAAATTTATCATTCACCATGTATATTAGTCTTTCTCTTTAATCCCAAAATAATTAAGTAATTCATTTCCCGTAAAAAACTGGGTAATAGAAACCATTGTTGGTCAATCATGACTTAGTAATATGGCTTGTAGGGGCAGAAGTTCATAATAAAGTAAAACATAATGAAGAAAGAGTGATACATAAACTATCTGAATATAATTTTTAAGGCTATTCTCTTAAAGACGTAGGATTTGCTTATAGAAGCATAAAATTGTTTTGTTCTTCTTGTAGTTTGATGTATGTATGTTGTTTTGTATACTAGAGCTGTGCTTTGAATGAAACACCATATATAAAGTGTTTGTTTGCCTGTTTGTTTTCCTCTTCTGATAAATGTATTTGTGCATATTACTAAAATAAATATATATCACTATTATTATGAATGAAATGTCAAAATATTGCACAAGACAAGTTCTGTAGAGGATAAAGATCCAAAAATAAACTATCATGCCACTTTGTTTGGTGAAAGAAAACAAGTGTATGTCTTCATAATCCCTTATTATGCTCCCGAATAACAGATGGACGATGGTAGAGAATTGAGATTTGAGTATGACTCTAAAGAAACGAGGAAGGGCCTAATGGGAACTTATCTATATTTCATTTTTTTTAATTTAATTATTGTAGGCTGGAAAGTTTAATGTGTGGTTTGAAGAACCGTAGAAATTCATAAAAATAGGAACTTTTATAAAACAAGAAAGTTTCTTATTATCTATGCTCTTAGACTATGAAATCTATCATTAATTTGTGCACGAATTATTTATTGAATTAAATCTTGATGAAGTTATTTGTGAATAGACCATAAATCACTTTTGTGAGAATACAAGTTAGTTAATTACAGAGAATCCTTGAGGAGGCTGTATGTTGCATCCTGAAGTACGTTAAAGGCCTGATTAGATTGGAGATTCATAATCAATGAGTTTGTTCTCTTTCTGCCAGCATACCGGTGGGTATTCTACCTTTATGGTTGTTATATATTGCTCATTAGTGAGAAAATTAGAAAAGTCCCACATTGGTTAGGAATGAAGATGGGTGTTGGATTTGGGGCTATAAATAAAGCCCTCCTTCACCATTTGTAAACATCCCAAAATTTGTAAATCTTCCTCTCTTTTGTAAGGGTAATTGATTAGCTCAATTTTGCCCAATTAGTTATAATTTTGAAGTTCATTCATTTGGAGATAGCTGTAGTGTTAACGACGCCCTATGGCTCCAGTAACATTTATACCGAACCTCGTTAAATTTCTCAAGTATTATTTTTCTCGCTTTAATATTTCTGTTTCAATATCTCGTTTTAGTTTATTTTAAAGCATTATATTTCCAATAGCATTATTTTTTGTTAGTTTGGAGCTATTCATTTAAATCATAAGTGAATAATAACTACTTAGAATAGTGGAAAATATACCCGATTTTCCCAACAATTGGTATCGAGCCGAAGGTTTTCTACCTAAGCATTTGTTTGTATTCCGTTTGTTTGCTATTGGAATATAGTTGCTAGTTGTTGTAATTTGAAGAAATGGCGAAGAAAAATTTCTTTCAAACAAAGGCTACCATCCACGTCCATGCGTAATCCATGATTTAACGCGAAGGTTCGAGGTGGAAGGCTGATGGAACCTACTATTTCGGCACGTGGAAAGGCGAAGTTCCTGTATGCTCGTTTCAACAAGGTCTAGACATCGCCATTGAAGAAGAGAAACCAGATGGAGCATGAATTAGAGTGGAAAATATCAACCGATTGGCAAAATGTGGTACAATCCGTTCGTGTCTCTCAAGAGAACAAAAGTACACGTTCACAAGGCGAGACATCCAGCAAGTAAGTTCAGGAAGGCGCTGAGAACAAGTTCATGAAGAAGAAGGACAAAATCGCTCTATTTGAAGAAGAAGTTGTTCTGCCTTGAATACCTTCCAGGTACTACAATAAATCCACTACATTACCGCTTTTAATCAATTAGTAGCAGATTTGTTAAATATGGATGAAACTTTTAAAGATGAAGATTTAGCCTTGATGTTGTTAGCCTCCCTTCCCGATGAAGTTTGATCATCTTATTACGAGCTTACCTCATCGGGAAGGATAAAGTGTCTTTTGAGGAAGTTTGTACCGCTTTGTATAGTTATGAAATTAGAAAGAAAGATAAAAGAGAAAGCAGGAATGAAGCAAACAGAGGCATTGTCCGTAGCAGGACGTCCGCAAACACAACACAAAGGAAGGAGAGGTAGATCTCATCAAAAGGAAGACTTGGTAATGATGAACGTGTTTTTTGTCATTGAAAGCGCCATTGGAAGAAAAAATTGTCCGAAGCCGCAAAGAAAGAGAAAAGCCTGCATAACTGATGTACGTAGCCGAAAGCCAATTCAGATTCGCATTTTTGCATTGGTTGGTTCACAACAACATCTCATCCTGGTGATTGGATTTTTGATTCAGCGTGTACTTTCCATATGTCTCCTAACAAAGAGTTGGTTCTTTAACTTTGAAGAACTAGATCTATGGGAGTTGTTTTCACGGGTAATGATTATCCATGCAAAGTTTTCGGGAATCGGTACAATTGCTTTGAAGAATCAAGACGGTTCAACCAGGGTCTTGACGTATGTTCATTATGTTCCGGATATGAAGAAGAATCTCATTACGTTGGAAAGTCTTAGAATCAAAAGGCTTCACCGCGACCATACAAACGGGCATCAAGGTTACTTCGAGCACTTCAGCAATGAAAAAAGGTGTTCTAAGAATAACCGCACTACTATCTTGGTAGTACGGTTATCGGGACAAAGCATCACAGCCAGGAGCCGGTATGAAGAAAGAGATTTTAGAAACTACCAAGTCAGTGGCATACGCGTTGGGATACGCTTAAAAGCTTTACAGCATTCTAGTAAAGCAAGGCCCGTTAAAAGCGCAGAACCCAAGTTAGAATTTCGCGAGCATTGTATCGTGGAAGCGTAAAAGAGTAAGCTTTGGCACCGCTTCTTCATAATACAAAGGGCATTTGGATTACATCCATACCGATGTAATGGGGCCAACAAGAACTCCATCCACACGAGTGGCAAACATTATTATGTCACTTTCGTTGATGATTTCTCCGTAAGAGTTCTGGGTGTATCTCAAGAGAAAAAGGATGAAGTGTCGGGGATTTTTCTCAGTGGAAGAAGATGATCGAGACCTCGGGACCGGTAAAAAGATCGTCGTCTCGAGGTCCGATAATGGCACCGAGTACACAAATGATCCATTTATGAAAGTTTGTGAAGAAGAAGGGATAGCGCGACACTTCACTATTCGAAAAACACCACAACAAAACGGAGTTCGCAGAACGTACGAACCGGACTTTGTCGGGAGAAGGTTCTTGTGGCATGCTTGTCAAATGTCGGTTTAAAGCAAGACAATGTAGGCCGGTGACCTATGCATGCCATCTCGTCAACCGTCTACCATCGTCTCGCTTCAAGGCAAAACGCCATGAGGTAATGGTCCGGAAAACCCGCTAAGATTACGATTTCTTACGTGCTCGTCTAATTGCATACTACCATGTACCTAATCAAAGTCGGGACCCAAGAGCCAAGAAAGCCATTTTTTCGGGGATCCCTTCTCGGGTTCTATGGATATCGACTATGGTGCCTTGAAACGAAAAAAGATAATCTTTAGCAGATGTTACCTTGATGAATCTATTGTCGAAAGGTAATCTAAGAAGATTGATGGCACTTGTAGAAGATAGGAGCAAACTCCGAAACAAAGTGGAGTTTGAAAGCAAAATTGTTAATCCAAGCTTAGCGAAGATAAGACAAGTTGATCCTCCATTGACAAGATGAATCGATGAAGAGGTTTTAACCCAAGAACCTCCACAAGAACAAGAAGAAACTGCAGCTTGATAGGCGCCACGACGACAAAATGTCAAGGTACTCGCCGATACAAGGATTTTGGAAGACTACCGTCGCCTTAAGAATATGGTGGCCTGTGCACTTTCTCGGGCCATGTACGATGATGTTCCTTCCATATATAAAGTTAAGCAATCGTAAGCCCCCGAAGTTGAAAGATGGAATGAAGCCATGAATGAAGAACTTTTGTCCCTTCGTAAGAATAAAAACATGAAAGTTGACACAACTACCTAAAGGCAAGAAGGCAATTGGATGCAAACGGGTGTATGCAAAGAAAGATGGATTTCTAACAAAGATGGTATTCGCTACAAGGCAAGGTTTGGTACAAGCTACGTCGTGGGCGAGGAATCGATTATAACGAGGTATTTTCTCCGCTTGTAAAACATTCTTCCATTAGAATTTTCATGGCCTTGGTAGCAATGGGCCGATTCGGGAACTAGTTCAACTTGATGTGAAAACCGCGTTTCTACACGGTGACTTAGAAGAGAAATCTATATGTCTCGGCCTAGAAGGGTTTATTGTCATTGCAAAGAGAATTTGGAGCCAGAAGTCGAACAAATCATCAGATGGATTCAAGCAATCTCCAAGCGCGGGTGTACAAACGATTTGATCACTTTTTACGTTGCAACAAAAGTATACCGTGGCTAAGCACACCGATCATCAGGTGTATTTTCGCAAGCTACAAAACGAGTCTTTCCTCTATCTCCTATCAGACGTCGATGATACGTTGATCGTGATCGAAGAGCCAAGTAGAAATTGAAAAGTCAAGGCTCAACTAAGTCGGAGTTCGAGATGAAAGATTTGGGAGAAGCCAAGAAGATTCTCAGATGGAGATAAGGCAGCAGGAAGAAGGGAAGCTTAGTTTGACCCGAGTCAATATTGCTCTGATACTACAACGTTTTGGTATGAATGAACAGACAAAACCTCGTAAGTACTCCGCTAGTTCCTCAATTTAAGCTTGCTCAATTATCTCCTCGAATGACGCAGAACGAGAATATATGGCAAAAGTACCATGCAAATGCAAATGCGCTTGGTAGCTTGATGTATGCAATGGCGTGTACAAGACCGACATTTCACACGCGCCGTTGTGTTGTAGGTACACGATTTCATCCCTGGTAAAGCGACATTGGTTGGTTGTGAAATGGATTCTACGGTATATTATAAATACCGTAAACGTTGGTTTAGTATTTCAACAGATAATACCATTGGTCAACGTGTTTCGGATATTGGCGATTCCGACTACGCAGAGATTTAGATAAGCGTCGGCCAACTACCTACATGTGTTTACTCTGCAGCACCGGTCATTGAAGTCTACCTTGCACCACGCTTGCTTTGTCTACTACGAGGCGCAGTATATGGCGCGATGCGTGAAGGAAGCTATTTGGTTACGAGGTTTGCTTCAAGACTCGGGAGTTGGTCAAAAATATATCAAGGTGTTTTTATGCGATAGTCGAAATAGCTATTCATTTAGCAAAGAACCAAGTCTACCATGCACGTACAAAGCACATTGACGTCATATCATTTCGTGCGAGAGATTATCGCTAAGGTGGAAAGTACTAGTTCAAGATTAGTACGACAGAATCCCGCAGAGCATGCATTTAAGCGTGTAACAAAGAATCAAGTTCAAACATTGTCTGGACTTGATTAACATCCAACAAATCAATCGCATTGGCCGTTGATCTAGCAATCAAGCAATCATTTAAAACCACTAAGTCGCTAAGGTGGAGATTTGTTATATATTGCTCCTTAGTGAGAAAATTAGAAAAGTCCACATTGGTTAGGAAATGAAGACGGGTGTCGGATTCGGCTATAAATAAAGCCCTCCTTCACCATTTGTAAACATCCCAAAATTTGTAAATCTTCCTCTCTTTGTGCGGTAATTGATTAGCTCAATTTTGCCCAATTAGTTATAATTTTGAAGTTCATTCATTTCGGGAGATAAAGTGTAAAGGGTCAACGACGCCCTTGACCTAGGTAACATTTATACCGAACCTCGTTAAATTTCTGGTGTTATTATTTTTCTGCTTTAATATTTCTGTTTCAATATCTGTTTTAGTTTATTTTAGCATTATATTTCCAATAGCATTATTTTGTCGGGTTAGTTTGAGTTCTATTCATTTAAATCATAAGTGAATAGTAACTACTTAGAATAAGGAAAATATACCCGATTTTCCCAACAATGGTCTAACTATATATATTGCCTTGTAATGCATAACATATATATATATATATATATATATATATATATTATGCATTTTCTTTTTAGGTTTGAAATTTTTCCTGTAAAATATCATTGAACATGCTTAATATCTTCAGCTTCCAACATTTTCTTGCAGTTAATCTACTCATGGATGAAACAAAAGTAAACTTGTTAATTAGAGAGTTGTTAATTAGAGAGTTGTCTAGATTTATAAGCAGTATTGTTGACTAACTCTTTATCGATGGGAGACTTAATATCCCGCTCCACATTGGTTGGGATGAGTCCTGATCGACACGAGACGAGTTCGGATTTACGACACTTGAGAGCACCGCCAGGCACTTAGTGCCAATGGAAGGCCAAGCGTTTAGCTATGAACCCAAAAGACAACTTGTAAGTTGGAGTTTGTCCAAACTTATAAGCAACATTACTTACTGCAACTTGTGAGTTGGAGGTTGTCCAGACTTATAAACAACATTACTGACTGACTCTTTACGGACGTAGGACTTAACAATATATATATATATTAACAATATATATATATATATATCAATTAAATAAGAAAAATGTCGGATAGAAATATTATGCCATTTCTTTTTAGGCTTGGAATTTTTCCTGTAAAATATCATTGACCATGTTTAATATCTCCAGTTCTCAACATTTTCTAACAGTAGAGCTTTTTACCAGGTTGCAGCATCTCTCTGTCTTAACCCAACTTCCACAAACCTTGCTGTAAGTTCATTTACTTTTCCCCTCATAGCAGAAAGTTTAGATATCTTGGTGTTTCATGCACATGTCATTTCGAAGGTTATATTGGCTCCTAGAATTTTGAGCTGTATATTTAGATGATTTTCTCCTCTGCAAATGCCATCTTTTTCAGTGGAGATCGAGTTGTATGGACTGGAAAACCAGTTATTGAATGGCTATCTGACTTACAACATATTGCCGAAGTTCTTGTTTCAAAGATTGGTTGCTCTGTCAATGCTTGGGTAATTGAGGCTTCTGTGTTCAATGGGCCTTTTGCTTATATTTAAAATAGTTGTAATATCTTTATCTTTAAACAACACTCAAATAAAAAAATAGTTATAATAGATGATCATATTACAACAGTTAATACTATAGAATGAGATGTTATAGATATTTTTTATAACGGTTAATATTATATCAGTTATTAAGGTTTTTAATATCGGTCTTTATTTTGTAAAAAACTGATGTAATAGGTGTTTACAGCACCCACCTAGACAACACACGAAAAACAAGTGCAGTAAAAAAAACTTATTACAACGTTTTTTTAGAAATGTTTAGGTAATTTAATCTATCACTAAAATTGACAAGGTTAGCTCTTCTCCTTAATTGCTATTTCAAAAAATAATTATAAAGCATGGGCCTCAAGATAGTTTCTCTAAGTTGAAGTGGAAGGACCAATTCAACATTAAGGTTTAACTTATCACAAAACCCTAATCTTATTTAATTACACAAATCTATCAAATCAGTAATTAGCCCAAACTCACAAAGAAGTGTGCCAAGCACATATCAAATAAACACACAAAGAATTGTGACAAACCCATACCCTTTTAGATAAAGCAAGACGACTACGACTTGGAGTTGGAGATGCACTATTTTGTGCAGGAGTACTAGAAGAAGATGAAAATGTAAGATAAATCGAAATTTAATTCCAAGTAAATCTCGATTCTATATTTGTAATAAAGAAATCACTCGTAATGATAAGGACCCCTTTTTTGAAAAGAAAAAAAAAATAGATAAAGCAAGACGAATACGACTTGAAGTTGGAGATGATAAAGCAAATCATGACTATTTGTTGCAGGTGCAAGCTAATAATTCATTGTCATTTTTGTTAGTTTTGTGAGTATTTATTTTCATATTTTTTCTGTAAAAATTAGCATATTTTTAACATTATAAAGTTTAAATAATTTTTTTATAATTAAAATAAGGAGGATTTTTATAAATTTTAGACTAAGTATGTAAAAAATAAAAAATAAAAATGACCATATCATTAAAAAAAACTAAAGATACAAGGGTATAAAATGAGAAAAAAAATTATGAACTATTTACGTAGTTAAGGAATGTTAACAAAATATAAATTTACTTTCATTTTTTACCGATAAAAATTAGTATGGTAATACAAATCATTATTATCAACAACTTAATAATTTTTTTAATTTTTAAAATAATTTTATAGTATAATATAAGATGGATACATGAAAATGTGATTAGATACAATACCTGTTGGAACAAATATGTGAAAACTATGTAAGAACAATATTACCGATAACCTGAAATGAACTAACTGGGTTGAGTCGCGGCTAAGTCATTTCTCTTTAAGACGTTTGGCCAGGTACAGTCCAAATTTGTGCAAGCAAACCATCGTCTCAGGGATAAAAATGCAGAATCTTTTTTGTCTCTGGATCTTCATCAGCATGAAAGTCCCAGAATCTACACCTCTTAAATATTTATGTTGTTCGGAAATCTGAGAAAACAATTCTGAATTTTTTTTCTTTGATTTTGCTATGAAAACCGTAGAACTATTTTTTTAAGTTGTTAACTAATATTCTAAACTGAGGGCTATTGCCTCTATTTATAATTGAAAAAAATATGTGTAACGATTATATAATTATGAAAATAACGGACACATAATTATGAAAATAACGGACATAAAAGTAACGGTTATAAAAGTAACGGTCATATAATTATGAAAATAACGGTCATATAATTATGAAAATAACGGTCATAAAAGTAACGGTCACATAATTATGAAAATAACGGCTATAAAAATATGAAAATGACAGTTACATAATTTATGAAATAATGGTCATAAAATAATAAAAATATTTTTTTATTTAAATTCATTTCCAACAATCCCCCACTTGAATTTTAAATAAAAATAGTTTCATCGAGCAACGGATCAATTAAAAGTATAAGATTGTGCGTAAGCAAAAAGGTGTCTATCGACTTGAACCTTTGCGTAGTGTTGATGCTTTAGAATATCTTAGAGTAACTTCGTAGTTTTGAACTCTATCTCTAACAACATCACACCACAGCCTTCCAAGGTGTAGTTCAAAAGCCGGTGCTTTCTGACGTACGCACGTGTATCCCAAGATATAGTGAATGCTACAGTAAATTTTGCCCAAAATTTTCATAGGAAGCGACCATACTTCCACGTTCACATAAGTGAGTCTATCAAAGTACTCACGTAGCTACGTCTTTCACACGTAGAGTATAGAACTCATTAAGAGTTTAATAATTAACTCATCCGCTTTCGTCGCTCAGACTTCATGCTTCTAACAATATAGATTGTGACTTCATAAATAGCATGATTCATCTCGTATCACTTCACGACTTGTTATTACCCGTTGAACTTATTTCTTGGGATCTCCGTCCCCATAAGTTGGGTTACCATCATGAGTGACTTTTCATTCTAAGGGCATTAATCACATTCTTTTGAGGTTTTTGAAAACCTTCTCTTGTTAATCCTTTCAGGTAGAAGGATCAGCCAAATTTTCATCGATGCAGTATATGATCCATTCTTACGACTCACTATGAGAGAAATTCTCTAACAATGCGATCTGCAGTCTCTTGCCGTTGTAATACGGTTCTAAATCTTTACGATACTTAGCGGTTCTATCGCGATGGATCAGAGACGGTAGTATCGATCTTTCCATAAAGGGATCTCGACTAATAGACTTAACCTCGCTTTCTTCTTAACTAGCTTCACTTCACTAGTAGTAGCTAGTGCTATTATTTCAAACTCCATTCGTAAATTGAACCAATATTGTCTATTACTTAGACTTCAAGAAAACAATTCCACCGGTATGTTAAATATATAGGCGCTTAGTTGATTTGAGTCTTCTAATAAAATGTTCCAATCTATATCGTTGTATCCTTTAGAAACGAATGGAAACTTTGTATAATGTAATCCAAGGTATATAGTTCTCTTAAGGTATCTCATAATCCTTTCAATAGCATTCCAATACTCTACGCTCTTCGGTAAACCTGCATGGTAGTCCACATGACATAAGCTATGTCTACTCTATGTGATCAGATGGCGTAGTAAGCTACAATGATGCTCGCGTACTTAGTTTGTCTAACACCATCTCCTGTTCTTTGAACAACTTTACACTAGGATCATACTAGTACACATGCAGTTCTGATTCAAGCAATTATATTTCTTTAAGATCTTACCTCAATGTAATGAGATTGATCTAAAGAAATTCCCTTTTTAGACATAGTAATCTTTATACCAAGGATTACACTCGCTTCTCTGAGATCTTTCATATCAAAGTTAACACTTAATAAAGTTTTCACATTATTCACAACATGAATATTTGATCCAAAAATAAGCATGTCATCCACATATAAACATATAATAGTGCAAATGTTATCTTCTAATTTATAATAAACACATTTGTCACTTTCATTCATTTTGAATTCATGTGGGTTAACTATATTATCAAATTTCTCATGCCATTGCTTAGGTGCTTATTTTAGACCATACAGATATTTATCTAGTTTACAAACTTTATTTTCTTGACCTAGGATAACAAAACTTTCTGGTTGATCCATATAAATTTCTTCTTCTAAATCACCATTTAAGAAAGCAGTTTTAACATCCATTTGATGTACTACTGAATCATGAATGACAGTAAGAGGAAAAAGTACACGTATGGAAGTTATTCGTGTGATTGGGGAAAATGTATCAAATAAATCTACATTTTCCCTTTGCCTATACCATTTAACTACAATACAAGCTTTGTACTTTTCAATAGTACCATCGATTTTTAATTTCTTCTTTTGTATCCATTTGCATCCTATGGTTTTACAACCATAAGGTAAGTCAACTAAATGCAAAGTTTTATTATACTCATAAGTGTCCATTTCATCATTTATGGTTTCTTCCCATAAGTTGGCATCTAAAGAAGAGAATGATTCTTTACGAGTTTGGGGATCTTCCTCTAAGGTATAAGCATAAAAATCTGACCCAAAATCCTTAAGGGTTCAAGCTCGTTTACTTCTTCTAATTTCAGTGTTTAATTCTTCATTTTGTTCAATAGTTCTAGTTATGGGTAAACAACTAGAAGACGAGGCCCCACTAATCTTCAATTTAAATGAAAACTATGTTCATATTAGTCAACATCATTTGATTCTATAACTATGATCATTTAAGTCATAGAATTTATAAGCTTTACTATTCACAACATATCCTATGAATACACATTTGTATGTTCTACTAGTAAGTTTATTCCTTTTAAGGATCAAGATCCTAACATAGACTAAACAATCTCAAGTTTTAAAATAAGTTAAGTTTCTTATTTTTTTCAAAATTTCAGATGAAGAAATTTTACTAGATTTAGGCACTCTATTTGCTACATAGCTTGAGATTAATAAAATTTCTCCCACTGATGATGAGAAGCGGCGGAGTTTAATAAAATTGCAACAACTAATTCGGTAAAAGTTCTATTTTTTCTTCGACTTGCCATTCATTTCAGGAGAATAAGGTGCAGTTTTTTCATGAATGATTCCATGAGTTTTATATAAAAATCATTGAAGATATTGGAATCATATTTAGTGACTCTATCACTTCGAAACCTTTTTATTTTTCTATTAAGTTGATTCTTAATTTCAGTCATAAATATTTTAAACATGTCAAACGCTTCACTTTTATTTTTCATTACATATACATAAGTGTAATCTGAACAGTCATCTATAAAAGTTATAAAATAGCATTTTTTTCATTTCTTGTTAAATTTCCATCAAGTTCACATATGCCATAATGTATTAATTCTAAAGGTTCGGATTATCTAACTACTGACTTATGTGAAGTTTTTGTTATTTTAGCTTGACTATAAAAGTCACATTTTTTTCAAAATCATTCAAAGATAGTGTAGGAATTAGTTCTAAGCTACTCATGTTCTTGATTATGCGTTTATTAACATGACAAAGTCTAGCATGCCAAATATTAAAGGAACTCAACATTCAATTTAAACATGCCATTAGTGGCGTACCCTTTCCCAACAAAAAATATTATTTTTAGTTATTGTATAAATCGACCCAATGGTTTGAGTAGACCCAGCTTTGTAAAGAAGATATCCTGAAACTAAGTTCTTTCTCATCTCTGGAGTATGCAAGACATCTTTCAAGATGATAGTCTTTCCAGAGGTAAACTTTAATTACACTTCACCAGTACCAATAACACTTTCTTATCCTCAGACTTAGAGTAGGACTTGAACATGTCTAGATTATAGCGAACATGGGAAGAAGTACCAGTGTCCACCCAACACCCCTCGGATCCACCAACAAAATTGACTTCAGAAATCATAGCAATAAGTTGATCTTCGGTAAGGTTCGCCTACGTGGCAGGACGATTCATGTTCCTGGCCCAAGTGGCAGTGCATTACAAGCTTTAACACGTGAATGTGTTATTCCTTAAGGGGTTAAGGTTAAATTCTGGAGAGGATAGTTTTTATTTCTATTTTGGTGGTTGCGGTTTTGGTTATTATTATGATTATCGGTTTCATATTTCTACCTTTAGGTTTCAAAATTGCGAGATGAGGGTTTCTTATTATTCTTGTTGTTTGAGACAATGATAGTACTTCATCTCTTTGGTCTTATTTTCGGACTTAACTTCTTCTATTCTTAAAGCTGGTTATAAGACTTTCTAAAGAAAATTTCTTAGTTTTATGTCTAAGTGTATTCTTAAAATCTTTAGCGTAATTGGGTAATTTATCTATAATAACAACTACTTGAAATTGTTCATCTAAAGTCATACCTTCGAAGTTATTTCATGTGCTATCTTCTTGATTCGTGTGATTGAAAGCTTCCAGATTTGTCATCGATCATTTTGATACTTAGTGTATCTACAACATCGTACTTCTTAGTTCCGACTTCCTCGATGTCGTACTTATTTTGAAGTGCTTCCCAAATTTTCTTAGCAGACGATATCAGAGTTATAATAATCATACAAGTCATTAGCTAATCCATTAAGAATAAAAAAAATTTGCATAGAAAATAATTTTCTATCTAGGTGTTTAAATCCTTTATTGTAGCTTCAGTATGAGAATTAGGCAGTGTTGGTTTTTCAATAATAAAAACAAAAGTGACATTTTACATGGTTAAGAAGAATAACATTTTTTTGTCTCCATTTTTAAAGTATAGTTCTTCAAAACGAAATGGTTTGTCAAGATCAGCAATTAACATTTCAGTAGACATGGCAGATAGAATACGTCTTAAAATTGTTGAAACAAATATATGAAAAACTATGTAAGAACAATATTACCGATAACCTGAAATGAATTACTTTGGTTGAGTTGCGGACTAGGTCGCTCTCTTTAAGACGTTTCACGGTTCTGCCCAAACTTGTGCAAAAAAACATAGCCTCGTTGTCCTGAGGATAAAATAACCCAAAATCTTTTTTCTGTCTCGGATCTTCACTAATCTGATGAAGTCTATAATACTACACCTCTTAGATACTTATGTTGCTTGAAAATCTAATAAAACAATTCTAATTTTCTTTTCTTTGATTTTGCTATGAAAATCGTAGAACTGTTTTTTTGAGTTGTTAAGTTATATTATAAACTGAGGGCTATTGCCTCTATTTATAATTGAAAAAATATGTGTAACGGTCATATAATTATGAAAATAACGGACACATAATTATGAAAATAACGGACATAAAAGTAACGGTCATATAATTATAAAAATAATGGTTATAAAAGTAACGGTCACATAATTATGAAAATAACGGTCATAAAAGTAACGGTCACATAATTATGAAAATAACGGTCATAAAAGTAACGATCACATAATTATGAAAATAACGGTCATAAAAGTAACGATCACATAATTATGAAAATAATGACCATAAAAATAACGGTCATATAATTATGAAAATGACAGTTACATAATTTATGAAATAATGGTTATAAAATAATAAAAATATTTTTTATTTAAATTCATTTCCAATAAATATCTTAATAAATTTAGATGGGCTTGACTTTTTTTATAAAATTAGTTTTTAAACAATAATTAATGATGAAAAGTGAATATCTAAAGTGTTTAGAAATCATTTTATTATTATTTTTTAATAGCTATACTATATATAAAGATTTGAACCTCACATTTTTTTTTTATATATTTTGAATATAACATCATTTTTTGTTATATTATATATATTTGGTGTACTAGCTGCCCGATTTCTTGCCTTCGAGATGTATATAAAAAGCATACGTGTTAATATTTTATTCTTGAAAGTTAAGGGTTAGTGGAAGTGTGATTTGTTTGAGATCTTGATTTCCCTCTTAATTCTCATAAGTAAAAGGAATAGGTAGAGTGTTACATCAAATATTAGCCACGTGTGATTAGAAATGTTTAGTTAAATTGCTATTGGTGGTTGGTAGATAAGACATATAATCATTCCTCAAATTTGTGATAGTACACTCAATAAATTTTATATATATTTAAAAAAAAATAAGTAATTGTTTCTTTACCTTTTTTCTTATTCTTATAATTGAATTGAATTTATTTATTTTTAAAATTAAAATATGAAAATTTCAAATATAAAATACTAAATTATAACACAACATTAAAAAAATTTAAAAAATAAATATATCAAATTAAAAGAAAAATAAACTAATATAAGTGTAAAACGTGTTTAGAAGGCACAAAGACCCCAGCATTGGATGACCACTAGAACATCCATAAATGATGTTAAGTCTCTTACAAAAGTTTTACAAGTAAATATTAGTCTTGAATATATTTTTTAAATGAATTTTAATTTCAAAAAAGTATTTATTTTTAAGGGTAAGATAACTAAAAAGTCAAAAATAAAAAAAAAGAAGTGACAAGAGTTTTGTTCGGAGTTTTTTTTTTTTTTTGCCCTAAATAAGTTGGTTTTTGATAAGTTTATTAATTGTTTTTAATTAGTAACAATTTATCAAAAACTCATAATTTTATAACAAATTACATAAAAAAATTATCAAAAACCCATAGTTTATTTTCAATAGAAAAGATCGATATAAGATTTGCAAGTATGGGACATTAGAGCTGTTTTGTCATCTCGATTTCGACCCATTCCAAAAAGTAGAGGTAGAACTTAAGACTTGAGAAGAGAATAGAAAATGAGGGTGCCAATGTTGGAATTCTTAGAGGGAAACACATATATAGAAAAAAGACTACAATTTTGGTAAAAAAGCTAAAATAAATTGTACAAAATGATGCCATGTAGCGAGAATAGGGAAAGGTAAAAGAAAGGACTTTGCGTAAAAGAAAAAAAAATTCTATAGCAAGTCAATATTCAATATTTATGCCCCTATGTTGGTTAATATTTTAAATGTGCCAACTCATGGGTTGGGTTGTGTGAAAATTCATGCAATATTTCTTGATTCGCTATATAAAAAAAAAAGTATACAGAAAAAGTAAAAAAAAAAAAGAAAAAGAAAATTAATTAGCATGTGAAGATGCTCTAATTAGTCTCATGTTCATACTTGACGGTGTTGTATGCAATCAGGTTCGTGGGCCTCAAAACGATAATTTTGGTTCTTTTCAAGATTGTCCTGGCTTACAAGGATTTTGAAGAAATTTAGGTGATAAAATTAGGATGCGAGGGAAATGCGTCCTCCATAATCTTTATAAAAGTAAATATTTTAGTTATATTATTTTTAATTAAAAATATTTTAGTCTTAAAATTAATTAAGTTTGAAAACAATATACAGTTTAATCTTAAACGTTTAAAGTACTAAATTGAATATTTTTATAAAATTATAAAATTAAAATATTTTAGTTCAAAATTACAAGATTAATGCATCTTTTTTTCAAAAATTATATATTACTATTGGTGCCATTCTCCCTAAAAATTACTGGCTATTATTTATTGTTTTTGTAGTATGAACCGGGTAGTAAGAAATTAAGCTTTGAGATTATGTTTTTGTAGTATGAACCGGGTACGTACTATTATTAAGAGTTATGCTAATATTTAATGTTTTAATGTGGGGAAAGTTAGTGTGAAATAACGTTATGCAACTCTGAGAAATTTTTTAAATAAAATATCTTATGTTTCTTTATTTATTGTAATTGTTGATGTTGTGCGCATATATTTAATATATTTTAATTTTTATAATTATAAATATAAAAAATAAGATCATTCTATTGTACTACGTACTTGTTAATACAATTATTATATGCAAAAATCTAAGGTAACTATAGTGTTGTATCTTAAAAGAAAAAAGGAAAATAATTAAAAAATATTATGATATAGTTTTCTTTCCTTTTTAATTTTCATATTTTACTCTCTTTTTTTATAAATTTATTCTTTTATTTTCTAATTTTTATACTTTGATATTTTTATTTTTTATACTTTTGAAGTTTAATTTTAAATCTGTCTTAAATTTTGGATCAAAATATGCTAAATTAAAAAAATAAAATAATCAAATTATAAGAAAAATAAGAGAAAAAATGCTACATAAATCACTTAAATTAAATTATTTATATCGTTTAGTCTCTTAGATTACAAAATGTTGCTATTTAATCAATTAGTTTTGTAAAAAAATTCAATTAAAGATAAATTATATTATTTTAATAATTTTATTAAAATATTATTATTATTTTATCAAGTGATTAAACACAATTAAAAAACTAATCTTAAAAATGATAAAATCATAATAAATATAAAAAAATCAATTTTTTTTATTAATTATCATTATTTTATTTTAATATTTTGTTAATTTTTATTTAAAAAAAATTTAAAATATATGCTTAAGTAACTTATTGTTTGAATTTTATTATTAGTTATTTTTCTTAAATTTTATTTTTATTCTTTTTAAAAACTTGTATTTTAATTATATTTTAATTACTTTATAGAAAATAATAATATTTTAAATAAAAATTATGAAAATAATATAATTTATCTTCAATTTACCTATTTTAAAAAAATTAAAGAACTAAATAATATCGTTTTTAATCTAATTGATTAAATTGTCTAAATAATTTACTCTAAAAAACTTATGTTGTAATCCACCTCATAAAATAAATAAATCTAATCTAAAAAATTTATGTTGTTATACACCTCGTAAAATAAATATATTAAATAAAAATAATAATAAAAGACTCAAAATGCAAAATATGATTTATTTTTTGAACTATTTGTATATTAACATTTATGATATATATCCCTGTGATATATGTGCTTTGTAACTTTGAAATGTCAATAAAACGGAGAAAAAAATAATTATTTACTTAGTATCCTTGCTTTTCAAGCAAATCATAGTTAATTACTGTATCAAAGTACCTTATTTCCTTTTCCTAGAAGCAAAACAAAACAAAAAGATTTTTGAATTTTTTTTTCTTTAACCATCTAAGTACTCCTATTATATTAAATTTAAATTTTTATAAAAAAAAATATCTAAAAAATTAAAATTTATAAGAAACAACCAAAGTGTCCATTTAAATGTATATTAATAACGTATCTAAAGTGTATTGATTTAAAAAAAATTGTTATTATATTTAATTTGTAAAAATAAGGTGATAAAAATATCATGATATATAGAGTAATTACATGTAAGAAGATTTTTTGAGTATACTATACCCCATTACTTTATTCTATTTGTCCAAAGTAGGGAAAAAAAATAAATATGTAAATTAAATTTCAAGATAAATTCTTGATATGAAATAAGAATTTAAAATTCGTGTTCCAAAATATAATCCATTTGAAAGAAATCGATTTTATTAGCACTTCTAAGAATAATTGTGATAGAAACAAAAATTGTAATTTCAAAAAAATTCGTTACTAACATCTTATTCAATAAGTCTGCCACACCTTTTTGCTACTATTTGGTTCTTTACTTGTGTGTTATTAGGCTTATTTTTATACGTTAAAATCTTAAATAAATCCAAAAGAATTCATAAATGCCAAAAGTTGGAGTAAAAATATGTATTGTGTGTTCAACTATAATTAATTATTTTTATTTAAACTTTACTCTTGTTACTCATTTTAATTATTTTAATTTATTGTAAAGTATATCTAGATCAAGTCACTAGTTATTTTTTTAACCATTCACATAATATATATATATATATATATATATATATATATATATATATATATTGTTAAGTTATATTTGATATTGTAATTTACTTCACTTGTACTACACTTGTATTATTTCACTTGTACTACACTTCCACTATTTCACTCTTACACTTCAGTATTACACTTCCACCATTTCACTGTACTACATTTGTACTACACTTCCACTATTTCACTTGTCTACACTTGTTACAATCCTATAAATAGGGTTATCTCATGTACATTCTAAACACACCAATACAACATTAAATCATTCTTCTTCTTATCTCTCTATACTCTTCCGTATGGTATCGAGCCTACTCATATACCTCTAAAATTTCTATCAAAATTCACTCTTCCTCGCTCCAAACCCGCTCACCTCAAATCGGCTCATTCCAACCCGGCTTCTCACCTCCACTCGCTCACTCCAACCTCATTTCTCCTCCCTATTTCGACTCTCTCAACTCGGCTCCTCAACTGTTCAGCTCTCCTCAACTCTACTCTCCTCAACCCTGCCAGTGCTTGTTTTCAACTCCTCTTTTCATTTTTAAGGATATCTCCTTTATACGTCTCTATATATTTGCTTTATATCTCCTCCATTATTTCGTTAAAATGGACCGAAATGATATCCTAAAACCAATCTCTACCACCTCGATGATACTAACTACCTAGCTTCTGGCACAAGCAATGAAAAGTTTCTTGAAAGACGCAAGCTATGGCGTTTCATAACCTGTGATATCTACTATACCCATCCAAGAAATCACCGAAAACAACTCCTTATTCTTGATCGCCGAAGAGGGAGAGTAAACATCATCAAATTATTACCTGGTTCCGTAACACCACTTTACCCTCCATTCATGGTGAATTTGGGCGTTTTGACACTACCAAAGTTAAGTTTGGGAATTTCTTGAGGCTCGCTTTACTACAACAGATTTATAACCAATATCAACTTTTAACAACTCTTCATACCAAACGCCAAAGGGCGTCAAACCATTAACCAATTTCTCTCGAAATGCATACTAATTGGGATCAACTCATTCTTTCTGAACCCTTGACAGCACGACAAGATCGATTTGAGATGTTTGCAACTTACCGTAATCACCAACGTCTTGTTATTTTTCTCACGGCTCTCCACGATCGATTTGAACACATTCGGGCTTCCTTACTCCATCGGAGTCCTTTTCCATCCTTAGATACTGCTGTGGTCGAGCTTCGCCAAGAAACTCGGATGGGGGTTTTCAAAGTTCATCATACTGATTCTGTTCTTGCCACCCTTTTATCGCCCCAAAAGCGAGGTTCTAAAGAGGACTTGAAACATCAAGGCCGCACCCACTGTCACAACCCCAATCATGAGCTTACATGTCCCATTCGGGTACGTATATATTGTCACAAGAAGCGGTCCAGGACAACTTTAATAGAATTGCTTTGAATCCCTCTCAAGATTCCTCACGAATCCCTCTCGGCGCATTCCCTCTCGGAATCCTCTCGACATTCCTCTCGAATCCCTCTCAACACTTCGAGGTAAAAATAGTAACTCATCTATCACCGTGCTATACGAGGATAATCATGACAAATTTACTTTCTCTACTCAAGAACTTGAAGGTCTTCTTAAACATGTTCTCTCACAATCTAGTAATGCTTCTCCTCGCCTTGTCTACTCACATCGTGTAAATCTTTATGGTATTTTGATTCTCGCTTGTTGTAACCATATGACTCATGATACTCGCGTCTTACTCTCCCACACAATCTTCCATCTCCAAACCTTTAATTCAAAGCGCAATGGTTCACATATGCATGTTAATCGTAGGACAAGTTTCCACATCTTCTATATCACTTTCTCGACACCTTTCATATTCCCAAACCTTACTCTAAATCTTATCTCTGTTGGTCGATTATGTGAACTTGGTCTTACTATTACTTTTTCCTCTTCTCGGTTGTCATGTGCGATCCACAGACAGGACGGATCCTTGGGATAGGCCGTAAGGTTGGACGATTATTTGAACTTATCAACCTTCATCTACCCAATTCTCCTCACACTTCCGTCGCTTCTACCAATCCTATCAACCTACGGCGTACGCTCGTCTGGCCACGTCTATGTGGACATCTTAGATCCCTTAGCATCTTCTCGGTAAATTAGGATCTGTTTCTATTTTCGATAATGTAAATTGTTTGCCTTGTCAATTGGGAAAACAACCTCGCTTTATGTTTTAATAAAAGTGATTCTACTGTCTCCCCTTTTGACTTAATTCATTCTGATGTTTGGGGTCCATCCACACATCCTACTATGGGGGGATGTGTTTATTTTGTCATTTTTATTGATGATTATTCAAGATTCACATGGATTTTTCTCATGAAACATAGATATGAATTACCCAAAATTTATTATGATTTTGCCCAAATGGTTAAAACCCAATTTTCTCAAAATATCAAAGTGCTTAGAGTTGATAATGCTATGGCATATAAAGAAACAAATTTTTTAAATTTTCTTTGACAAAATGGGACTCTTTCTCAATATTCTTGTCTGGCACATCTCAACAAAATGGAAGAAATGAGCGAAAAAAACACGTACATATTCTTAATAACGTTCGTACTCTCCTCATTTCTAGTTCTTGTCCGAACGCTTTTGGGGTGAAGCGACTCTTCTGTTTATACCATCAATCGTGTTCCCATTACCTATTATTCACAATCAATCCCCATGAAATAGCGTCTATAGTACTTCTCCATCTTATGAACTACTCAAAGTGTTTGGTTGTGTGCTTTTGTTCTTCTTCACCCTCATGAACACAATAAATTAGAACCTCGTTCTCGTCTTTGTTGTCTTAGGGTATGGAATAGAACACAAAGGTTATCGTTGTTGGGATCCTATCTCTAAACGATTGCGCATCTCTCGTCATGTCATATTTTGGGAACATAAAATGTTTTCCTCTATTTCTTCATTTCCATGTCGTCTCTCCTACCTCACTCTCATTTTTAATGACCCAACTATTGATTTATTTCCTCCTCGACATTGCTCCATTACCCTCACCATCGTCTACTACGGCTTCTCCCGATGTGTGCATCGCCTTCCGCCGATCCTACCATAACAACATCTTCGAAGACCAACTACCCGATTGTCCGAGTCATCAACTTCGTCGTTACTCGTGTAAGTAGTCTTCCTTTTCATCTTCGT
Organism: Hippophae rhamnoides; assembly: GCA_033030585.1. Classification (NCBI taxonomy): domain Eukaryota; kingdom Viridiplantae; phylum Streptophyta; class Magnoliopsida; order Rosales; family Elaeagnaceae; genus Hippophae; species Hippophae rhamnoides. The sequence goes on from CM065430.1 coordinate 23,757,665, forward strand.
GATTACCAATGTTTCTCTACTATTTTGTCTCATCATGAACCCCAAAACTATAGAAGCTAGTTCTAACCCTTATTGGCGTGGCTGAGAGATGAATTACGGCGCATTAACAAAAAGCACATACGTGGGATCTTGTTGATCTTCCATCTAATAAATCTTTGATTGGTTGTAAATGGATCTTCAAAATCAAAACTCATTCGGATGGGTCTCGTGGAACGATATAAAGCTCGGCTCACGGGTTTGCAAAGGGTTTTACACAGAATATATGGAATCGACTATGAAGAAACTTTTGACTGCATGACTCACCTCTCGTTCGAAGTATCATTCTGTTGCTGTTGCCTCGAAATTGGAACATGTTCCAAACGGATGTCAAAAATGCTTTTCTCAACGGAGACATAACTCCAGGAAGTTTATATGAAAACTCCTCCCGGATACACTCATTCACCTCATCAAGTATGCGGACTTAGTAGGTGTTTCTACCTTGGCCTCAAACAAGCTCCTCGAGCTTGGTTTGCCAAATTCGACTCTACACCACTTGATTTTGGTTTCACTTCCGGGCTCTTATGACTCCTGCCTCTTTATTCTGGGAAGACTCCCATTTGGTGTAACACTTCTACTCCTTTATGTAGATGATATGATCGTAACCGGGAATGACTCTAATGGAATTATTGATCTCAAGTTTTGAGTCATCAATTTGAAATGAAAGACCTTGGTCGTCTCCACTACTTGGGCCTAGAAATCTCATCCGATTCTCGAGGATATTATCTCTCTCAAGCAAAGTACTCTTCTCGATATTCTTAATCGGTGGCCTTACTGATTGTAACCGCATCAACACCTCACAGAAACCCAATGTCAAACTTACTCCATTAGATGGTACTATTCTCTCGGATGCCACATTATACGTACAACCAAGTAGGCGACCTTGTTTATCTCACGATCACCACCGTCCCGACATTGCACTCGCCGTTCATCCGTTAGTCAATTCATGTATGCCTCCACGGTACCCATTATCGCGGTTCTTCGCATTCTTCGCTACATCGAAAGGCACTATGTTTCACGGTCTCCATTTCTCCAACAAGTCTAATCTTCTTCTTCCGCCTACTTTCGACTGATTGGCGGTAATCTAACCGATCGTCATTTCTACCACCGGATATTGTTTCTTTCGAAACTCTCTTATATCTTCGCGAAGCAAGAAACAATCTCTCACTTCTCGATCAAGCCGAATATCGTGCTCATCACGACACCACTCGAGAACTTCTTTGGCTCGTTGGTTACTTCGTCGATGGGTGTTCTCGATCAATCGCATTATCCTATATCATGACAATCGAGTGCTTTATTCGGATTACTTTCACAATAATGTATTTCATGAACGAACAAAACATATCGAGATTGATTGTCATTTTGTTCGTCAACACGTTCTTCAAGACACCGTTTGTCTCGAATAAATATCCTCCACAGATCAAACGGTAAATTGACATCTTCACTCAAATCTCATCTACCAGGTAGATTTCAAGAATTAGTTTCCAAACTCAAGTTGATTGTTTCTCTTCCTCCTCGAGTTCGATGTGGATGTTAAGTTATATTTGATATCAGAATTTACTTCACTCATCTACACTTGTATTATTTCACCACACCACTATTTCACCAAAGCATTATTTGTACTACACTTCCACTATTTCACTTGTACTACACTTGTACTACACTTGTTACAATCCTATAAATAGGTTTCTCTATGTACATTCTAAACACACCAATACAACATTAAATCATTCTTTCTTCTTATCTCTCTACACTCTTCACATATATATAGAAATTAAAAAAAAGAATAGTTTCCTCAAAATAGGAAAATAAATATCTAACGTTAATGTGTTAACCCAGTTTCATTTTTATGGAGGAAAAAAGGGAAAATATCATACAACATATCGTCGTCATTTTATTCATAATATTCAAAATTTCAAACGAACTCTGACCACATTTAATGACAGAAGTAATACATGAATAAAGAAAGTATGTGAGCTCCACTAATGAATGAAGTCTTCAAGCATGCTATGCACTTCATATTTTAAATATCATTTTGTTTTCTTCACAATTTTGTGATTATCTTATTTTATATGCTATGACTGTTAATGAATTTGCACTTTTCATTTGGCATTATAATCTTATAGATTATATTTATTTTTCATATAATTTAATCTAATTATTTATATAGTAAATATATTATATTTTTTATATATTTTATAAAGTTTTAATTAATTGTTAAAATGTAATTCATTTTCTTTAATATTCTTGAAAATAATATTTAATTGTAAAATTAAGAAGAAAACAGATAGAGATCCAAAAGCTTAATTCGAGTTCGTGGGCTGAACTCTATTTATATTTTGTGTATATATATATATATATATTTTCTTTTTTAATCCAAATGATTAGTTTGCATTAAAGTAAAAAAGGATAATAACATTTTACTCCTAATATTTACATTTAGATCATTTAATCCCTTTTAAAGATGATATGTCTTAAAACAATTGGCTGTGTTTTTAATTTTTAGTAAGATCTTTTTGTTGGTGTTAATGGTTAAAAATATCAAACTAATATTTGCACAACAATTTAGAGTTTCAATTATATTTGCACATATTTAATTTCTTAATATTTAAAAATAATTATCTCATATTTTGAGTTAATTAAAAAAAAATTTATGATCATTTTGTCTCGAGTTCAAGCCACATTTGAAGTTGGGATTGGAATTAGAATATTTCTTTTATAAATATCAAACATTTTTCATAGATGCCATTTTACAAATTTTTTAACACCATTTGAATGTTGTCATTATATTTATTATGTTTTAGTTTCCTTTTAATTAAATTTTTACATGATTTAGATTAACAAGAAATTAAACTTTATAAACTGTTATCAATATTTTATTATGTAGCACATACAAAATAACTGGTTATCATAAATATATAGGTTAATTTAAAATTAATAGCTAGACATTATATTTATTAACCATATCATAATTTGTAATTACCTAAATGTTTTTTTTTCTTTTTAATATATAAGATAACGTCTCTATAAACGTAACTGAATTGAACATGTTGAATAAAAAATGGGTAATTGCGTGGCTCTTTATTATTTTTATTTTTTAAATAATTAAATTATTTATAAATTACATAACTTATAATTTGAACAATATGTTATCGAGCTGTAAGCTTCTTATTTTTTCATTATTTTTATCCAAAAATATCAACCATTTTAACTTATAATAATAAAAATAATATCATAATAATATTAAATATGATAAATTAAATAATCTTAAATATCAAATTAGATAAGATTTAAAATTAAATAATATAATAAATTTTTTAATAATAAAAATAAATGATATAGATGTTATTTTTATAATTATAAATTTAAAATATATGATTTTTATTATTTTGTCACCGTATTTTTAATAAAATATTTTTGAATTTAGAAGTTTCCCAACCTATAAATGTGCCTCTTAGATTTGTAATTCTGATCGTCCTCCATGTATTGACCAATTGTGTTTTTCCAACAGCGTAATAATGACATTGAGCTACCGTAATCGAGAATCAAAAGTCTAATCCCAAAAACTCCAATACTACAACTTGTACACACCGTGAATGAATATTAACCACACAACCAACAAATTAATTAATTACTTTAATTCGATCCAAATAATATTAAGAAATTAAAAATCAATTGGGTTTTCGTGGTAGCTAGACGATCTTGGTAGTTTATACAAAATTACTTCAATCCATTAATTAATTTAGATAACATCGTAAACCTAAGCATAGAGATTAAAAGTTACATGATATTATCCATAATTATTACAATTTTTAATTATTTATGATTTGATAATCTATTTTTAATTTCAACTTTTTAAGCTCTTAAATTCAATTTTAAAGTTATTTTCAATCAATTTTCATCAAATTGTTTTGAGCAATTTCGAGCATAATTGAATTAATAATTTATAGTATTAAAAAATAAAAAATAAAAATAAAATTCCAAAAACAACTTGTTTTAAATTTTAGAATTTGATATTCTAAGATTGAATTTCAAAATTTAAAAAATAAAAATTAAAAGTGAATTATATCAAACATACTTAATTTAAAACTTTCTAAAAATTAAAAATTTAGAATTCAAATGATTATCAAAGAAACTTTAAATTAATAAGTAAATTCAATTAATACTTTGTGCTCAAATAAATTAAGTTTTATCTAAATTGAAGTTAGAGTTGATATGTCATATACATCCAAATAAAATAGGGAAAAAAATAACAATATAAGTTTGAAAATGCAATAATTTCGTAATAAAGTTTAAGCTATATATGTATTTTATATTATCATTTTCAACTTATAAGTTACGCAACGTATATGTTATTATTATTATTATTATTTTGAATTATAAATGATTATATATTTAATCACGTTTACATTTAAATAAAACTCATAATCTTGTTAAATTAAAGAAAATATATGATAAAACTCTAGACATATGTTTAAATAACAATGACTAAATTAGTTCGTGTACGTAATTAATTATTCTAAATTTACTATTAAGTCACACATATTTAGCATTACAAGATGCTTAATGGGCAAGAATGATCACAATTTTTATTCGCGTTTTGTTTGGGAAATTTGTCACCTCGCGTTGAAGTTATTCAAAGTTTGTTTTCCTCTTGTGTTATGAAGTTAGTTGGCAAAATTTAAGTATCGCGTCGCCCTTGAAATTCGCAAAAATCACGAATAAATAGTGGTTCACGCAAGGATCTGAGAACTACAACGTGGAAAGTTAGAGTTGTAGAAAGTCTAGAAAATTTAGAGTTGGAATGATTCAGTTCGAGCTTGAAAGGACACTAGAATGTTCGAAGCTTGATGGAGGGTGCTAGAATGGGAACGTTAAGAATCGCAGCCGGATGGTTCGGGAAGGATGTAAAGCCGTGGAAGCTTACAGAACATCCCGGAAGGATGTAGAAAAGCTGTTGGAAGCTCACGGAAGATCCGGAAGGATGTAGAAAAGGCTTGGAAAGCACGGAACATCCGGAAGGTGCGTGAAGGAGCTAGACAAACCTGAAGACTCTCAGAGTTTGCTAGAAGGTCTAGAGCCTTGTGGCGTTGTAGATAAATCTAGAATACGCTTGTACAGTTCTAGACTAGGAAGACTCTAGAAAGTGGTGGCATGCTCTTGGGCAGACCCTGTATTTATAAATAGACCACTTGGTCTTCGTTGCATTCATCTTGGGGAAATTCCCATAACAATCCTTGGGAATTCTTATGGTGTATCAGCTCTCTACAGAGCAATACAGCGTTCTTTGCATGAACTCTCTTTACTATTCTCTTTGGAGTTACATTTCGGATTGAAAGGCGGGCTTAGTGCGACGGATAGACTAAGTGCCGCATGATCGCTACTTGAGAAATTAAGGTCGTGACGGTTGGTATCGAGGCATTGGGTTAAAAGCGCTACATCTTTGGCAAAAATGAAGAACACCGCCGCCCAGCGTGGACGTTCCACCAATGGAACGTGGCGTGAGGAAGTGCGGAAAGCCCGAAAGGAATCTCGAGCCAAGTCGAAAGACTTGCTTTTTACCAGGAACAGCGAGTGGGAAGTGCCTTGAGGACCGGCATTTGTTTGATCGGGTTGACAACAGAGAGGAACGTTGCATGGCTTGGAGGCGAGGGATGGAAATCCGTACGGCAGTGAGTTAGATGTCACTCGATGAGCTAGACGATTGGATTGAGGCAAGAGATTGATGGGTTAAAGGCGGAACTTGCCAAGGTAAGGGATCTTGTCGAGAACTTGCCAATGTGGCTGCATAGAATGGAGGATATGGGTGGTGATCTAGCTACATGTAAGCGGGCTGTGGCAGCGGGAACTAGTCTGACCAGATTAATGAGGCTAAGAGGGTGGACGTTCCCAGCCCGAAGACCTTTAATGGCGTTAGGAACGCCCGGGGGGAAAGTCAGACGACTTCCTATGGGGGCTAGAACAATACTTTGAGGCCCTGCGCCATCGGACCGTATGCCAACGAGATCCGACTGCCGCAGCCGTGTGTTTATCCGAGGCCCGATGTTGTGGTGGAGACGGAGAACGTGGAGATGTGCGGCGAGGGTTTGCACGATTGACACCTTTGAAGACTTCAAAAGGGAGTTCGAGATGCGGTTCTTCCACAGCAGAAGAGGAGGCAGGCGGGCGACCTGCAGCGGTTAAAACGGACGGGTAGCATGGGATTATGTGAAGGAGTTCACGGCCTTGCTCTTTAGAAGTCCCGACACAATGCAGCAAGGATGCCTTATTCTTGTTCATGGACGGTGCTCGATCGTGGGCTAACCTTGAGCTGGCGACGTGGTGTCAGAGACTTATCTTCGGCCATTGCGACCGCAGAAAGCTTCGTTGACCACTCCAGCAAAGGAGGGCTGCTCCAAAGCCACGGACGAAGTTTGGTGGAGAGAAGAGTAATGGAGCCATGCCGTAAAAGTCGAGGATCCAAAAATCGCCAAAGGCTGACTCCTCATTCGAGCCACGGGATAAGGGGAAGGAGAAGGAGGATCGGAATGCCCTCGAAGCCGGGTGTAACGTGCTTCGTTTGCGACGGACGCATTGGGCACGTGAATGTCCAGAAGAGGAAGCGTTGAGTGCCTTAGTTTCCTCCACGCATGGTCGAGATGGAGGTGAGTCGGACGATGGTGTAAAGATGGAGTTCTTTGCGCCTACTTGGTGCGTGCGGGGTGCCACGAAGACCCCGAAAGGGCGATGTACATAGATGCACCATCGTGGGAAGGTGGCCGAAGCCGACACGGGTGCGTCTCGTAACTTTGTTTCGGTGGAGGAAGCAAAGGGACTAGAAGCTTGAAGGTTGTCAACGGAGGGGCTCTCTCGGCGATTAACTCGGCGGCCTTTACCATTACACGGGTCGCTCGCGGAGTTAAGGTCGGTCTTGGTGCGTGGGTGACGAGTGGATTTATCGATGGCGCATAGATGACTACTCGATGGTATTCGGCATGGAGTTCTTGGACCGGTAAGAGCTTTCTTGGTGCCGTACTCGAACTCCATTGCATCGTGTGGATGGTTCGAAGGCTTGCATTGGTGCAGACGGACGGACCGCCCGGCCGGACGAACTCTCTCGACGCTTTAAATCGAAGGGGGATTGAAGAGGGGACGAAGAGAGTTACGACCATCTGAAAAGTCGGCGAGGAGGAGTCACTGGCGAAGCTTGGACGGACGTGCGAGTTGTCCCAGGATAAGTCCGCGAGGTGATGTTTGAGGCGTTACCGAAGTCAAGCTTGCCAACGGAAGTCTGGCTACCCCGTGAATAAATCCACGTAGGGTGATGCGTGAGGCCTCGCCTCCAGCGGTTTACCTCCCGAGGAGGGAGGTGAACCCGTGAAGTCGAGTTGGAGCTCGACGCAAGACCACCGATAATGAGCCTGGCGGTGGAAAAAATCGAGTTGCGCGGCGGGCATGGTGAGCGATGCGGCGGAGTGAAAAGAGACGGCGGCGTACAGGAGGTTTGCACAAGCCGTGCCCGTTCCGGGAGAGACCATGTGAGAGTGTCTCATGGATTTCATCCTTGCTTGCCAAAATCGGAGGGCTTTGGCAACATTATTTGTGGTGATTGATCGGCAGCAGTATCAACACTCATGCACTGCCTCGGCAATGATTTTGCCACGGCGGATGAGACATCGTGTTTGTTCCTCGAGAATGTTGTGAAGCATTGGGGGATCCACGTCTAATATTGTGAGTGAGACCACGATTCATGGGAAATTTTTGGAATTTGAAGTATTCAAGCTATTGGGATCGGACTTGAATTTCTCTGCCGGTTCCACCCCTGTGACGGGCAAAGCCAGAAACGTGCCGATACATTCTTTGGAGTTGTATCTTAGGCACTTTGTCGGTGCCAATCGGTCTGATTGGGCTAAGTTCTTGGATGTAGCCCAATTTTCCTACAATCTACAAAGAAGCGAGTCTCTTGCCAAGAGTCCGCCGAGATCGTCATGGGAAATGATCATGACTCACCGTGCACCTTAGCGACAGTTATGAAGGAAGAGCCCCAATGCCTTGAAGTTTTTCAAGGCGTGGCACGAAACAAGTGGAGTTGGCTTGAGCTTATTTGCATATGGCATCTAAGAAGATGAAAAAGTGGGCTAACAAGAAAAGAAGGATGGTCGAATTTCGGGGAAGGAGATCTAGTCCTTATCAAACTATTGCCCAACAATTCAAGACCTTTCGGAAGGTTCATGCAGGGGTTGGTGCGGAAGTATGAAGGACCATTTCACGTCTTAAGAAAGTCGGTAAGGTGTCATATAAGCTGACTCCCTCCGGCTTAAAATCTATCCCTGTTTTCATGTAAGCATGTACTAAAATCCTTTCATGGAGATAAGGAAGACATAAGTAGGGGAGAATCCAATGGGCGCACCCTGACAGAAACCTCCTTCCAGCTATGAAAGTGGACTCGATTTGGGCGGACCGGCAGTCAGACGAAAGGGCGTACCAAGTTATAGGGAATACTTGGTCGAATGGAAGAACGCCTCGGATGAAGAAACGAGGCGGGAACGAGGAATCTTTGTGGCGGTTCAAAGATGACATCGAGAGGTTCGAAGCTTGAAGGGCGCGACGAGGGCGTCGCGAACTTAAGTGGGGGGAGGGTGTCACGTCCGCCCAATTGTCCCTAAAAATCCAAATAAATAGTGGTTGCCTAAAGGATCTAGGCTTTCTACATGGAAAGTTCTAGAGTTGCACAGAGAAGTCTAGAAAGGGCTAGAGTTGGACGGACTCAACTCGAGCTTGAAGACCACAGAATGTTCCGAGCACGATGGAGGGTGCTTTAGAATGAGGCTGGAACGTTCACAGAATGCGCCGGATGGTTCGGGAAGGATGTGAAGCCATGGAAGCTTACGGAACATCCGGAAGGATGTAGAAGGCTCGCTGAAAGCTCACGGAAGATCCGGAAGGATGTAGAAGGCTGTGGAAGCTTACGTCGGAAGGTGCGTGAAGGAGCTAGACAAACTAGAAGACTCTACAGAGTTTCTTTAGAAGGTCTGAAAGCCTTGTGGCACATTGTAGATAAATCTAGAATACCCTTGTACATTCTAGACTAGGAAGACTACGAAAGTGGTGGCGTCTTTCTTGAACGTGTCATATAAATGGGCAGCAGTGTCTTCGTTTGCGTTCATCTTGGGAAATTCTAACAATCGCTTGGGAATTAACGCAATTATCGTAAAAAAGCTACTGCAAGCAATCTAGATAAATCATTCTTTCTGGCTCTTTATTCTCTTTGGAGTTACGTTTCGGATTGAAAAGCGAGGCAGTGCGACGGACCGAACTAAGTCTAATAGCGATCGATCTTGAGAAATTAAGTTCGTAACATTAGGCTATATTTCGTGCTTCATTTTATAACCCTAAAATATTACCTTTGATTAAACAATACAAATATCGTTGTCTAAAGTAAACTTTTACATATCATTCAAAAAAGAAAGAAAAAGGAAACGTTACGTATTGCGAGTTAAAACGAGACTCCTTTTATTTTGGGAAAAAAAAGAAGAACTAAATTCTTATTCAACGCTCTTTTTTTCCTCTGTTTCTCATACAAGAAATTTTGTTAAAAAGTCTATCATAGTGTGTGTATATATATATATATAAGTTTTTATTTTCTCAATTTAAAATATTTAAATTACTTAAATATATAATATAGTCCCGGTTTTACGATCAAAAATTATATATATATTTCGAAAATAAATATCCTCTTGACTTTTCAAAAAGAAGAAGATTGCTCTCAAATGCCGACCCAATAAATGCACAAAACAAAGACATTATCACTTTTTTCCAAGCTAGCAAATTAGAAATAAAATTGACAACTTTTTTTTTTCAGGGCTAAAAGATAAGAAAATTTAAATTTCATTAGCATAGATATTTAAAAGAAAAAGATATAAAATTTCCATTTCAATCTAGAAAATATAATAATAATAATAATATAGGCTTAAAATCACCTTTAAATATAAACCTAATTAAAATTTATATATAATACATAAATAACCTATATTTATTAAAATAAAATAAAAATTAAAAGAAAGATCTCTTGCAGACTCGGCTTCTATGATAGATGAGATAGAGGACAATTGATTTTGTTTGATACGAAATTATTGTTTTTCCACTTTTTGCTATCTTTATATAATATAATGACTTTTCTTACTCTTTTTTTTCTTTCTCATTTCATTATAAATAGTCTCCATATAGCCTACATTTAAACACACACACACACACACAATACCCAAATTAGAAACGTACAAACAATATGGATCTTCCAATCTTACTCTTCTCTATAGCAATACTCTTCTTTTTAATCAAACCTCTCTTCAAAAAATCAAAATTACCAAAAAACCTACCACCAGGTCCAACACAATTACCAATCTTAGGCAATCTTTTACAACTTGGTCCTAGACCTCATGAGTCTCTCTCAGAAATGGCCAAAGTCCATGGCTCTCTAATGTCTCTCAAACTTGGCTCTATAACAACAATAGTATCTTCATCACCAGACACAGCCCGTGAAATTCTTCACACTCATGACCAAAATTTCTCTAACCGTCCTGTGCCAGACTCAGTAGCATCTCAACCTCATCCTGAGGGAACCCTAGCTTGGGTTCCCGGTGATCATACGTGGCGTAACCGTCGTCGTATTTGTAGCACCCAAATGTTCACTTCTCAAAGACTTGACTTGCTAGGTCATTTTCGTCATCGTAAAGTGCAACAACTTGTTGAACATATTGAAAAACACTGTGGTTCAACTAGTAGTCTGGTTGATATAGGGTCGTTAGCTTTTGCTACGACTTTGAATTTGATATCAAATACTATATTTTCAGTTGATATTATAGACCCTGAGTTTGAAAAGGCTCAAGAATTTAAAGAACTTGTTTGGAGAATTATGGAAGATGCTGGTAAACCAAACTTGTCAGACTATTTTCCATTTTTAAAGAGGTTTGATTTACAAGGAGTGAGAAGACATGTTATGGTCTCATATCTGAGAATGCATGAGATATTTGATGAGATAATTGAGAAAAGAATGAAAGAGAGAGAAGCTGAGGATTATAAGAAGAAGAGACATGATGATTTCTTGGATGTGCTTCTTGATCAGTGTCAACAAGATGACAGCTCTGCCTTTAATCTTTTGACTATCAAGCCTTTGATCCTGGTATGTTTTATTTTATAATTTTGTTATTATTTTTGAATTAAATTCTGAAAAATTACATTTTATATACAATACTTTTTGGTAAAAACATCTGCTTCTTTTTTTTTTAAATATTTATCGTATGTATATATATTTCTTATCTGTTTAAAATATAAATATATATATATATATATATATTATATCAAAGTTAGGGTATAAATAACAGCCATAACGTATAATGTAATTCTTACCACTCATAATTCAAATTATTATAAACAGAAGCGTCTGATCAAATAATAATTCTTTCAAACAGTTGGCGGGGGGGTTTAATGGTAGCCATAAATGTTTAGGACCTACCATGATTGATGAACAGATAGCAGTCTATTCCTCTACCGATAGATAATATTATTTTACTTAATAATTAATAATTTTTACTTTAATTTGTTCAAATAAAATATCTAAATATTCAACTATCAAACATACAGTACTCTCGAGTCTTCACATGAAAGGAAAGTGATTTCCTTAAACAAAGTTTAATTATATATAAAAAAAAATCTATAACAAAGTTTTGAATTCATATGTGCAAAATAATCATGCCATTGTAATTCTAATGTTACAGTATTTTATTTATTTTTAAGTCATAAAAAAATTATTTTTTTAAAACATCGGACAAAGATTCATATAATTTATGTTATAAATTGTAAATTAATTATAATAATTATAAATTTTTGTAATATATATAAATAAATTTTTCAATAATAATATATACCAATAAGAACAATCACAAATGAAATTGGTTCAACATTTAAATTGACTCAGAATCACAAAAGATGAAATTGTCGGTAAGGAATAGGAAAAGGACAAAAGAGAAACCAATGTATATTTTCCTTTTATTTCGATTAACGTGTCACATCGTACTATTATTATCTATAAAAAGCAAAAGTTAGATTAATTCATCCGTTAATCATATATATATAAATATTATTAATAAGAATAATTAATTTTATTCATGGTATACAAAATTTTCTGGGGCAGTTTAAGTGAGACCAATTTTTCCAATGGGTGGAAAATGGATTTAAATCCTAAAGAGATTATATTCATTGTCTCGTTATATCCCACAAACTCATTTTTTTTTATAATTTTAAATAAACTTCTTATATATTTATTTATAACCTCAATTATTTTTATTTAAAAATAATTTTTACTTTCACTAAATAAAGTATTTCAATAAAAAAATCAATATTATAATTATAAATATATCTTATTTTGATAAATTTTAATTTTTTTAATAATTTTAGTATTAAGAAAATTTCTAAATTAATTCTTAAATTATACTTAAAAATATACTTTTGAGTCCTAAATTTTTATTTTAGTTACTATAAATCACATTATTTTCTCTTATGGGTCAAATTAGTCTTCAGAAGTTAATGATGTAAATTTATTTCATCAATTATAACAATAACTCAAATAATTAACGGTTTTTATGTCTATTTATCCCTAATATTTATTAGGTTTATAAAATATTCATATTAATATATTTATCTTATGAAAATTATTTAAAATATATAATTTAATTATGTTTTAAATTTATTATTGAAGTATAATGATGTTTAACGAATTAGGTAAATATTAGGGAGAATATATATATATATATATACGCATATATCTTGTATTATTAAATAAACAGATAGTTTTTTTTATATAATTTTTTAAAAATAAATACAGGATTTATTTATCGCGGGAAGTGACACATCTGGGTTGACAACAGAATGGGCAATGGCAGAACTTCTTCGTAAGCCTCAACTATTGAAGAAAGCCCAACAAGAACTTGACCAAGTAATTGGCGATCAAAGACAAATTGAAGAGTCAGATCTTGATAAACTCCCCTACTTGACAGCAATTGTGAAAGAGACCTTAAGACTTCATCCACCTGCCCCACTTTTATTGCCTTATATTGCAGCCAATGATGTTGAAGTCAGTGGATATACGATTCAAAAAGGAAACCAAGTTCTAGTGAATGCTTGGTCCATTGGAAGAAATCCCAAGTATTGGTCTGATCCAATGTCATTTTCACCCGAGAGATTTTTGGGTTCCAATATTGATTATAAAGGTAGAGACTTTGAGTACTTACCTTTTGGTGCTGGCAGAAGAATTTGTCCTGGTTTGCCTTTAGCAAATCGAATGGTTAATTTGATTTTGGCTTCTATTATCCGTTCTTTCAATTGGAAACTTCCTGATGGAATTACTTCTGAAACACTTGATATGAGTGAACAATTTGGAATCACTTTGAAAAAAGCTATTCCACTTTCTGCTCTTCCTTCTCTTAGAGATTAATTAGATTAATGTTAAGGTCATGATACTTGCTGGCTGGTTATAATTTTTTTCTTTAAACGAAGGTATTAATAATGTTTTATGTGTACTATTTCAATAACTAAGATATCCATCTAAATTTTAAGAGTTGTAATATTATAATTTTTTAATCAACGTACTTTTTTTTTTTAATCGTGATACAATATATACAAAGAAACAAAAAAAAACAAATTGTAATTTTTTTATACGTACGTATTGCTCGTGGTTGAACTAATGAAAATATATGGCATGAAATTCAAAAGCTAAGATTAGTGGACTCTTGTGTATTTGGTCATAATTAGCATATAATTATTACTATTAGTTCTTCTTTTTGTGTTACCAAAAATTTGTCCAAAAAATAAAAAGAAAGTAATAATTCATTAATTATTATTAAATTATATAAAATTTCATTAATTTTTAGTTGAAATATGAGAAGTTCAATAATTATTAAAAATGACTCATGTATTTAAATACCAAAAATTCTAGAAGTTTTTAAATTTTAATAAAATATTTGGTACACTATTTTATAAATATTGGACTTTAGTATTCTACCTCAAAATTGATAGATGAATTTATGTATATTTTAATCATAATTAATGCACTATTTATATTCTTAAAAAAATATAATCTATGTTGAAAAAGCTAAAAATTAAAATAATTGATTTAAATGAAAATCTAGGATTTCATGTACGAAGAATGCCATTTTGTAATAAAATAAAATAATAAAATAATTGATTTAAACGAAAATCTAGAATTTCAGGTATGAGGAATGCAATTTTGTAATAAAATAAAATAAAATCTAGAAATTTGAAAGTTAGCTCGTATCTTCTTTTTTTCTGGATAGAGAGTCAACCTTTTGTTTAAATAAGTAATTTTTATTTTATCAAAATCTTAAAACGAATAAATAATATCCTGGTGGTTGAAAATTAACAACGTATATATATATATATATATATATATTTTTAATTGAATGCATCAAAATTCTACCTTATATCATTACCCACCTTGTTTTGTTGAGTAATTATTAAATGTAAATTGTGTTTTTTCATGCGTTCAAAATTTAATTGATAAAGTTACGGTTATCTATTATTAAATGTGCAAAGTTCAACTTCACATTATTAATACTCAAAATAAATATTTATTATTCGAAAGTAAAAGAATATATTTTCTCAAATTAAATATTTATGGTTGAGCTGATTAACACACAAAGATAATCTAATATATCAAAATTATAGGTGTATCTTAATTTATTTATTTTTTTTTTTACAAGTTTGAGTGAAATTTGAATGATATTACATTGTTTGATTTTGTGATTCTAAATAAAAAAATAATTTCTCATTTGATTTTTAGGTGATCCACCTCGTGAGAATTCCATAACTAATTCAATTAATCACTTACAAGTAATCTTCCATCACTTGTTATTTTATTTTTATTTTTTCCGAGTTTCTGCCGGTTGAATAAATTTAAAATTAATAGTATATCATTAAGGTTTCATTAATATTTTAGTGGATTCTCCAGAAATAGGAAAAGCGTTTAATAATTATTTATGAGATAATATAAATTAAATAGATTTGTCACTTATTAATTATTATATTTCTATAACACAGTTAAAGTCAAAGACATGCATATTTTAAGCAAATTGTGCGTCATAGAGAAAATCATATTTTCATCTTCTTTCTAGAATGTATGTTATAAATTAATATTTCATTTTTCAAGATCGTGTTTTGTGCACTTTTGAAATGAGGCAAGCAATTTGAATCTTCTTCTCCCCCGTGCTATCATTTTTTTAAGTTTAATCGCTTAATTACTTCTTGTACTTTTAGTAATTTCACATATACTGTTATAAACTTATAATTTAGTTTTTAAACTCTTAAAATTTCATCCATATATCCATAATTTTTTAAATAATATGATTTATTTATTAATTTTTTAAACATCACACGTGAGACATAGCTTGAATGTTAACATTAAGAGTATTAACTCATACAAGTGAGTTACTTCGAACTGGTTCGAATTAATAGAGTCTAAATTGATTAAATCTTAATTGAATTTAAATTAACAAAGATAAATCTGAATTCAAATCAAATATAAACGAACTGACTCAAATAATTACAAACTAGTCCTAATTATTAATTATATGTATTTAATTATTTGAACATTTTTTTATGAAATCAAAAAATATATTTAATGATTAGAACTCATTAGTTCAAACAATATTACATAAGACCCAAAAATTAAAGAAAATAGTATTACAACAACTAAATATTTAATACAAATGATAAATTAACATTAAATGAATAATTCATGTACACAACAAAGTCCATAGGGATAATTCGACTCATCACACTCACTTTTATATTATGATAACTAGTTAATTATGAAATAATGATACTAATAAATATAAGTTAAATAAAACTAATTCTAAAAATAAGAAGTCAATTTTTAAATAAATTTGACAAATGTAAACTACATCAAACCTTCTCATGCAAAAATTAGAAGCTATCATATCTTTATAAAAACTCATAGTTTAAATAAATAGCTTTAAATCTCAATAAAATTCTCTTCCGTAATTAAAAAAATAAACATATTAATAAGATTAAGTAAAAAAATTTCTCAAAAATAGACCACGTATATATAAAGCTTTCTGTTCAAGTAGACCATTCACTCATCATACAAAGAAAAACCATTTTTTAAGGTGACACAGAAAATACTTTAGTCTATTTCAATAGACATATGACTACTATTGGTAGAAAAGAGTCAAACAATGTTGAATGTAAGACTATTGTTGGAGAAACAGCTCCTACTAGTTACTTGAGAAATATAGAGTTGAGTGAGTGAGATTGAGTTGGTTAGAAATTAAGAAAAAATATTTTTTTCTAATTTTAAGTTTTTAATTAAGTTGTAACATTTATGTGTTTATAGATTGTTTTTAACATTTTGAACTAATGAACTAATTCAAATCTAATCTAACCTAGCTCGATTATTTTAAGTTATTTAAAATAACTTGAATTTGATCCTATTGATTTTTTCTGATTTTTGTTGAGAGAGTTATTGAATTGATTTTTGCTTAATGTCTAATGTTATATTTATACATTGCAAGGAAGAAACTAGCTGTTACTAAACTAGCCGTTATTAAACTAGTCGTTACTAAACTAGCCGTTACTAAACTAGCCGTTACTAAACTAGGCGTTACTAAACTAATTATTCTCAACACTTCTCAAGTTAGGGCGCGTAGATATCGTCAACCCTAACTTACTTAAATTTTCTTGAATGATTTTAAATCTAAACCTTGGTAAGATGTCCGCTAATTGTTTTTCACTTCTCACAAAGCGAGTTTCAATTTTTTCGCTTGAATTTTTTCTCGAATGAAGTGGCAATCCACTTCGATGTGTTTTGTTCTTTTCGTGAAACACCGGATTTGATGTTATATGTCGCGTCATTGTTATCACAAAACATCTTCATTGGTTCTTGAATTTTAATTCGATATCCAAAAGAAGTTGCTTGATCCAAGTTAGCTCGCATTTAGGTCGATGCCACATGGCTCGAGATCTCACTTCGTACTCTGATCGCGCCACAACATTTTGTTTCTTGCTTTTCCACGTGACTAAATTTCCGCCTACAAACGCAAAACCAGTTGGTTGATTTTCTATCAAAGCTATCACCTAATCAGACGGAAAGTAGCCACACACTTCATTAGAATTATTACGCTTTCATGAGAATTCCTTTACTAGGTGTCCCTTTTAAATATTTTAAAATTCTATGTATAGCCTCTAAACGTGGGTGTTCTGTGTGTGCATAAATTTACTAATTTGGCTTATCAAAAGAAATGTCCTGGCTCAAGTTACCGTTAAATAAATTAATTTTCCTACAAGTTGAAATTGGCTTATGTCTTCTAAGGGTTCGCCATCCTCAATATTTAATTTGCATTTACTATCTATTGGTGTAGATGTTGGTTTACTCCCTAATTTACCAGCTTTCTTTCAATAGGTCAAGTTGTATATTTTCTTTGTGAAATAAAGAGTCCTCTGAACGTGCTATTTCTATTCCTAGAAAATATTTTAATAAACCTAAGTCTTTGATATCAAAATTCTCCTTTAATTTCATTTTCACTTTTTTAATTTCTTCCAAATTATTTCCTAATTATTATATCATCTACATATACTAGAATTATGGTCATGGAATGTACCATAATTTTTGGAAAATAATGAAAGCTGATCGGCATTACTAATTTTAAAATCACAAGAAATTAAATAAGAGCTTAGTTTTTCATACCATGCTCGTGGAGATTGCTTTAGTCCGTAAATAGATTTTTTTTAACCTACACACTAGACTAGAATTGTTTTCTTTTTTATGACCACTGTGTGGAAGTGTCATATATACCTCTTCTTCAAGTGCCTGGAGAAAAGCATTCTTGACATCCATTTGACGTAAGGTCCAATTTTGGTTTACCGCTATGGAAAGTAAAATCCTAACGATATTCATTTTGGCCACGGGTGCAAATGTTTCTGATAATCTACACCATAGGTTCGAGTGTAACATTTTGCCACTAATCGTGCTTTGTACCTTTCAATAGTACCATCACTATTAAACTTAATCTTATAGACCCATTTGCATCCTACTTGTTTCTTTCCTTCTGTAGTTGCATTTACGACTACCCATGTTTCATCGCTTTACACCATACCAGTTGGCCTATTGCTTCCTTACATAGTTATTTGGCTCATTTTCTTTAGAAATTCGAGGTCAAATAAGTCCTATATCAGGGTGTAACATTTTCATAAGATAAATAATTTTGGATAGGATATTTTACCTCATATGTTACAAAATCCCGTAATCTAGTCAGAGGTCATGGAATCCGATTAGACCTTCTCAATGGTATTATTTCAAGAGTACCATCTTCCCTTCACTTTCGAGAAGTTTCATCCTCTTCATTCTCGTTGATTATTTCATTTTCATTTTCTACTACTATATTTCCTTCTTCAGAATAAAAAAATGGAAACGTAAATTCATTTGGTTCCTCTTGGTTATTAGTCTCCTTTTCTAGTGTTTTGTAATATGGCTCATTTTCTTGGAATGCCACATTTCTTGAAATGTAATGTTTTTTGTTAATCGAATCATAGCATTTATATCCTTTTTTTTTAGATGAATAACCTAAGAAAATAGCTTTGATTGATGTATAATCTAACTTGTGTTGTTTATTTTTGTGCACATAACATGTACATCCAAATACTCTTAAATGATAGATATTGAGTTTTTCTTGGTAGAGGATTTCTAGTGGGCTTTTGAAATTCAAATTGGCACTTGGCAATCTATTAATTAAATATGTCATGGTGAGAACATCATCTGACCAAAAATTATTGGAACATTATTTTGAAACAAAAGTACTTTGTTACTTCAACTAAATGTCGATTTTTTCTTTTCCGACACACCATTTTGTCAGTGTGTAAATACAAGTTGCTTTGATGTAAAATTCCTTTTTTTGAAAAAATTTGTAAAATTTTGATTTACAAATTGCTCCATTATCACTTCTAAAAGTTTTAATCTTTGCATCATATTGATTTTCTACAAAATTATAAAATTCTTGAAATTGAGAAAACACTTCACTTTTATTTTTTAACAAGTGTAACAATGTAGTTCTTGAAAAATCATTTATAAATATAACAAAGTATTTATAACCATTAAATGACTCAATTGAGCAGGGCCCCAAACATCAGAATGTATTATCTCAAAAGGTTTTTTGCTCTTACAATGGGATAAACTAAATGGTAACCTTGTGTGCTTTCCTAATTTGCAAATTTCACAACTACTACAATCTAGTTGTTTGAAATCAAAAATACATTTTAAAATCTTATCGGAAGGATGTCCAATTCTCTTATGCCAAAGAGTGCCTAATTCTTCTTCTTTTCTAATATTGAAGTTGCATTTTTCTTCACTTAGAATATAAAGTCCATTTTCTAGAAAACCTTCACCAATGATATTCTTCGTTATCAATTCCTAAAAAATCACATTTTTGGATGTAAATGTAATTTCACAATTTAAGTCTTCAGGTGATTTTACTAATGGATAACAAGTTAGATGTACAATTATTCACATGCAAAACATTTGAAATTTTTCTTGAAAGGAGACTAATTGAACCATTTCCTAAAATTTCTATTTTTTTCACCATTTGCAACGACATACAAATTGTTTAGTCTCAATTTTTTTGTAATTATCGAGTAAGTTTTTATTTCCGTTACGTGATCGGGCTTGAACTCCGAATCAAGAATCCATTTGGAATTTAAAGAATTTTTGAGTAAGGTTTGTAATCATACCGTAGGTTTTTTGAGATTTTCCTTGAAACATCACTTGATAATCAGGTATACAATGCCTTCATTTGATCCATATCCACCTCACCTTTTATTTCTTTTTCAAATTGCCGTTTCATATCCTCTTTTTCCTTTCGTGCGCAGAAAACCCATTTTCTCTCGCTTCTACCCGATTTTGTCGCCGATCTCCCTCCTCTCACGAAGCCTCCACCTCGCCTTCCCTTTGTCGGAGAAGGGCCGAGACACGCATTCCTCGCCAGGTCCTTCCTTCTTATAATAATCGCAGCGAGCGAGTGTTGACCAAAGATTCCTCGCGCTTTATGTCCTTCCTTCTTACAATAATCGCAATGAGCGAAGGTTTGGTCTCCCGACGTTCGCCTCGCGATGAAAGCCTCGCTTCGTGGTTGTTAGGGTAGTCGAGTACCCATCACTATTCTTCTTGTCTCTCTTCTCTTTTCAACCATCCCAACAACCTCATCACCGCATGGCAGCTCACCCACGAGAAGAATTTCAGAACGTACTCCCCCTCACAACTTGAATCGAGCTTGAGAGTGAAGGTGAAAATTCCATCCCGCTTCTCTCTTCTTTGATTTCATCAAGATCGGCCGTATAGGTCGACACACTCTAATCTCATCATTATTTTTTGGATTTTGTCAATAGTTCATGATCGATTGATTTTGTTGCTTGTAACTCAAGTCGTCTTGCTCAAGTTGAAAATAAGAGAGTAATTTTTCTTCTTTCCGAACATTGTCTCGTTTTAACCCACATATCTCGAGTCAGTATCTAGATATGTCACGAGATCGAGATACGTGGGTTCCATAGCTGCCATAACCAACTCATGACGAGATTGTCACTCTTCTCCATTCGAAATTTCCTTTCTTTCTTCAACAAATAAGTGTGTCGGGATCTTTGGTTTTTGGTTTTGATTTCTCACCAAAGGACATGCTCAAATTTGTCTCCGCC
Organism: Hippophae rhamnoides; assembly: GCA_033030585.1. Taxonomy (NCBI): domain Eukaryota; kingdom Viridiplantae; phylum Streptophyta; class Magnoliopsida; order Rosales; family Elaeagnaceae; genus Hippophae; species Hippophae rhamnoides. The sequence goes on from CM065430.1 coordinate 23,778,449, forward strand.
GATTAGACCAAAAGTCACTTGACGTGCCCAAAGATGGTAATTTTTACCATTTAGCAAAGACACATGTAAGTCTCTATACTGTCAGACATTTTCTAGATTTCTCGAACTTATACAAGCTGCTTGTCAGATTGATTCAGAGCAAGATCAAATCAAGCTTTGATACTACGTTGATTTTCTCTCGATTTTTGTCGGTAGAGTTATTCAATTGATTTTTGCTTAACGCCTAATGTTATATTTATACATCAAATGGAAACTAAATTGCTACTAAACTACCGTCACATTAAACTAGTCACATTAAACTAGTCATACTAAACTAGCCGTTATTAAACTAATTATTCTCAAGAGATCCAAATTTGAAGTTATTAAACTAATTATTTTCAACAGATCCAAATTTGATTCTATTTATATACGATTAGTATTCAATTCGATCAATAAAAATTATCATCCTTAACTAATATACATATCTATAGTTCAAAATTTAATGAACTATGTATAAAAAATTTGAAGTTTTGAAATTAAATTATATAGTTCAAAAATATAAGGATTGATCTAAAAAGTTTTAAAAATTTAAATATTAAGTTATACGTTTTAAAAATTTATATATCAATTTAATTAATATTTAAGAACTAATATATTATTTATTTTTACAAATAGGTATTTGTTCTCTATTTTGTATACATCGCCCACTGTTACAATCATTTTTAATTTTAACTTAAGTTATTACAAGCCCATAGCTTTCTACTCGTTCATACAAATGTTCTTCAAGTAAAAACCTAACATTATGATCTTCGAATTTTTAGTATAAGACTTGTCTGTTAAAATATAATACTTTAAGAACCAAAATGTTAAATTTTTTTTATATATATATTAGAGACATTTATGTAAAACATTTCAAAGTTTGACGATCTTAAAGCCTATTTAAACTAAATTTTTAAGCCTCGCTATGAAGAAATAGATTTATCCTATAATAATATATTTGTACACTTTAATTCAGTAAAGCACACAAGTCCACGTGGGTTGGGCTTAGATTGGGCTTTTAATGGAACGGGCCGATGGACTGGTCCATTTAACAAGTCTATATACGATTAAGTTTTGTTATAATAATTTATAGGAAAAAAAAAGAAATATAACATATCATAAAGAAAAGATTAAAATTACGTAAATATAATAGATTAAAGGGAAAAATATAAAAAAACAAATTCTTAAATTAAGTTTATTTTTTGTATTATTTAGGAGTGATTTATCATATCGTAGAGTATTTAGTTTAGATTTAATTTTTTAGGTCTTACTTGATAAATATATTTCCAAATGAGACCAATATTTTAAGAAGAATTTTTTTTATATTAAAATTACTTCAAGATAAAGTTTATCGTTATTGATTATTGTGATAAGACATTACTTTATTGTGTAAAGATATCAAATACTAATGATAAGTCTTATCATAAATTCATGTTTTTCTATATTAAAATCGTTCTAAAGTAATATTTATCACTATTTTAATAAAACTTTGTTATAAATAATTTTGATAATAAAATAAAATATTATTCAAAATCAAATGATATTGGATAAATTTTCGTCATTTAATCTTTTAGTTATATTATTTTATTGATTTTTATATTAAATTTTAAATATTTTTTATCAAATGATTAAAAGATATTAAAATATGAATATATAATAACAGAAAAATGAAAACTAATGTTAAAAAATTCACAAAATATTTATTTTAATATTTATTAATTATTACTATTTTATTTTAAGGATTTATTTATTTATTTATTTTTTAATTTTTATTAAAAATTAAAATACATTATTAAATTAATTCCTATTTGAATATAATTATTGTTGAATTTTTCTTAAATAATTTTATATTAAATTTTACTTTTATCCTTATTAAAAAATTGTATTTAATCATTTGATATAATATAATACTATTTTAATAAAAAATTATTAAAACAATACATTTTGTCATTAATTACCTTAATTTTTTTATACAAAAGAGATTAAATGATATCATTTTTAATTTAAAGGACTAAATATCACAAATAGTATAATAAAAATTAAAATTGCAAATTACATTTAAAACCAAATTAAATCGTGTTATTTTTAAAATATACGTGTACTTTGAGAAACATAAGGCCGTCTTGAAGTTTTGTAGGTAAAAAAATTAAGAGTACCAATAGAAAGAACAGGAGTTAAGAATTTGGAAAAATTTCTTATGTAATTTATCCTCTTAGCAAAAAGTCAACAAAATCATGGGGATGCTGGAATCGAAATATGTTTATATTAAGCTCTCCAGTCTCCTCAATCAAGGATGAAGATGGTCGTGGGAATACTTAAAATTATGGTGATAATATTGTTATTTTATATATCTTAATATCTAAATATAATATTTATATTTTTTATAAAATTAAAAAAAATCATTAAATTATCGGACCAAATTGAAAAATCAAACAGTTCGGTCCGATCTGTACTAATTTTAAACCGTTCGAACCGAACCAGACCGATTTAATAATATATTAGAAATTTTACATTATTATTCATTAAATTATAAAAAAATCAGATCAAATCGAAAAATAAACTGGACCGAACTGTTTTATAAATCAAACGGTCTTGTCCAATTCGATCCGAGTAATGTAAACGGTCCGATTTGATTAAATTTTTTTTAGAAAAAACCGAACCAGACCGGACCATGGACACCCCTAATTGGAACCATTAGCAATTATTTCTTCTTCCTTCGTTTTCTTTTATTATAACTACATCCACTACATTTACTATAACTACAATACTTTATTACTATTTTTAGACATATGAAAAGTGGCTAATTAACACTCTCAGTAAAGAATGCAAAAGGAAACATCTATTTATTTTTGGCTCAAGGGCTCAACTGCTTAAGTAATCTATGAACTTGCTAACTCCAGGTAAAGTGTTGTAATTTGTGGTGTTCTGAAAACAAATTAGGTAAATTTCCCTCCCTAACATTTTCTTATAATTAAGTTAGATTATAACAACGAAAGGAAATAGGAGAAATGAGCTATTTTTATTGTTTTATTTACTTTCTAAAATTATAATAGAAATGAAACAAATATCTCATAAATTTTTAGGAGTCATTTTTATTAATTATTTTCATACTCTCTTTTCCTAACTTTACAAGATAAGGATATAAAGTTATCCCTTATTTTAGTTTTAATTTTTAATTTTTATATTATTTTTAAAGGATATTTAAGTAAAATTAATATTTTTATTATAATTCTTTACCATTCTTTAATAAACATAAATAAATAGAATGATTTTTATACTCTTTTTTTCTCCAATTTTTTTCTTATTTATTATTGATTTATTCTTAACCTTAAGTTAAAAAAAGAAGCAATTATTAACTCTCGTAAAAGAATACTTTGTCTCTAAATTTTTGTGTTGATTCATAGTTCAATAATTACTCTTAAAGAAAGTAGAGAATTTCAATTGATTTTTTTTTTTGGTGGTTATTGTCAAAAGTTGCTTGGAAGCTTCACTTTATAACAATCCCAATGAAACACATTAAATTTATGAGAATGTTTATGGCGAAAAAATATTAATTTTATATAATGAAATAATTTTATATTTAGAAGATTTAGTTATTTTTATATTTTTGTCTAATTTACAAATTAGTTACTAAAATATTTTTTGAGTATACATATTTTAAGAATTTTTGTACAAATGTTAGAATAAATTTTTTATTTTTAAAAATATTTGAGCATTAAATTAGTTAATAAAATGTTTAATTGCTTGGAAAATAATCTTTTTTTATTTCTAAAAATAAGAATTTTTATTTTCTATTTTTTCAATAATTAATGTGCAAATTAAGCCGTATTTAAAAAAAAGGAAATTTTATTAATTTAATGAAATCAAAGATACATAAATAAATTTAACACATAAATTTTATTAATTTAATGACACTATTCACATTTATTAATGATTTTTTCTTTGCCTAAATTGCTTGAATAAATATAGTTATGTTAATGAAATTCATTTCTTTTATATATTTTGCTTTCTTAATATCATTGTATTTACCTAATAAATTAATACATCTATATAAATAAGATTTAATCTAGAGGAAAAAATATAGCAAAATAAAAACATACTTAAGGGTAGTAAATCGTGAGAATATGACATCTAGAACTAAGATTTAGATTTAAAAAAAAAACTATATTTATAGTTGATTTTATTAAACTAAAGGATACATTAAGGAAAAAAAACTATTCAAGAAAAAAAGCAGTAATAGAAGAGAAAAAAAATATCGACAGTTGGGCCATTGAAGCTATCTATCTATAAATATTCTCGATATACGCTACATTCAACACACAGAGAACAGAGTATAACAGAGTGAGAGATAAACAAAAATTAATGGAGCTTCACATCTTACTCCTCGCCATAGCCATATGTCCCATTTTCATCATCATTATCAAACCTTTCTTCGAAAAACAAAAAAACCACCCACCAGGTCCAAAAGCATTACCAATCCTAGGCAATCTTCTACAACTTGGTCCTAGACCTCATGAAACATTCTCAGAAATGGCGAAAATCTATGGCTCTGTTTTTTCTCTCAAACTCGGTTCAATCACTACAATAATATCTTCATCCCCAGACACAGCTCGTGAAATCCTCCAAACCCATGACCAAACCTTCCCAACTCATCCAGTTCCTGATTCAATGGCTTCTCAGCCTCAACTTCAAGGAACACTCGCTTGGGTTCCCGGAAATCACCGGTGGCAAAACCGCCGACGAATCGTCAAAGCCCAGATGTTCACTTCTCAGAAATTGGATTTTCTAAGCCACTTTCGACACAGAAAAGTTGAGCAACTTATCGAGCACATTGGGAAACATTGTGAATTGGGTAGTTCAGTAGATATTGGGTGTTTGGCTTTTGCTACGACTTTGAATTTGATATCGAATACCATATTTTCTGTTGATATTGTAGACCCAGAATTTGAAAAAGCTCAGGAGTTTAAAGAATTGATTTGGAGGATTATGGAAACTGCCGGGAAACCCAATTTGTCTGATTATTTTCCGATCTTGAAGAGATTTGATTTGCAAGGAATTAGAAGACATGTTTTGGTAACTTATCATAGAATGCATGAGATATTTGATGGGATTATTGATAAGAGATTGAAAGAGAGAGAGGTTGATAAGTCGAAGAGGTATGATGATTTTTTGGATGTGCTTCTTGATGAATGTGAGCTTCAAGATAATAGCTATGGGTTTAGTCTTCTTACTATCAAGCCTTTGATTCTGGTATGCTTTAAATTACAATTACAATTACAATTATTATTATTATTATTATTATTATTATTATTATTATTATTATTATTGTTTTAATTTTCAAAAATAATTCTTTATTTTGGTATAATACAATATTCGAAAAAGGGTTTATTAGCTTTATAAGGCAACGGTGGCAATAATTCGCTGCATTCAGAAAATCGTCGATATGCAAATATGTACTAAGATATAATATTAAATGGAATGCAAACTTATATAATTATAGATGTATAACAAGAAGAGAGAGTTGTGAAATTTTTATACCTAAATAATAATGAATTATGTCATTTGTACAAATTAAAGCTATTTTTCATTTGCAAACTACCAAATTCTTCTCGATGAAAATTATAAAAAAAATACTATTTTAAAAAAACAATATTTATAATACATTTAAAATTATTGTTTTTGGATCTGTACTAAATCTTAAAATTTATAGTTATAAAAATAATATTATTTATATTTAATTTATATATTTTTACTACAAAAAAATATTATATTAACTGTCATCGTTCAAATTGAACTCTAAATAATTACAATTGTTTAATGTTATTGAAAAATTATTTTCATTTTATAAATATTAAGAATATTATTTTGTATAATTTTAAATTTTTCTAGATAAATTGTTGTTGATTATTTATGGGTGATATGGTGGTACATTTATAACCAAATTATATCTAGATCTTTTTATATAAATATTATTTACTTTACGTTATTTTCTAAAAAATTAGATAAGTTATTGTTTGATCTTTCTACGTACAATAAGCATTTTTAACATTTTAAAACATCAAAAATAAAGCATCACAATATTTGTTTTTATAGATAATATGCTCAATGTTTCTTCAATTTTTAAAGTTTATATACTTTAGTTGTCTTGTTATAAACAATATATTTTAATCTCATATCTTTAAGAAAAATAATTATAATAAATAATATTATTTTAATAAATTTTTATTAAAATATTTTTTCTTATCCAATCATTAAAGAATAATTAAAACAACAACAATTAAATAAAACTAAAATTTGAATGAAACTATTAAAAAAATTAATAATATTTTAACATAAAATTATTTTTCTAAAGCATTCTAAAACACCAAAATAAGTCACTAGATTTTTTTTTAAGATTTATGGTAGTTTCATCTTTCCATTAACTATTGTTTATCTATAATAAAAATGAGATGACTAATCATATTAATATTTTTTATAAATTATATGATAATATTATATTAATTAAATTATATTTTAAAAATTATCAAAATTAAAGTGTTATATTATTTTTATTTAAAGAATTATTTAAAAAATAAACTCTCTTTTTTTTATATGAATTAGTTCGTCGCATAGTTTTATTTTTAATTTCTAAAATATATATATATATATATATATTTTAATTATAAAATATATATTGTTTTATATATACAGGAGTATAGAGATGAAATTCAATAATTGAAAGAAAGAAAGAAGCCTAATTCGTGTAAAGATATTATTTATTTACTATAAAAATAAAGGCCACGGGTTATAGGAAGTAATATTTATATAATTAAAAAAATGTGAGTATGTTGTCAAGTTCCGCCCAAACTGCCCCTAAAAATTCAAATAATGGCTGCCTAAAGGATCTAGGCATGGAAAGGAGTTCTTGAGAGAAGTCTAGAAAATTTTGAGTTGGACGGACTCAACTCAAGTCTTGAAGAACTAGAATGTTCTAGAAGCCTTTAGAAGGTGCTAGAATGGGGTTTGGAATATTCTAGAACGCGGATGGTTCGGGAAGGTTGTAGAAGCTTTTGGAAGCTTACGGAACATCCGAGAGGTGCGTGAAGGAACTAGACAAACCTAGAAGACTCTAGAGTTGGATAGAAGGTCTAGAACCTTATGGAAGATTGTACATTAGAACTTCTCTTGTATATTACTGTAGCTGGAAGGATCTGTGAGAAATGTGTTATACCTCTAGCTTGTTGCACTGTATAAATAGACCCTTGGTCTTCATTTGTATTCATCTTGGAAAATCCTTGGGAATTCTTAGCATTTGTATCGCAAACTCTCTAGAGCAATACAAAGCGTTCTTTGCAAACTCTTTCTATTCTCTTTGGAGTTACATTTCGGTTGAAAAGGCGAGCTTAGTGCGACGGATGATTGCCAAGTGACGCACGATCGCTACTTGAGGGTGTAAGGTCGTGGACAGGTTGGTATCGAGAGCGTTAGGTTGAAACGATCTTATTCTTGGCATAATGAAGAACGTTGGTCCATCTCAGCGTTGATGTTCCACCTATGGAACGTGGACGTGAGGAAACACATGTAAACCATCAAAGGAATCTCGAGCAAGTCGAAAGACATACTTTCTAGCTTGGAGGCACGTGTTGGGAGTCGCGGGATAGCTTGGGGAGGTGTTTGGCCAGAGTGGACAACTTGAGGAGCGTTGCAATGGCTTGGAGCCGAGGATGTGGAGATCCGTGCAATGCGGTTAAGATGTCACTCGACGAGCTTAGATGGTGGGCTAAGGCAAGAGATTGATGGGTTGAAAGATTTGAAATCGCCAAGGTAAGAGATCTCGTCCGAAGAGAACTCGCAAATGTCTTGCTTAGAGTTGAGGATATGGGTGGTGATCTAGCTCTTTGTAGCGGGCTATGGCCCGCGGGAACTAACAACCACAGCGATGGTGAGGCTAAGAGGGTGGATGTTCCCGAGCCCAGAGACCTTGATAGGCGTTAGGAGCTAGGAAGTGGAGAACTTCTATGGGGGCTAGAACAATACTTCGAGGCCTACTTGGCATGTAACGGACCGTACCGGCAAGATCCGAACCGGCTATTGCCGTGTACTGGACCGGACACCGTCATGTTATGGTGGAGAAGGAGGCGTAGAGATGTGCAACGATGGGTTTGCACATTGACACTTTGAAGACTTGAAAGGGAGTTCAAACGCGATTCCTCCCCCGTAAATGCGAGGAGGAGGCGAGAGGGTCGACTACGATGGCTAAAGCGGAGCGGGTGGCATAAGGGATTATGTGAAGGAGTTCACAACCTTCTTGCTTGAAGTCCCCCGACACAGGCCCAAGGATGCCCTATTCTTGTTCATGGGACGGTCTCCCGATCGTGGGCTAATCCTGGAGCTCAAAGCGGACGTGGTGTCCAAGACTTGTCTTCGGCCATCGCAATGCTGAAAGCTGTGACTATTCCCTGAGCAACAGCGAGAGCCAAAATCCTCGGATAAAAATTTTTGGTGGAGAGAAGAGTAATGGAGGCCGTACCAAAAGTCGAGGTTCCGAAAATCATAAAGGCAATTTCTCGTTCAAGCCACGGGACGAGGGAAGGAGAAGGAGGATCGGAATGCCCTCGAAGCCCAGGTGTAACGTGCTTCGTTTGCGACGGACCGTATTGGGCACGTGAATGTCCGAAGAGGAAGGCCTTGAGTGCCTTAGTTGCTTCCACTCACGACCGGGGATGGAGGCGAGTCGGACGCGAGGTAAAGACGAATGGGTTCTTTCGCGCCTCTTGGTCAATGCACGGGCGCCGAAGACCACAAGGCTTAATGTGCGTGGATGCCACCATCGATGGGAAGGTCGCCAAAGCATTGGTCGACACGGGAGCATCTCACAACTTTGTTTCGGTGGAAGAAGCAAAGAGACTTGGCCTAAAGGTTGTCACAATGGACGGGGTTACTCTCAGCGGTTAACTCGGCTACCTTTACCATTACGTGAGTCGCTCGAGGAGTTAAGGTCGGCTTGGTGCACGTGGACCGCCGGTGGACTTATCGATAGGCGCCGATGGATGACTTCACGGTTGTATTCGGCGTGGAGTTCTTGGACCCGGGTAAGAGCTTTCTTGGTGCCGTACTCGAACTACATGTGTCATGGATGGTGCACGGCGCGTGTGTGGTGCCGACGGAAAGGACCGGTGAGCCTACTATCGAGCTCTCTCGGCACTTCCAATTCGAAGGGATTGAAGAGGGACGAAGAGAGTTACTTGGCCATTCTAAAAGAATACGGCGATGAGGAGACGTCGTGGCCAAGGCTTGCCAACGGAAGTGCAAGTTGTCTTAGATAAGTTCCAAGATGTAATGCCTTGGGAGGCATTACCCAACGTTTACTTCCGAGGAGGGAGGTAGACCATGAAATAGAGTGGAACCCGACACTGGGCCACCAAGAATGAGCCCATATCGGATGGCAAACTCGAGTTGGTAGAATTACGGAGACTGCCAACTCGACGACTTGGCGGATCTTTCATAAGGCCTCCGAAGCCCCCTTTGGTGCCCGTTTCTATTTCAAAAGAAGAAGGATGGCTCAGTGAATGTGCATTGATTACGAGCTCTAAATAAGATCACGGTCGAGAACAAGTATCCTATCCTGTCTTATTGCTGATTTGTTTGATCAATTTGGGAGTGCAGATACTTCTGACAAAATTGGACCTTCGATCGGGATACTACCGGTGCAGCATGTAGCGAGGAGATGAGCCCAAGACTACTTGTGTAACCGGGTATGGTGTTTATGAGTTCCTTGTTATGCCATTCGGCCTCACAAATGCACCGGCCACATACACACGTTGATGAACAAGATTTTCCATCCCTACCTCGACCGGTTCGTGGTAGTATATCTTAACGACATTGTGATCTATATGGGACTAGGGAAGAGCATCTGTAGAGCATTTGAAGAAGGTGTTCGAGGTCTGAGGGAAAATGATCTATACGTCAAGAAGGAGAAATGTTCTTTTGCCCGATATGAGGTGATGTTCCTAGGGCGTAGGATAAAGGATGGGAAATTGATGATGGATGGAGCTAAGGTGAAAGCCATCGAGAATGGGAACCTCTTGCAAAGTTCCCGAGTTAAGATATTTTCTCGAACTTGTGAACTACTATAGAAGGTTCATCAAGTCCTACTCGACGAGAAGCGGCCTCACTCATTAACTTACTCAAAGAACAAGGCTTGGGAATGGACAAGTGAATGCCAAGCCTCGTTTGAAAGACTTGAAGAAGGCCGTTAGTGAAGAGCAGGTGCTTCTACTGCAGGACCCTTCCAAGAGGTACGAGCTGCGTACGGATGCATCGGATTTGCCATTGGTGGAGTATTGATGCGGGAGGGACATCCAGATAGCCTATGAGAGTCGAAAGCAGACACCGAGGAACGTCGCTACAGTACAGAGAAGGAAATGATCGCCGTCATTCATTGTCTAAGGGTGTGGCGACACTATCTATTGGGCTCTCATTTTTTATCATGAAGGACAATGTTGCAACAAGCTACTTCCAGGACTCAAAAGAAGTTGATTCCTAGCAAGCTCGATGGCGGGATTTCTTGGCGAGTTTGACTACGGGTTGGAGTCTGAGCCCGGCAAAGCAAATATGGTGGGCGTGCGTTGAGCCGAAAGACGGAACTAGCACTTTAGCGAGGAGCCAAGTAGTCCTTTGTTAGAAAGGATCAAAGAAGGGTTAGAGCGTGATGCCACCGGCTCAAAACCCCACGTCTCATCAAGGAAGGGAAGGCAGAGACGATTTTGGTGAGTGACGGACTATGCATGCCAACCCGAGTCGTATCTTCGTGCCGAAATTGGGGAGCTTAAGGAAATAGCTTATCAAGGAATGCCCATGATTCCTTATGGGGTGGACACCCAGAATGAGGCGCGCCACTTGCTTTGATCAAGTCCATCTTATTGGCCTCGGCCGGGATGATGTCGAAGCTTATGTGAAGACTTGCCTTGTATGCCAACAAGACAAAATGAGCATGCACCGGAGGATTGCTAGAGCACCGTTGCCTATTCCCGGAGAGACCGTGGGAGAGTGTCTCTATGGACTTCACTACGCCAAAATCGAGAGGGCTTTGGCGGCATAATTCAGTTATCGACCGGCAAAGAAGTATGCAACATTCATACCCTTTCCAGCGGAATGCACGGCGGATGAGACGGCGCGCTTGTTCTCTTAAACATGTTGTGAAGCATTGGGGGATTCCATCCAGTATAGTGACCGAGACCCACGATTCACAGGGAAATTTTGGACGGAATTGTTCAAGCAGGATCGAGACTTGAACTTCTCTCTGGCTTTCATCCTCGAAAGTGATGGACGGACGGAGCGTGCCAATGCATTCTTTGGAGTTGTATCTCGAGCACTTTGTGAGTGCCAATCAGCGAGATTGGACGAAGTTGTTGGATGTAGCCCACCTCGTGTAATGCGAAGAAGTTGCCGAGTCCCGCCGAGTCCCCTTCGAAATTTTCATGGGGCAGCGACCCGCTGACTCCCCATGCCTTGGCCACGAGTTATGAAGGGAAGAGCCTGCTGCGCTGGAGTTTGCGAAGGCCTGGCATGAGCAGCGACGAGTTGGCCCAGAGCCTATTTGCGTAAGGCGTCTAAGAAGATGAAGAAATGGGCTGACAAGAAGAGGAGGATGATAGAGTTTCAGGAAGGTGATTTGGTCATGGTGAAACTATTGCCTCAACAATTCAAGTCCTTGCGGAAGGTTCATAAGGGGTTGGTGCGGAAATATGAAGGACCATTTCCTGTCCTCAAGAAAGTCGGAAAGGTGTCATACAAGCTACAACTACCTCCGAAGCTTAAAATATATCATGTTTTTCATGTAAGCATGCTAAAACCTTGCCATGGAGACGAGGATGACATAAATCGGGGAGTATCAAAGAGAGCACCTACCGCAGTGATAACCTCCTTCGATAGGGAAGTGGACTCAATTTTGGCGGACCGCTTGATCCGACGAAGGGGCGTACCAAGTTATAGGGAATACTTGGTTAAATGGAAAAACGCCTCAGAAGAAGAGACAAGTTGGGAACCTGAGGATTCCCTGTGGCAATTCAAAAATGCTATAGAGAGGTTTCAACTTAGGGCGCGACGAGGGGCGTCGCGAACTTGAGTGAGGGAGGGTGTCACGTCCATTAAACCCCACAAAATCCAAATGATGGTACTGCCAAGGATCTAGACACGTGGAAAGTTCTAGAGTTTCCTAGAGAAGTATAGAAATTTGAGTTGGACGGACTCAACTCAAGCTTAAAGACCACAGAATGTTACAGAGCACACCTGTTGGAGGGTGCTAGAATGGGCTGGAATATTCTAGAACGCGCCGGATGGTTCGGGAAGGTTGTAGAAGGCCGTTGGAAGCTTACCGGAACATCCCGGAGAATGTGCACGAAGGAACTAGACAAACCTAGAAGACTCTACAGAGTTGGATAGAAGGTCCTAGAACCTTTTGGCGGATTGTACATGGGAACTCTCTTGTATGTTCAGAGCTAGAAGGATCTAGAGAAATGTGGCATACTCTAGGCTTGTTGCCACACTATAAATAGACCAACGGTGCCTTCATTTGTATTCATCTTGGAAAATCCTTGAGAATTCTTAGCATTTGTATCATAAACTCTCTCTAGAGCAATACAAAGCATTCTTTGCAAACTCTTTCTATTCTCTTTGGAGTTACATTTCGGTTGAAAGGCAGGCTTAGTGCAACGGACGGTGCTAAGTGCCGCACGATCGCTACTTGAGAAATTAATTTCGTGACAATGTGCTATCATTTATTTAAAAAAAGAAAAAAAATCTAATAATTGTCGTTTAAAAAATCGTTGATATAGCAGTCTAGCTACACATAATAATTTATACTGAAGAAGTTCATATCCATACGGAATCAATTAAATCATAAATTTATAGTATTGAAATGAGGACAGAGTAAGGCACATGATATAGTGGTGATGAGAGGGCTATAACTGTCAATTGAACCATTTTTAAGGGTATATTAGATTCCTCTGTCCCAAACTTTGAGTGATCAATTTTCAAACATATCCTTGACTTTTAAATTGTTAAAAATTATCTTTAAATTTTATATATGGGATCGATAGAACTTGAAATTAAGAGTCAAACCCATTAATTTTTAGTAAAAATAAAAATAAATTGTAATAAAAACTTAATAAGAGGATACTCACAAATTGAATTCTTTCTATCACTTTAATAAAAAAATTATCACATTTTCATTTTCCTTGAACAAATATTAATTAGAAGGAAAAAAAATTATTTAAAAATCCAAAGTAAAAGAAAAACTAAAACCAAATTTAATTTATTTCATATAATTTTGTTTTCTATCAAACTAATAGATGTTTGAGATTAATAAAAAAAAGTGTAATGAGTTTATGGATAAGAAATAGAGTTGTTTGAGGTAAAAGAAAAAGGATAATACTATGACAATTTTTTTGAAATGATGGAAAAGGAAATACAATTTGGGATATATAACATGTAGACTTGTTTTCCTCCCTAGCATGTATATTAAAAGAAACAAAAGTAATACATAATAAAAAAAAATTATTATGAGCTAAATTTAATACATGCAGGACTTGTTTGTTGCGGGAAGTGACACTTCTGGGATAACAGTGGAATGGGCAATGGCTGAATTTGTATGCAATCCTTTAGTATTGAAAAAAGCACAACAAGAACTTGACCAAGTTATAGGAAAAAAGAAACAAATTGAAGAATCAGATCTTGATAAACTCCCATACTTGTCAGCAATTGTGAAAGAGACCTTAAGACTCCACCCTGCAGCTCCACTTTTATTACCTTATATTGCAGAAAATGATGTTGAAGTTGGTGGATATACCATTCAAAAAGGAGATCATGTTATGGTGAATAATTGGTCAATTGGAAGAAACCCAAAGTATTGGACTGACCCAATGTCATTTTCACCAGAGAGATTTTTGGGGTCAAGTATTGATTATAAAGGTAGAGACTTTGAGTTTTTACCGTTTGGTGCTGGTAGAAGGATTTGTATTGGTTTGCCTTTGGCTAATAGAATGGTCAATTTGATGTTGGCTTCTATTATTCGTTCTTTTAATTGGGAACTTCCTAAAGGTATTAGTCCTGAAAATCTTGATATGAGTGAGCAATTTGGTATCACCTTGAAGAAAGCTGTTCCACTTTGTGTTGTTCCTTCTTCTAGAGACTAGATGTTATGCTAAAATCATTACATACATAAGTTATTGATAATGTTATGTATTAATTATTGTAATTTTGAGAATGACAATTAATGTTGTACCACTTCGAATTCACGTTAATAAATATCACTCACTTTTTATAATATATTTTATAATCCTCTCTCCTCCCTATCTATTAAAAAACAATCTTTAAAGAATAAGACCACCACTTGCTATAGTGGTGGTAAAAGTTGTTTAATCTAAAAAAAAAAGAAATTACGAAAAAAATAGATTGAATCATATTAAAATGATGATTTGTAAGAAAAATTAGATATAGAATGATTGATTTCTGAGAAAAACTTAGAAGTTTTATCTTAAATTAATACCTGAAATGAAAATTTATAACAATTTAAATACTCATAAAATTGGTGATGGGTAATGGTTGAACTTGTATGCAATCCTTTTGTAAGATTGTTATACTTAAAATCAAATATAAATACTACTAGTATCTTATTATGAAAATATGATTTATATACGTAAATTTTATTTAATAAAAATATTATTAAAATATCAAATCCTGACTAATTGTAAGTATCTATTACAATTAATACAAGGTTATATAATTAGGTATATGAGCAAAAAGTAAACATATACAAAAATGGAGCTGCACTTAAAAAGTTAAATATCTAGAGTAAATTTCTATATAAAAACATATAAATGTAAATACGTTAAAGTTGTAGTAAAAACATGTGTAATTTTAAAATATATTAAAATTTGTTCTTTGAAAAAATAAAATTATATTTGATTTAAAAGGAAAATGTTTTCTAACCTAATTTGGGATTGTCCTTATAAGCAAAATGTACACAATAATGAGCATACTTAATCCTAATTTAAAAATATAGTATTGTTAAGGTCCTACCTAGTGAAGATCATAAAATAGAATGATTGATCATAACTCATAAGTTTGAAACTTAATATAGCCAAAATTTAGTTATTTTTGATAGAGTTGAGCTATTAGAGTTTGTTTTAATAAATCAAATTTATCATGAAATGAAAGTAGATATTATGAGTTAATAAGAATTCTGCTTCTACAATTCTTGCATAGTTGAGTGCTAAGTTTCTTTCATCCAACATATTTGATATCAAAACCTAAGGGATTGTAGTTTCTTTAGTGAGATTTAGATTAAAGAAGAGTGATATACGAGTGCTGAGTGTTAAGAGAATATTTTAAAAGAAATTAAAATTGTAAAATCTGTTACTTAACACGGGTGCTGTCACCATATTATTTCAGATCCTACTCAACTTAGATTCTTTATGCCTTATACTTGAATTAGTGGTATAATGTTAGATAAAATGCATTTATTATACATATCTCATGAAATTAAATTATGGATATTTTAGTTCATGAACTTAGTTTCCTTTCTAAAATGGTATATATATCCGCCAACTTCAACATCATTTTGTACAATTAATTATAAGGCAATAAAAGTTTAGCAATAGAATGGAGTCTTGCAAGTTGGTTTTGTCGCTACAAGCCTACAAGTAACTCTCCTTCCTATTCATGACAGCATTCTTTTTTTCTTTTCTTTTTTTTTTATTGATTTGAGCAAGTGTGGCCCTCCTCTAATCCAAGTTACGTAAGACTTGTTACGACAAACAACAGCTTTTGCTAAACAATGAACCACTTCGTTAATTCATCAACGCAACATTCTTTCTTTTCATATTTATAATCCTAAGAAGGGAGGCGTGTGGAGTCATGAATGAGGCCTTCTTTGAATACAAGATAGTGCATGCCTTTTGCTCCTTCCCACATAGAATGCAACTTTGGCTAGCTAGCTACAAACTAGTGTTACTTGTTACTAGCTATTTGTACAATCAGATAAACATATAATTAAAACGTGCCCAATGTTATCTTCTTCTTTTTATGAGTATTTTAGTTATGTTATTTTCAATTTGTTACTTACAATTATGTTATTTATACAACTTTAGATATTGTATTAAATTTGATTCCATTTTTACAAGTAATAAGTGATCAACTTTTTAATAGTTTATGGATTTTTTTAAATAAAATATACATATTTATATTAATTCAATATAATTGATAGATTAAAAGTGATATTTTTATATTTATGAGATTAAAAATATCCATTTTTTATAATTATAAGATTATAAGTATTTAATTTAAAAATAATGAAATTAAAATGTTTATTTTTATGGAATAGTATGACAAATTTATCCTTAATTTAAAGTCAATAATCATTCACATCGTGCTTAATAATGGAAAGACTTCTCAAAAAGCATTTTATTAATGCAATAACTTAGTAAAAGTCTAATAATGGAAAGACTTCTCAAAATGCATTTTATTAATGCAATAACTTATTCAAAGTCTAATAATGGAAAGACTTCAACAAGTTGGGTAACGAGGTGTGACTTGTTGATTGAAGTCTAATAAGATTTTAGAGTCTTTATTTATTTATGAGTATGTGATTTGAACTCCATAAAATAATCTTAAAAAAAGAGAGAGATAATATAACTAATTATTCACTAGTAATGACAGGATATGGAAGCCTGCAAATTATAAACAATTGCATATATAACATGAAGACAAGCTTTTTTCTTTTTCTTTTTCATTTTTTCAGTAGATTAGAATCTACATTTTTTAAGTGAAAATCTCTACCTCACTTATGAGAAAATTTGGTGTGGGTTGTCAAAACAAAATCAAAGTCGGTTCAAGAACCTAGAATGCGCATTCAAAGATTTCTTTTCTTCTTTTTCTACAAAGCAATAGTTTATATTCGTTGGACCTAAAAATGACTTTTCAAACAAAACACCACAAAACTTATAACATAGAGAAAATAGGTTTTTTTATTACATAATTTTGAGAGTTGTTAAAAAAATATTATGAAATTTTGATTTGTTATATATCATTGAAATTTACAATTGTTATAAAAATATTATCAAATTTTTTTTGTTACTTTCGTACCATTAAACTTCGAAAAATGTTACAAAAATATCATCAATATCGATCAGTTAACGGGATTTAACAAAAAAATTTGCTACATTGATGGTACTTTTTAGGGATGGTAATTTATGTCATAACTCGATTAATTGAATCGAACTCGAATTGTAGAGCCCAAATTGAACACGAATCGAATTAAATTCGGATCAAATTTGAACCATCTAAAATTATCTTAAAAATTTGAGCTAGGTTGGGTTGGATTCGAACCAACTTGTTAGCCCAAAATATTTTAAGAAAAAAGAAAGCTATAACACACAAATGTTACAATTTTTGTGTTAGGTTAAAAATTTAAAATTAGAGACATTTTTTTTTAATTTTCAACGAACTCAATCTCACTTTCTCAACTATTTGCTTCTCTAGCAACCAGCAGCAGTCCTACGTCCATTAAAACATGCTAAAATATTTTCTATGACACCTTAAAAATATGGTTTTTTTATGATCATTGTATGCTCTACTTGAATACACTAAGAAAGTTTTATATATACGTGATCAGTTTTGAAAAAATTATTTATTTAATCTTATTTATATATTTTATTGTTTAGTAGTTAAGGGAAATTTCATTAAGATTCGGAGCTATTTGTTGCAACAATAAGTTTTAAAGAAAACACAATAACCTTTAACTTTTGCATAAGAGAGATTTAATGGTATTTATCTTCGTCGAATTTATTTATAAATGAACTCTAAGAATTAGATTTCTTTGATTTATGACTAATATTCTTATTTTGTAATTAATTAATTATTGTAACATAATAAGTGTATGTGATGAATTGTATTATGAAAATGGACTTTGTTGTATAAGTGAGTTATTCATTAAGTGTTAAGTTATTATTTGTTTTAAAGGCTAATTGTTATAATTTTATTTTCCCCATTTTGAGTATTTCATATAATGTTGTCTGAGCTTATAAACTTTGATTATTGAATATATATTTTGATTTATAAAAAAATATATTTAATTAACTAAAATAACATGTAATTAATAATTCGGGTTAATTTAGGTCGATTTAGGTCAATTCATTTGTATTTGGTTTGAATTCGTGCTCAATTTTATTAACTCGGATTAAATTTAAATTGAGTTAGAATTTGATTAATTTAGATTGAGTTACTTTGAGTTGACCAAACACGTTCGAATTGTCACCCCTAATATTTTTGTTATATTTATAAAATTTAATGGTATGAAAATTAAAAAAACTTTATTTTATTTTTATAATATTTTTAAAATTTAAAATAAATGTAATAAAATAAAATTTGATAATATTGTTATAAGAACCCAAAATTTTACGGTAATAAAATCTATTCACTTTATAAGATATTTAAGTTCTTGCAGCGATTTTTTTTTTGGGTATGTTTATAAGCAAGTAAGCAGTTCTAAAATACAAATGGGCCAACCTAGATTGATTTAAGATAGCCCATAGCACCTATTAAAATCCCTTGGGCTTGTTAATAATGCTGCGCTACTTGCTCATGTCTGTTACAAATTTAATAATAATTATGTTCATCTCAATCTCTCTTTTTTTCTTAATCTTTATGTTTCTTCTTTCTTTTTTCTCGCATCCATACATCTAATTTATTTATATAAGTATTATAAATTTTATTTTTAACTATAAATTTGTTTAAATTTATAAATTATGATAGATGTTTTTTTTTAAATAAAGAGACTTATATGAGAGAGATTACATGAAAGAATATTTTTTTATTAAAAACAAAAAATATAAGAGAATATATTGTTTGAGTTTTTAATATTTTTAGAAATATTATAAAAAAGAAATGTTACTTTTAAGAAAAATATTATTTTACTTAAAAATATCTTCTTCTTTTTTAAAATGAATTAATTTAACTGTATATAAAAATTATTAGACTAAACTTAACATATTTAAAAGAAATAAGATTAAAGTGTTATTATCATATTATTAGAAGAATATGGTGATCCTCATTCCCTAAAATAGCATAAAACTTATCAAATGATCAGGATGTAAATGGGGCGTCCTGAGGCAATCAGCTTATATACTCATCCCTCATTTAAAATACTAATTATTTAATATATTTATTTGGTGTGAAAATAAATACAATAAATTTAAATTTTAGGTACTTGTTATATTTAATTTTTATTTTATTAGTTTAATTATCATTAAAACTGTTATTATTTTATACATCATAATCATTATTTTTTATAATTAAAGTATTAATTTAATGGTATATATATTATTAGTTTTTAATCAAATTTTATTCAAATATTTAACTTTTTAAAGAAAATTATATCAAAATGGTGATGGAGTAGGAAAGAAATTTATAACCTAATTTAAGATGCAAAAAATTGACAATAGTAATCACACACTTTGTAAATGATGTAATCAATTTCTTATGATTACATTATAAATTTCATATTTTTAAATAATATCGAAAAAGAAAAATATCTACCCACTGTTCCCCAATTAAGTTCTATGGACTGAATGATGTTTGGCTTCTTCTTCTTTTTTTTTTTTTTTAATGAAAAATGATGTTTGGAGTTTATTGTACTAAATAAAGCACTTTTATTTGTCTTAATTATCACATAATAGAATAAAGTGAAATAGTCAATTAACCTTTCTTACATCAATTATGAATAAATCACTTGTTTGTGATCTAAAGATTTTTTTTTCCAACCAAAATTTACACAATTAGAGCTGTTATTACTACACACTACACACGTTAGTTGAGTTGATGGAAAAAAACCAAAATCCTAATCACAAAGTCTTTATTACTTTTAAGATTAGGTGAAATAATTATATTTTTTACTCATATTCTTCTTAACTTTAAATATATATTAATAAAAATTTATTTATTCTTTTATTAATATATTTTCAATGTTAATGAAACGGAATGATAACTTGGTATATAATATTTTTTTAGACTTTTAATTTAGGGGTAATTTTCTTTTTCTTTTTTTTTTAAATAAAAAATAAAAAATAGCAGCATAAGTTATTCATACGACCAAAATAAAACATGTAAAATAATAAAAACAAAATAAGTAATCTAATCAGGCCAAAAAAAAGCCAAAAACCAACTCTGTTGATTCCAATTTTAAGGGGGAAATAAAAAATGGATTCCCAATCACCAACCTAAAACTAACCCCACAAAGCAACATCACTTTGGATATCTTTCTATCTCTAATGATATAATCTTTTTACAAACCCATTTTTGTTATATTCAATTAAAATCAGATTTGACAAAAAAAAAATAATTATTTATAATAAAAGAATAAAAATAATTAAATTCATCATTCACGTCCAATCTTCTACATGGCGAGCCTGTTTCCCCTCTCAATGATTCAATACTTGATTATAGCAGTGTCAATTCTTGATACCAAAGATGAACATGAGAAATTGATTGATTGAGAGCATATTGGGGTTACTATTAAAGAAAAAAAATATTATTTAGTATAAATATATTATTATAATTAATATAATAATTAATTTTAAATATAAAAAAAATATTCATATTGTTTTATAAAAATATATCTATTTTTTATTGATTACTTGTTAAGACGTGAATAAAAATACAACCTAATACAATTCAACAATTAAATATTAATTATCCGATTAACACCTTATAACAATTTGATAAATAAATGGCATATTATTTACTTAAATATTTAAGAATTTATAAGTTTGAATACAAATGATGAGTTTATAAACCGTCTAATTGTTTTAATAGAAAAAATAACATTTATTATTATATTTAAAATTTATAATTATAAAAAAATTATATATTTTTAGTAAAAAATTATAAAAAATAATATACTTAAAATTTATAATAATAAAAAAATTATACATAAATTATATATTTTTAGTAAAAAATTATAAAAAAAATATACTAAACACTAAATTTATATGAATGATCTTAAATGAATTGAATAGTGTTTATTAAATACGAGATAATGTATTAGAATTTTTTCGATTAGTAAAAATATATGAATTGGTTATAAATATTATTATTTTTGTAATTATAAATTTTAAAGTTATTATTTTTGTTAAAATATATTTATTAAAAAAAATTTATATTAAACAACGTAATTAAATATTAAATTATTATTTTATTATTATAAATTTAAATAAATTAATATGACGTGGATATGTCATTATAATTTTTATTTTTTACTAAATATGTCCATATAATTACAAAATACATTTTTTTTTTCTATTTCATTACAAACTTGACTGCAAAGTACTGACCAAGAATAAACCCAGCTAACACCTAACGACTTAGACCCTATTATTTTTCTGCATAAAACATAAAAGACAGAAGACCATCTGGGTCAACACATTACGTTCCCAGAATCCAACAGCATTGGAGACTGGAGCGTGTTTATCACGCTCTATAAAACCCGTGAAGATAATGAAAATTTACTTATCTCGCAAAAACTCACCCGTCTTAAACAATTATTAATCGGTATTGTATTAATTTAACATTGGTTCACTCTATTAATTGATACATATTTTTCCTTTTTTCGTACCACTCATTTATAATTATTCTACATTTTAATTGATAAAACCATGATCTCATTTTACTTGTGACTAATCAATCAATTTGAAGTTTAATTGATCCCTTAATCTTTTCATAAATAAAATCTCATCCGGACAATATATACATATGTTATTTTCAATACAATGTAAAAAATGTATATTATTTATATATTCAAAAATACAATAAATATATTATTTAAAAAAATTAAAATTTTAAAATTTATAAAAATAAAAATAACATTAAAATAATATTAAATAATTTAAAATAACTATAATTTAATTTAAATAAGATCTAATAAAATAATGTTTCATATAAAATTAAATGCTATACTTTTATAGTAAAAATATAATAATTGGACATAAAAATTTAATTTTTGTAGTTAATTTTTTTAATAACATGAAAAAATATATATTTTTTAAAAAAATTATATTATAATTTTTAATAAAAACTGGAGGTATTTCTAAATCCTGGAAAAATAAATGAGTACGAAAAAAAAATTATGAAAATGAAATCCCCATAAAAATCATAAGAAAAGCATCAGCAACTGGACTCCTTATTAAAAGCTGAAAAGAAGAAGACAAGATCCACCTCGAACCTCTCTCCTTCAATTCATCCCATTACCACCATTACCCTCTTCTTCTTCCTCCTCTTTCCAAACTCCCAATTTATTCTTCTTCATCACCACAATCCTCAGTGTCACTTTCTCTCTCCCCTCTATACTCAAATCAATTTTAGAGAGAGAGAGAGAGATTTTGGTTTATAAAAATCCCATCTTTTTGGTTATAGCACTATTAGTCTACCACTGTTTTGCCCATTTGTTTATCTAATGTAAATCCATATAGCTTCTTTATCATTGTTTGTGTAGGATTATGCCTTAAGTTATTGGGAGGCTGACAAAGCTTGTACCTTTTTGCCAAGACTATCCCAAACCAAGTGACTCCAAGAACAGAGAAGGGTCAGTAAGGAGAGAGTGATATTGAGTCATTCTCAGATTTGATAAACAATGAGAGAAGACGACTCCAATTGGTTCTCAAAATGGGAAGAAGAGCTCCCATCTCCTGAAGAACTCATGCCTCTTTCCCAAACCCTAATTACCCCTGATCTCGCTTTGGCCTTTGACATCAGAAACCACCCTAATACTATTACCAACACCAACCCTTCTCAAACTCCGCCCCCACCACCTCCTTCTTCTAATCCTATGCCTCTTTCAAATTCTGCCCAACCCAACTCCTCTGAATTTGCTGACTCTGCCGATTTGGGTTCTGGTGCCTGTGGGGAAGAGCCAGCGAGAACCCTTAAGCGACCCAGGTTGGTTTGGACCCCTCAGCTCCACAAGCGCTTTGTGGATGCTGTGGCTCATTTGGGCATTAAGAATGCTGTGCCTAAGACCATAATGCAGCTTATGAGTGTTGATGGGTTGACTAGAGAGAATGTTGCTAGTCATTTGCAAAAGTATAGGCTTTATCTTAAGCGTATGCAGGGAGTATCTGGTGGTGGTAGTGGAGGTGGAGGTGGTAGTATTGCTGGCCTGGCTGCTTCTGCTGATCCAGCCACTGACCATTTGTTTGCTAGCTCTCCAGTGCCACCCCATTTCTTGCATTCAGGTCGAGCCAATTCGGACCATTTCTTGCCTTTTGTGCCCGTGAGTGCTTTGCAGCAGCACCATCACCAGCATCCGATGGCGGCAGCTGTTGCGGCTGTGCATCCCCAGCTTCAGAGTCAGTACCACAGGCAAGTGGGACATTTCGGGTCACCGCCAAATGGGCAATTCGAGCATCCCTTTTTAGCTAGGCAGTCACAGCCAATTCATAGGATGGGTGCACCTGTGCATAATCCAATGCCAGGGTATGTAGAAGACTTGGAGTCTGCTAATGCAAATGGTGGAAGGAAGGTTCTCACACTTTTTCCAGCAGGGGATGATTGAAAATTTTGCAATCAAGGACCTTTCTTGTCTAAAAGTTGTTGCTTTTTCTTTCCAGTTGGTTTCAATTTGAAATTGTTGTCTCGTAGTACGTTTTAGAGTTATGTTTAGGGTACTAGTTGTTGTCTTTGTGTTAGTTGATGTTAAGTTAATCTTTCTGCTAGTAATTGGTGCTGTGAGCTTTGGATAAGATCTGAATTTCATTCTCAGATCCAAATTTATTACATGTAGGTCGCACAGTCAAGTACAATTCTTCAATTCCACATCCTTTATGGTTGACTATGATTTGATCATGTGTTCATTGGGTGACCTTTTGTATTCTGGACGTCTGCATGTGTAATTAGATTGTTGTAGCAGTCTATCTATATCTCCTAGTCTGCATTTCGTGGTGGAAATTCGGCCGTGATGTTACTCAAGCAACAATTGTTTTCTGACCTCTTCTATAGCAGCAGTGTTGATGGTGTCATGATCATAGATAACATGGCTTTCTCTTAGGCTAATCGTCTCAGGTCATTTCGGATATTGGTGGGGTTTTCTTTGTTGCTTGGAAAGGTCTTCTGATTGATGTTAAATTGTTAATGGTAGGAGTTGCTGAAACCCTACATCAACTAATCTTAAGCTTGCAGGTAAGGGTGAATAAAGCAAGTAAGCTAAATACGAGGTCTCTTGTGTTCTGGCTAAGCTAAACAGGTAAGAACATGTTCTGCTTTAGAGATATATATTATGTCCCTTACTTTACTGTTATGTAGAGATGAGTTTACTCGTTGTACATTGTGTGACTCTTGTAGAAGATATAAACTCTTTTGTTGGGAGGGGTTTGCTTCTAACTAATCTGATTTTCTTAGTACATTAGACTTGTTTTAATGTTACATGAACAATTATATTTTTGTCTGTTATGTCTATTCCTTTTCTATTCACTTTATGAAAAACAATCAATAGCAATCAGACTTCTGATAGGTAGGAGTTTTTGTTCCATATATATATAACTTGTAAGGATTTTCTAATGAAACCTTTGTGTACTTGCTTTAGACTACTAATGTGATCTTTATTTTATGTTTGTCACTGTTCTGTATGTTCTTTTGCTCCAGCTAATATCAGATTGAACCCAATCTAAGCTAGAAATTTGCTTAAGGTTGTGGTGACCATGCATTTATAATGTATGAAATAGTCTTTCTGGGTTGATATTGACATTGACGGCCTGTCACTGTTCTGTATGTTCTTTTACTCCAGCTAATATCAGATTGAGCCTAATCTAAGCTAGAAATTTGCTTAAGGTTGTGGTGACCATGCATTTAATGTATGAAATAGTCTTTCTGGGTTGATATTGACGGCCTGTCTGAACAATAATGCAAAATTTTCATTCTAAATAAAATGTTTGTTTCTACTTTTGAGACTCTGGAAAAGCACTTTGAGCTAAACAAAAATAAATTATTAGAAGCTATTTCAGGGCTCATAAATCACATTTTATACTTATTGATTGAAGCATGTTTGAGCCTTCTAAGCCACAATAAGCACAAAATGTGTTTTCAAAGCCTTTTGATGTACAACTTTCTTCAAGTTAGGCTCATATTGATTTTTTATTATTATAAATACTTTTACATGATCTCAGAAGCAGATACTTTGAAAAATAATGACACCCTTGACTCTCATGTGCTGATTTGGGTTTTGGTGGCTCTCAATGAAAGGTATTAGATGTCCCATAATTGTTTAATTTAATTGATTCCGTAATTATTGTATTGAATATTAGAGGTTGTATAGTTTCTAAAAAAAGGTGTAAGTAGTTCTATTATTATATGCAAATGAGTACTTTAATTTCTTAATTTTTGAGTACTAAAAGTGTTTATTTTAATAAATTATAAAACTAAAAATACTTCTCATAATAACAATTCTAATAGTAATTAATTCATAAATTACTAAACCAAAATGCTTATTTTGAAAATTATAATATCTTTGGTACCTAACCTACTAATATGATAAAAATTATAGGACTTTCAGGAACTTTGTCCTATATTTTTTTGGTGTGATGTAGTGTGGAAGAGAAAAAATGTCTTAGTGATCCTGTTATTAAGTGAAAAGTGCAATTTAGTTTATTAATTTATGGTTAGGGTATTTTTAGTTTAGTAACTTATAGGTAGGGTATTTTTAATTCTGTTATTTATGAAAGATGGACACTCAGTGTAAATTAGTCTCTTAATGGGACTAAAAGTGTATTTATGAAAGATGGACACTCAGTGTAAATTAGTCTCTTAATGGGACTAAAAATGTATTTTGTGTTTGAATAATTATGGGATCTGAAATACTTGTTTTTGAATAATTATGGGATCTGAAATACTTGTTTTTTAATAATATATAAAAATAAATATACTTATTTTTATAATAATAAGATTAACATTGTTTAATCTAAAAATTATTATACTTAATTACATTTTTTTTATTAATGGTCTCTAGCATAGTTATTCAATTTTTTTCGTCAACTGTTGTTAATTTTTTTGGTCTCATCTGAAACACTTACGAGAATGTTAATTATTATTATTTTGGGTTGTCTTATAAAAAACACTGCTTTAACTGAATTTTCTAGCTCGCTGAATTTGGGTTAATCTTTTAACCTTTTTGTTGTCATTTAACTTATTTTAACTATAAAATAGTTTATTATAATAAATAAGATAGAGATGAAAATGTATGCATTTTGATGATATTGTTGCAATAATGTTTTACACATCTTCGTATTGAAATATGATATCAACATTTTTTTGTCAAATTGTTGCAAAAATATCAATAATATCAATAAAATATTATTGTTATTAAAATGTTGTTGAAATATAGAGAAAAAAATATTAAAAATATCAATTCTTGTTTTATTTTTTTATTTTTCTTTAAGTAATCATTTTAATTCAATTTGTTTTTCATATTCTTTGTTTTTTAGTATGTTTGTTATATATATAAGTAATTTTAAAAATAAATAACTAATTAAATTTATTTTTATAATGTTTGATTTATATATTTATATTAATTAGAATTAAATAGTATATTTTATTTTTTCAAACATTTAAATATTTATTTTACAATATTTAACAAAAAATTATGTATTTTATTATGTAATATTTTAATTAATATAAATATTTTATGTATTTAAAAATACATGTATTAAATAAAATAAATAGTTTAAAATATAATTAATTGATTATTTTAATGTTTTATAAAATTTTATAAAAAAATTATATTTTTAATAATTTTCATGATTTTTTAAAATTTTTGTCAATAAGAAGAATATTTTTGATATTTTTGTAAAAATTATATCTTAATATCTCTATGTATATGTATATTTTAAACCTTACATATAACAACAATGTTTATGTATTTATTATTAATTTATAAGCAAACCCAAGTAAGTAGTAGAAAATACTTTCTTTGTTTGGTATGGGGGAGTAAATTTCACATGTATTAGAGGTTGAGCATGCCAATTTATGCTTTAGAGCCGACATAGATTTGTGAGATTCCAAGATGCACTTCTTAATTCTTAAGCTTATTATGAAGGTGGTGGAAGACAACCTGTATCTCACCAAAGCATTAGGATATTGTGAAAATATATTTACATAATTATTTATATAAAAAGTAATTAATAAAATACTAGGTAAAAAAATTATCATTTTACTTTTAGAATTAGACATATGTCATAATTATTTATATAAAAAGTAATTAATATAATATTAGTAAAAAAAATTACATTTGAATTATTTTAATTTTACAAATTAAATGTATTATAAATTGGTGTATTTAGTAATCTTATTGTTATATTTGTTAATATTTTAATTATTTTAAATAAATTTTAATAATTTTAATCACTTTTCACATTTTAAAATATTTTTGAGACATTTTTCTTCCAACATCAACTTGCAATCCCTTGTTAATAAGGTTCCATTAGACCAAAAATTAAAATTTGCAAAAAATGACGAATATTGTTAAAAAATATAATAGTCAAATTATTAAAATGTATCAATTTTAAGAAATGTGATTAATATGATTAAAAATAACATGATATTTTGATTACTTTATTTTTATAAATTTGAATAAATTATATACATTTCTTAAAATTGGTGTTTGTTAGTCATATTATTGTTACATTTTAAACATTTTAATCATTTTTGACCAATTTTTTTTTATCATTTTTTTTTTGATAAAAAGCTTAAATTGAATCGAATTAATAGATCTTTAAAGAAAAAATTATTAAAGTGTAACGTTTTAAAAGAAAATGACATGTGTTTAATTTGTAAAATCACACTGAATTTATGTGCACTTTTTAGTGTGATTTGTTAAAAGTAAAATAACAAAATTGTATTAGACTAGAAAAAAAAAAACTTACAATTTAGTAAGTTACAGCTTAAACATTGGATGCAAAAACACGTATTGAGGAACAATTTCCTGACTCCTCAGGATGATGCAGTTTTCAGTTTCCAACCTGGAAAGAAACGAAACAAGCCCAACCTACAAAGGCTGCTTTGTTTTATGAACTTCTGTCTTTCTATATTCAGTCATTTCTTTTTCTTTACTTTTGTCTACGTATCAAATGTGTTAATATATTGTTTTATTGTGTTTGCGTAAGTGGTATTCGTGTCAAATAAATTATTTATAGTAATAATAATACACATTTAAATTTATAAAAGAATTAATAATAAGTTGTAATCAAATCGTATTTATATTTGTGTGTTCCTTTTTTTAAAAAGAATGTGTGTATAGTGTAAATTCAACTATGAGTACATTAAATTAGTATTTGATTTAACGTCAAGTCCGCTTGTTGTGTTGTGTTGTGTAACTAAAAAAAAAAAAAATAGTCAATCAAATATAATCGTTTAAGCAAACAATAAAAAGTTTAAATGATAATAATTCAATAGCTATAATTGCATTGATATTTTTGATAATCACATTTAAGAGAAACAGAGATTGTAAACTTCAATAGCAAAATCAATTGCATATTATTATTTTTTATGCTGTAATTACAAAGAAAATTAATTAAAATAAGAGAAATATATTTTAGAAATTATAACCAATTAGTTACCAAAGATGTCAAATAAAAGTCAATTTAATTTATTTAAATTTGATCTATTAAATTCATGAATAAAAAATATACAACTCACTTAACTAACCAATTAAAATGTACAATTCACTTGAGTTAATAAACATTTCACTAACTTATTTAATATTTTTTTTTATGAATCATAACATTTTTTGTCCTTTTTTTTTAACGAAGAAATGAACATATCTTTCTAACACATTTTTGGTTGATATTTTTCAACATTTTTTTTACACAAATAATTTTTTTCCTTTTAAACAATCGAATTTTTCATTGATTAATAATCTTAAACCATTAATTTTTTTATTTAACTAATTATAATATAATCATCTTATCGTTAACATTTAAAAAATCAATATCATAAACTTTTTAAAATGAATTCAACAAAAATAATAAGTCAATATATTTAATATCATAAACCTAAAAAAAATTAAAAGAATTAATCTATTTTAAAAAAATATTAATAAAAAATAAACGTGGTTTTTTTTAAAAAAATTAAACATCGCAGTTAAATTTGTATAAAAATGAACTCAATTTATTTAAAAAATAAATAAATAAAATTAAATTATTAATCATTTAAAATTATCTATGTTAATTTAAAATGAGTTGGGTTCGATCAAGATTACTAAACCCAACTCGATTAACACGGATGGTAAAGAATCTAAGGCTATATTAATTGTACTACCAAGAAGTACAACAATATTGTATTGATTAATACTAAATGTTCATGTGTAAACATTTATGAATAAAAAATTGAAAAATATCCGTTTTTTTAATAAATATTTAAGTTAAGAATATATTGATTTGTGGGATCAACTCGGTGCCGGCAAAGATAATGATCCAAATGCATTGTTTAGTCTATTTCTTTTCATAAACTTTCATCGCATGTGACATTGTAGCTTATAATATTTTATCAAGGTCAACTTGACCAAATACATTTATTTATTTATTTTTTTAATTTTAATCGCACATCATAAAACGTAAACATTATTTTTTGCATGTTTAAAAATATTGCATACATGTTTAATCTGTAGACTGTATTTTTTTATGGCTCTTGACCAAAAATATAAAAATTATGGCCTTACAATGTAAGAGGCAAGCGGCAAGCTTATTTCCTAACAATCTCTCCAAAAGACAATCATTTTCCTAACAATGCTTAGCACAATCTACACATTTTGGGTATTCATAAAGATCCAAACGCAAAGGGCTCTAAGTCCATAAAAATGAAAAGGCAAAAGCATATCACTATTTTACTTTCTATAAAGAGTTAAGTGATTTAAACTTGTTAGGGAAGTTCTATACATCTTATCACGAGGGGTGAAAAACGTGTTATGTTTTATGTCATGTTTGCATGTGGTTTCGTTTTACGTTGTGCTTGTATTTATGTTGATGTAATTAGAAATTTACAATTTTTTGTCATATACTTTTTGATAATAGTACAAAATAATATGATCTTTGTAATCCAATAATTTTTATTCGTGTTGGCATCCTAACCGTGTCCATGATTGCTACCTCAACAAGGTTCCACAAACTGAACCATTTCCCCCTCTCTCTATTTTGAGGTGAACCTTGTAGTAGAGATTCACAAGGTAGAACCACAACTCTAAATATTGGGTGTAGAATTTTATACAACTTTTAATCATGCATTTCTTTTATATCTACTAAGAACAAGACTGCAACTTTTAATTTATGACATTAAAATAAATATAAATAAAAAATGTCTACATGACAGGGCATGAGAGAGAGTATAGCTACTGATGAGTGATAAATAATGATGAAAGAAAATAGTATAATATTCAAAGGAATATCACAAACTACGAATGGAGTAACAATTTGTAAAATTTCAGTCTCAAAAAATGAACCTGGCTTTAAAGTAGTAGTCCTCAAATGTAGTAAAATATATCTGTCTGAATATAAATTCTAATCATACAATCTCCACCAACCCACATTTCAATGATTTTGAGAATAATCAAAGCTCAGGGGTTGCTGACAAAATGCCTGCACAGAAGAGACAACAGACATTCACAAAGAACATTAGTCGCTTTGAAAGCTTTTAGAGTTCATTGATAAAAGGCCCAGAAATCAACAATAAAATTTGTAGTTCCTTATACTTTCCATACGATAAGTTTTTGCATTTACAACATAAAGAATCTTTATGACCAAAAAAATTACAAGAATGTTTGTTTAAGACACCTTCCTGCATCAAATATGCTTCCTGATATATTGGGACTTTGGAGATAGTAATATTTTGTCACATTACGAGCCAATCAAACAAATTGAATCCATTATTACATTTATGGGTGAAATGAGCCACTTCTTTGGGACAAAGGTTTTTTTCAGTACCCTAACTTGAAAAAGGATGTTTTTAAGTACTTTTGTTTGTAAAAAAATGTTTTATTTAAGTCCCTTTTTTGTGAAAAATGTAATACAAAATGACAAAGCTAATTTTTCAATTAATATAATGAAATAGCACATGTGTAGATGCATATTGATATACGTAAAAATTAATATTTAATTAAAAAATTACCCCAATTTTTCAAGAATTTTTTTCTTTCAAAATTATACAAAATTTTCAATAAAACTTTAAAAAAAATTTCATTGTCAGATGTCCAAAATCACTCTAAACAATAAAAAATTTATTTGAATTTGTTAAAAAATTTGAGTAATTTTTAAGTTCATTAGATATATGATAAGTGTTATTTTATACACATTTTTTAGGTGTCAATTCCTAAATATTTACACTTATTTTATTATTCTCTGGCACTAAAATTATTTATTTTTCTTTTATTGGGATAATAAAAATTATCTAAAATGTTTAAGATTTAATAGAATTTTTATGGATTTTTAAATTTTTTTAAACAGGTGGATTAACTTAAAATGCATGTGGATACACTAAGAAAAGCCCAGACCAGGCCAGCTGGTGCGCCCTCCACATGCCACATGTTAGCCAGACAACGCTACCATGTGTCGTCCAGCTCTTCGTCTGATCTCCCGTTTGCACCCCTCTTTCCCAACTCAAGTCTTACGCTCATGTACTGCACTGCCCCACCTAATGCGTGCCCCGTCAAGCGCGTGGCGCACATCGCCCCCTTACGCACATCTATTTCTCGTGTGAACATGTTTTAACCCTTTTCTCTCTCTGTGACATATGGACACGTGGATTTAAGTCATTTTTCTCCCATCCAACGGTCCCTATTTGTTCTGCGCCCAAAAACTAATTTTTACCGTATAAAATACCCCAACAACCCATTCTATAAATAATTTTTTTAAAAAAAAGGCAGCCAAAATACACAAAAATTGTGAGAAAATTCAAATTTGGTACAATCTTGTAAGATTTTTGAAGTGAGATTCACGAACAAGATTGAAAATCAATTTTTTTCCTTATATTTTTTATTATGAATTATTTAATTATTTTTATAGATTTGATAAATTCTATGTCTAGCTAATAATTCATTGTAATTGTGTATAATTTTCAAACAATAAACTATAATTTAACTAATGAGTAAAATGACAAATACACCATCGACCGTTTGTAAAAATTTACCACTTAACTTTGACCGTGACAAATATATCACCAAACTCCTTATTAATATTACAAATCTACCACCAATGTGACAAATCTACTAACAAACTCTTTATTAATTGTACAAATATACCACTAAAATATAATATAACGGTAATGATAGACTGTAACACTTATAAGAAATTTAGTAGTAAATTTGTAACAACCTAAATTTAAATAAGAGATTTGTACAAACACTCTAAGTTGGGTAGTAAATTTGTTTACTTTGCTTTTTAATTAATTTAAAATTATTTTAGTTTCAATTCTTGATGTTCTTGATGTTCTTGATATGTTCAGTTTTATATTTAAATGTCAAAACCTTATATGTCATAAATTAGGGTGATAAACTAATTTAACACATGTATATGTTTAATGCTAAATTATAATATTAGTATGCAATTGGTAATTTTAATAATTAAAGTAACTTGTGATTTTTAATTGTAATTAGGATTAAATACTTAAGTTAAAAAATATCAACAGATTTACTCTAGCCTAATTTAATTATCTTTTTAGTTCTTAATACAGTAAACGAATTAAATATAATGTGTAATTGTAGATTGTTAAGAATTAAAGTTGATTAATATCTAAATTGTTAATCAATTACACTAGAAGAAAATATAACAAGTCTAAGTATAACTAGATTTATAAAGTTATAGTAAAGAATTCAAGAAGAATTTTAAATTATAAAATTGATTTAACACTCAAAAAACAAATTTTGATTCATGACATCATTACTTAAATTATATGCTAGTTGAGAGAATAGTACCATAATCACATCTTTCGTTACTTTCTCTCAAAAATCTTATCTTTTCTATTTTCTTTTTTTATATTTTTTTTTTCCACAATCAACCCAAAACCCATATTGTCAACTTTAATTAACTCTCTAACAAACTAGCAATTGGAAATATAATAGTTAACTATCCTGACTTCAACTGCTCTATCAGTGACACATTTTTAATAAAAGTAAGGTTTAACTTTTGACATGGCTTCTTGGGGTATGTCACTGTATGTCTATCAAAAAATACAAACATGTATGTGTAACATGTGTTATTCATTATATTTAAAGAAAAATTAGATAAAAAGTTGAATTTGTTTTTGCCTGACACATTTTCCAAATAAAGTACTAAACAAACTTTGAAGCCTAAATAAAAGGACCTGCACAACAATTTTCACTAAAAGAAAACACAATCTAAGAAAAGTAATTAGAATATACTGATTGTTAAAGGGTCAGGGAAAAATGACTTATTTCGGAGCAATTTAAATGTAAAGTTTTTAGGTCTAATTTTTCATTGCTCTAGATCTAGGCGATTCTTGCTCTGGCAATAACAATTCCTTTAATAGAATAAATATTTAGATTTCAGGTGGAGCTACCAGCATCATCACCCAAAATTGGTCTGCCTTGCAACACTTTCTTTGCATGCCAAGATAATTTATTTTCTTTTCAACCAAGAGATATAACTGGACTTAGATCAACAGAAACAGAAAAAACAAGGATTTATGTCTACCTGGAAACCTGCAGGTCTAAATTGCTCATACGAATGAGCATACATCATAGCAGTAGTTGACCATTGCACATATGCAGCATCTCTTGATGTCCGATTCAATCCCATGGCACAGAAAGGATTCATTACTTGGTTTGAAGGAGTTCCATAGGTCAATGGTGCCAGAGTCCTTGGCATCTGACCCAACTGAGAGAAAGAAGGATCATAGTGCACAAAGGTAGGTTGGATCCCCTGCTGCATATTGAAAGGTGACAAACTAAAGCTTTGACTGCTTGGATGATTCTTAACATACCTGTAAAAGTAATTCAGATAACACACCAAAAATAAATAAATAAATTGTCATGTTATTGTCCGTCTCCAAAACTACTACCCAATATTGCAATATTGTTGGTTAATATTTCTCCTTCTTACCTTTTATAACTCCTATCATAATCTGGGTCAATACGGTCCTTGTGCCTATCTCGGAAAATGGCAACTGGGTAAGAAGTACTATATTCTCTGATGTTTAAACTCTTTTCTGGATCAACCACAGAATTCCTGCAACCTTCATTCTCACCCCTGCTCAAACTTAAAGTTTTCGCCTCTATTGAAGCCTGAGGCAATGTAAATTCAGGATTGGTTGGGCTACTAAAGATGCGAGCCCTTGCCCTATCATACTCCTCCTTTCTCTCTTCCATACTTCTCACAAGATTTTTTTTATTCCCAATTCCATTGGCTTCATCTGACAATGCTTTATTAGGCCTAGACCTTATTACCATTTTGACCTGCTCCAGTTTTCCATTTTCAGCTTGTTTTGCAGGTATTTCAGATAAACAAATTGCTGGGTATTTGCTTTCAGCTGTTTTCCTCACCAAAATCCTATTCCCTTGACCATCTAAGCCACTATCCTGAACCATAGTTTGCAAACCATAATGCTGGGCAACACGGTGTGCTGCAAGTCTAAGATAGGAAGTAGGAAAATGTTGGAATTCAAATAGCTGCTGATCAGCGTTCTGCAAAAACCTCTGGATATCAAGTTCCATGCGCAAAACTGAAAAGGAAAGAGATCTCAATTTAATTAAAAGGCGGAACAACGAAATTGTTTTACAAAAAGTCTGAAAGAAAATGCATAACATTGGATACATCAATTAGAGTCAGAGATGAGACCAAAAATAAGATTATAGAAAACTGGAATCACGAGGAAAGAACCTAGGAAGTAACATGACATTCTAATTACTCGTATACAGATTCTTTCGAAAATATCGAAATTATATCTTTTCCATTGGTCAACCAAAACGACCACCAGAACTCTGAACAAAATCAAACCCACCAAGCATTTACCTTCATTAGAGCCAAACTTCAATTCCCAAGAACCAATTCAACATGTAACAGTGATCCAAAATCGTACATATATCTATAATTTTTATTCAATTTCCAGGGCACCCAAATAGGTAAATAATTAACATCGCCCATTAATCAAGATCCAACCTGAATCAACCATACATAAACCAAATACTGCATTCCAAACCCTAAACCCAATTCAACCCAATCTTAAAAAATTAAAATTGAATACAAATCCGTAATTAAAAGGCAAACATAAACAGTTACCAACGAAAAAAATCCCAAATAAACACATTAAGCACGGATCTAAATTAACACAATAAATTAGTGTTAAAATTTAAGAGAGATTAGAAAGACAAAATACTAACTTGTGACACGATGACGATGATTCTGGAGAGCTTCAACCAAGAAAGGGTCGACCATCGATTCCTTGTCGGTGTGCATCCCTGAAACGACATCGTTAGAAGTTGATGAGTCCATGGCTGAGAGTCACCTCTCTCTCCCGGCCCTCTCTTCTCCTTCTATGTTTTGATTTTCTTCGTTCTTGCTCCCTCTATGTGAACCTCAACTTTTGGGTCAAAGAGGAGATGAAAATTAGTGTTATTAGTTTGAAGACGCTAAGAGAGAGAGATGGAACGATAGAAAAATGGGAGAAAGCGTGCTATCCCTAATACCAACTATTGAAGCCTTGAAGGAAGGGAAAAGCACTTCTCAAGTTCTCATTGCAAATATATCTTATATTTTATATTTAATAAAACTATAATGTTTTTTTTTTTGGAAAAAAAAAATTGAATATCTCTTTATTTTGTCAAGCTTCGTGTCCTTTGTGTGAAAATGCCAAAATGTCTTCCTCGTGTTGTGTGGCTTGGAATAATCTGTTTTTAATTAATAAAAAATAATATTTTTTAATTTAAAATTATAAAAATAATATATATTATATTTAATTTATATATTTTTAATATTTAAAAAAATTTAACATTTTATTTTATATTTAAAGTTATTTAATTATGTAAATCAAATTAAATTTAAATTAAATTATACTTGATTAATTATATTATATATTAAACATTATTTAATTAACTTGTTTAATATTAATAAGAATAATTTTTGTTATTATTAAAATATTATTATATGTAATTTTTTTTATAATTATTATAAAGTAGTATGATTACATTTTTATAGAAATAATCATCCTACCCCAAAAGTAAAATACTATATTTTGATCGGTGAAGTTTTAGATGAGTATCAATATATTTTTTATATAATATAATTAATTATATATGTATGAAATATAGACATAATTTTAATTCATTATTTATAATATTAATTAATTTTAAAATATATTAATTATTTTTTATATATTCTAAAATTTTAATTAAATAAAAATATAATTAGTTAGGATATGTGCATCTTAGTTCAAAAATAATATATTAAAATATGATTAATGATGTGTGCTTAAATTATTAAATTATTTTTTCATATAACTTAATTTTTTTTAATCAAACGATTGGACACTTAATTTTATTTAATAATGTTCAAAAATTTGATTACATATTATTACAAAAAATAACATAAATTTCAACAAACCACAAATACAAATAAGATTGTACAAAGTTATTAACTTAACCACTTAATACTAACCAAAAGTTGAGTCCAAACAAACACAATCATGTGAAACATTTTATATTAAATATATAAGATATCTTTTATAATTGTTTAAAATTTTAATTAATTATAAAAATATAATAAATTATATATATTCATTTCATAAACTATTTATAATTAAATTTTAATTTATCAATACCATTTAAAACTCTTATCGGTAAATTCTTGCATTTCTAAAAGGAATTTATTTCATTAATATAAATTATTTTGCATTTGTACTTAGTTTATTTTAAAATTCTCCTATTTATTATTTTTTAAGTTATGTATTCATCTCATAATTTGTGTCATAATATTATTTCTTATATTTTTATTACAAAATTAATTATATTTTATACACTTCTATTGATATTGATTTTTTAAGTATTTTAAACGTGGGGATATGCATGTTCATTGGTAAAATATTATAATATTTTTAAAAAATTTATTTGACTTTAAAGGAATGATGTATGGCAAAATATTTGTGACTTTTTATTGTAAATTTTTATTTGTGCATTTTATTGATCATGTTTCTTCTAATTTTTATGTTTTTAAAAAAACATTTCTTTGTAATCAAACATATAATTAACATTAAAAAATATTATAAAAGCAAATATTTTATTATATCAACATCAAAAAGATTTATTCTCATTAATTATATTTATATCATTGTTTGATATTTAAGATATAATATATGATAGTATTTCACATTTTTTTTATTTCTATTTTTCAATATTAAAACAATTTTTAAAAATAAATTAATTTCATGCCAAAATTACAAATACTTAAACTTAAATAATTTAATCACATTTTTTATATTTATTTTTTAATATTTTTAATTAAAATTATTCTTTTGGAAGAATATTAATAGATATAATAACTTAATTAAAAAATAAAAAATAAAATTTCAAACAATTTTAATTAGGATTTAATCACTCGTTCATAAATTTATTTTTAATATTTTTAAATAAAATTAATTATTTAAAATAACAAATAACAAACATTATCATTTAATTAAAAATTAAAATTAAAAGATTCAAATGATTTCAGTTGTAATTGTTTATCTACTCTTTCATAATCTTCTTTTATAAAATTAAAAAAGTTATATGCTCGTAACTAAAATATTATAATGTTCCTAAAAAAATTATTTAATTTTCTAAACCCCTAAAAAAATAACATATCACAAAATAATTTGTGAATTTTATGATAAATTTTTATTTATATATTTTATTGTTCAAACTTATTCTAAATTTTTATTTTTTAATAAAAAAATAACTCTTTATAAAATAATAAATAACAAACATAATTAATATTTTAAAAAATATTATAACAATTAGTTTTTATATAACGTAAAAAAATTACATTGTTATAATTATATTTATACAATTGTTTGACATTTGGGATAGGGTATATCACATGATTTTTGGACATTTTTTTAAAATTTTATATTATAATTTTAAAAAACTTCAACATTTATTATTTAATCACTTCTTTCTATATTTATTTTTTAATATTTTAATTAAAATTAATTTTTTTAAACAAGTAAATAATAGATATAATGACTCGATTATGAATTATAATTTAGAATTTTAAAAAACTTTATTATGATTATTTAATCACTTATTAATAAATTTATTCTGTTACGGGGAAATAAGGCTACAAAAATATTACTCTAAACCATTGTGTTTTGTGTAAAGATTCTCTGATAATAATTTTATTATTTTTTACTCTATGTGGATGGTATGTTTATTGTTGGCCGTAATATTTTTAGAATCAACAATTTGAAAAAGTAGTTGAATAAGTTTTTTTTTTCATGAAAGACTTGAGGCCAACAAAGCAAATTCTTAGCATGAGTACTGTTAGGACAGAAGTGACAAAAAATATAGTTGTCATAAGAGAAATATGTCTCTAAAGTACTTTAGAGATTTCATGTGGACAAGGCTAAAGCAATTAGTTATCCTCTTTCTAATCACTTTAAGCTAAGTTATAAATAGAACCCTTCTATAAAAAAGCGAGGAAGAGATGGAAAATG
The DNA here is from genome assembly GCA_033030585.1 of Hippophae rhamnoides. NCBI lineage: Eukaryota > Viridiplantae > Streptophyta > Magnoliopsida > Rosales > Elaeagnaceae > Hippophae > Hippophae rhamnoides. The sequence continues at coordinate 23,817,173 of CM065430.1, forward strand.
TTCAATATGCATCAACAGTTGGAAGTCTAATGTATGCCATGGTTTGTACATGGCTAGATATCGCTCATGTAGTTGAAATTGTGAGTAGATTCCTTTCAAATCTTAGAAAGGAACATTGGGCTGTAGTGAAATGGATTTTTAGATATCTTCAAGGTTCTTCCAAAATATGCTTATGTTTTGGATGACAAACCTGTGTTAGTTGGATACACGATTACCAAAGGAACGATTTCCTATGAAGAAAATTAGTGTTGTATGCGTAAGAGAGTGAGAGAAAATATTTTAGAAAAATACTATGATATTTTTCTAAAAGGGATGTGGCAAAATAATAAGTTTGGGAAACACTTATGTGACACTATTTTTGGTTTATCTCAATTATTGTATTACCTATCACTTTGTATCCATTAATTTTATTAGTGAAATAAATATTTTTCGAAGTTTGTCTTGTGACCTTAGCCTAAATTAAAGGGTGAACTATGTTAAATTATCGATATCATTATTTACTATGTTGAATTTATTTTATTTGTAACTGTTGTGCTCCAATAGCAAACACGGTAGGCTAGATGCCGATAAGGGAACGACAGATCAAATCAACGTTGGTGATGGCTACTGGTAAAGATGGAACTACAACAAGAATAATAGAACCACTCGACAAGAAGAGACGTTGGACGCTAGAAACGATGCGCAACTGTTGAGGGAGGGACGGAGGCTGATGACAACAACAATTGGAGGATGACGATGGCAAAAAAGGCTTGTAAAATACTAACACCTTGAGAGGCTGAGGAGATCGAGCTAGTGAGCTAAGAGAGAAAGTTAGGAAAATGAGAAAGGTGAGAGTATTTGTTTCAAAAAAAAAGAATTTTTAAGGCAATTAATATCCATTTTATATGTTAAAAGATGGTTATTAATCTCCTTATATAGAATGATTTTAGCTATTTTAAAATGTATTTTTTAAAAATATTTAATAACTGACACTAAAAATTTGTGATATATAAGAAGGATACAAGCTTATGAATTTTTATTTGTTTTTCGTTCCATAATTATGTCCATTCTATTTTGTCCAAACTCTTGTAATAATCTATTGTTTTATCGTGTGTTACATACTTAGTTAATATTATACTATTTTTTATCTTGTATAGAGAACTATAGTAATGACCAATTTTTAGAGGATTAATATTTTTAACAAAATAAAAAAAATTATAAAGAAAGTAATGAAAAGAGAAGAGACAAACTAGTAGAATAAAAATGTAGATAATTTGATGCAAATAGAGTGATGCAAAGTAGACTAGACATAACTATAGTAAAAATAAGAACGTAATAATACAAAAGATAGCAAAGATGCAAGAGAAATAGAAAGAAAAAAAATAAAATACAAATTAAAAGAAATAATTTTTTTTTATTAAATACATATATTTTTAAAATTTTGAGTAGTTTTAAAATATCCCTCGACAACTCAAATTAAAAACAATAGGAATATAATAAAAGTATCACATTCACAGTGTAATTATCATAATTGTATTTATTATGGGGAAAATAGCTGAATATATAGTGTAATTTTTAATATATGAATGATAGTAATTTTTTTACGGTGCAATTATCACATTTTTTTAACATATGAATGATAGTAATTTTTTTTTAACAAATAAAAACAGCCTCGAAGGGTTCACCATTAAAAAGAAAACTTTTATCACATTTTCTTAAGTTCCCAACGATCACGTCACAAGACATCACCAACGCGCAACATGTCTTAAATATTCTCCGATTCTCCATTTAGTTATATATGATTTGAATATCCACTAATAATTTTTCAAATAAATTTTAATGATAAAAATGGATTTTTTTAAATTTTTTTCAATGATCTATATTATGTCATATTATTAATTAAGATTATTAACCTTAAATAAACATTAAAATACTATAATTTGTAATAATTATAGTATTTTTTTATTTTTATAAAGTGTTAAAAAAGTGGTATTAATCTTATTAATATACATCATCATGTACGAAATTATCTTTTTAAATAGTGACTCATGTCTGCAAGCAAAAGCAATAGGTTGGTCCTCACGCAAAGATTTTCTCCAACACTTCAATTTCCATCACTGCTAGGTCGAGATAAAATACATGCCATATATAATCATTTCAATACAAAGAGCAAGAAACTAGTCCAATTATTAATTATTTTAATTATAGGATAATATTAAATATTACGTCATTAAATTTCATTTAATATTATATAAATTTTTTAATTATAAAATATATAAAATAGATATAAAAATATTATTTTTTATTTTTATTTTAAAAAATAAAACTAACTTATTAATTAAATTGATATAACTCACTCACTGTTATTTAATAACTATAATATTAATATGAAAAATATTACTAAAATAAATATTTTTATTTTTTCTTATTTTATAAAAATATAATTAAAAAATTATATTTATACTAATATTTTTATTATTAAACAATATATTTTTAAAAATATAAATAAAATTATTTGTTAATTGCTTAACTCAAATCATTAAAATAATTTAAATTTAATTCAATTTAAAATATATTTAGATGAATTGAATTACAAATAACCTCAAATAAATTGAACATAAACAAATTAGATTAACTCCACTTATTTTAACAATCATATGAATCCAGGTTTAATTTATGGTACTTTATGCATGCATTGAGAGTTGAAATTAGTAATTGTTTCCATTTGTTTTGGCAACCAAATAAATTGATTTTGGCGTTTAGTGCCTTGCACACAAGGTTGCATGTGTGTGTGAAGTGCTTTGCGCATATGGTTATTAGATCCTTAGGATATGTGTGCGTATGTGTAGCACCTTGTGCATATGGGTAGTCGTTAGGCTTTTAGGCTATGTGTGTGCAGCGCCTATAAAGCTCATGCAAAGCCTTGCTTAGTGCTAGAGTTTTTGTTATTTTTGTTTCCCCATTTGCAAAGCTTGTTTTGTAAATTATCAGAGTTCAATAATTGAATTATACTCTTTCATCAATATAAATCCAATTTTTTTGTTTCTGAATTAATTGTGCTACATTAGAATTGGTATTAGAGATAGAGTTTGAGCTTAAACTAAGATGATAACATTCGGTAACCAAGCTTTCAACGATTAAGTTGACGATGCGAAGAGTTTGTGGACTATGATGGTTAGTCTCGAGAGTATATTCGAAACAATAGATTGAAAAGGTGTTGCGAGACCTTCAACAATAATTCCAGCATACCACTAATCAAATCCAAGCTCAATTGAGTGGTCAAAAGCATCAGAAACCCCAAGGGAAAGAAAATCTTCCTGATGTTTCACCCTTTGAGCAATCATTGCATCTACAACTAAGTTTGTAATGTATACCTTCATTTCATTGCATTCATCCAGATTCTGATGAAGATTTTACAACACCACAAAAACCAAATTCCTGAAGATTTTACAACACCACAAAAACCAAATTCCAAAAACTTTGGGTTCGATTGAGGAACCTCATAATAGGAAAGTAGAAAACTAGTTAATGAGAAAACTAATTCTACTTCCTAGCACTATGAAAAGCAATATTACAAACTCAATATTGATCTCTTACCTTCACTAGTCATTCTCACATGGAGGAATTCTTAGATTGGATGGCTGTTGTCGAAAATTTCTGTGACTACATAGAGATATCATAAGAGAAGAAAGTTAAGCTGGTGGCTTGGAGACTCAAATGGGGTGCCTCTTCTTGGTGGGAGCATGTGAAAAATGAAATAAGACTAAGGGGAAAATCACTAATAAACTTTTGGGAAAGGATGAAAAAACTAATGGTGACACAGTTTCTACTGACTGATTATGAGTAGTTCTTCTACTAACAATATCATCAATACCAACAAGGGAAAAATAGTGTCAATGAATATACTGAGGAATTTATGAGGCTTAGTTTGTGAGCTAACATATGGGAACGAGAACCTTAGAGAGTTTACGAGTATGTACAAGGTCTGAATTCCCTTATTAAGGAAAGGCTATAACTTAGCCAAACCCTCTGGACTATGAACCAAGCCAACAACATGGCTCTGAAGGTGGAAAACTAATTGGCCAGACCCAAGAAACTAGCACCATTTTAGGTTTTTTTAAGTGACTTCTCCACCAACAAAACTTGGGTGGTTTCATACCAAAATTCACTTCACAACCTCCAAAAACTTTCATTCCTAAAAAGATAATCAACAACCCAAATAATCCACAAAATAAGCCTAACCCCTATGCTAAACCACCCCATCTTAAGTGTTTTAGATGTTACCAGTATGGTCACAGATCCAATGAATTCCTTTAGAGGTATGCAACAAATTTGGTAAATGAATTTGATCATTCTGATGATGAATTTGATCTGCTATCTCCAAAAGATTTGAATGAAGCACAACCCATTGAGATATATGAAGGTGTCTAGACTATCAATTGTATATTGCAGAAAGTGCTACTCTCCTCAAAGCAACCAACGCCATCATAAAGGTATGCCATTTTTAAAACCAAATGCACAATCCAATAAAAGATATGTGATGTCATTATATACAATGGTAGCACTGAAAATATTGTCTCATAAACTCTGGTAATTCCTTGATATTGATAACTAGCCCCCACCCTCATCCCTACAAAATATGGTGAATTAAGAAGGAAAATGAGGTTATAGTCCAAGAGGTATGCAGAGTTCCATTTTCCATTGACAAAATTTACAAAGATGAGGTGCATTGTGATGTGGTTGACATGTATGTTTATCAAATCATTTTAGGGAGACTGTGGCAATACAATGTGGATTATATCCACAAAGGTAGTCCAAATATCATTATTTTCACTTGGAAGGGCACCAAGATTTCTCTACTACCTACAAAAGAGAGCTCCTTAGAATCTGGTAAACATACCACCAAACATAATATGCTTCTTAGTTGCAGCTTCAATACTTTTGACAATAAACTCAAGAAAGCTAAGAGTAGTAATAACTTTGGTCACTAAAGAACAAGACCTTGTTTCTCATAATATCTCTGATGCTATCAAATAACTACTAGTTGCTTACAGTGATCTTATGCCTATTGATCTGCCTAACACCTTACCTCCACTAAAAGACATCTAGCACCAAATAGACTTCATATGTAGTAGCGGTTTTCCTAACTTACCACACTACATAATGAATCCTAAAGACTATGAACTCTTATAAGAAATAGTGGAAGATCTATTGGACAAACACCTAATCCAAGAAAGCAAGAGCTCTTGTGTTGTGCCTACACTTCTTATACCTAAGAAGGATGGAACAATTAGGATGTGTGTTGATAGTAAGGCTATTAACAAGATAACTATTAAGTATAGGTGACCTATTCCTAGTATGGAAGACATGTTTGACAAACCATTAGATTCAAATCAAAAAAGGGGATGCATGGAAGACAACTTCTAAAACTAAAAAATGGTTGTACGAGTGGCTTGTCATCCCATTCAATTTGTGCAATACTCCCAACACCTTCATAAGATTAAAGCACCACATCTTGAAGTCTTTCAATGGAACTTATGTGGTTGTGTACTTCGATGAAATACTAGTCTATAGAAAAAACCTTGAAGTGGATTCAGAGCATTTGTAAGTTGCCTTAGAGACATTAAGAGAGCACAAAATTTTCCTCAATCTTAAAAAATGTGAGTTTATGACTACCAAACTTCTTTTCTTAGGCTATATTACCAGCCTTGAAGACATTTCAGTGGATACAAAGAAAATTGATACCATTCAATCTTGGCCCACCTCAAAGTCAATTCAAGAAGTTATAAGCTTCTATGGCTTAGCAACGTTTTACAGAATATTTATGAAGGATTTCAGCTCTATTGTAGCATCCATAAAAAATTGTCTTCAGAAGAGGTAATTCCTTTTGGGTAAAGAACAAGAAAGCAGTTTCAAACTCATTAAACAAAAGTTGTGCACAACCCCAATTCTGTCTATGTCTAATTTTGACAAGGTATTCAAGGTTGAAACAGATGCATCAATGCTAAGCATTGGAGCTGTGTTGTCTCAAGCTGATAGACCTATCGAATTCTTAAGTGAAAAATTGAGTAACGCATGAAAAAATGGTCTATTTATGATCAAGAGTTTTATGTCGTGATCCGAGCTTTTAAACATTGGAAGTATTATCTCATTTCGAAAGAATTCATCCTCCATAGTGATCACTCAACACTCAAGTGGATTAACTCCCAAAAATATCTCTATAGCGCATACCCAATGGATTATCTATTTACAAAGGTTTACTTATGTGTTAAAGCATAGAGAAAGGCAAATGAACAAAGTAGCAGATGCATTTAGCATGAGGCACACCTTTCTTACTACCCTTCAAGTTGAAATTACCAGTTTTGACACTATTTTTGAGTTGTATGCCACAGATGAAGGCTTTTCTATTGTATGGACTCAATGCATCAACCATTAACTTGGAAATGGTTTTCATTTACAATAGGGGTATCTTTTCAAAGATAATTGGCTATGTATCCCTAAAACTAGCCTGAGAGGATACATGATGCATGAGCTTTATATTGGTGGAGTAAGTGGCCACGCTGGAAGAGATAAAACCATACATCTAGTTGAAGAAAGATACAATTGGCCTCACTTGTGAAGGGATGTGACGAGAACAATGATTTCTACTCACATATACTAGCTCCTACTATGATTTGGGAGGACTTTAGCATGAACTTCATCCTCGGGTTACTAGTTAGCAAGAGAAGGGTAGATTTCATCCTTGTGGTAGTGGATAGGTTCTCTAAGATGTCCCATTTGATATCTTACAAAAAGATCCACGATGTTAGCAATATAGCCACTATCTTCTTTCATGACATTGTTAAGCTACATGGAATTCTCAAGACCATTACTTTTGATCGTGATGTGAAATTTATGAGCCACTTTTGGAGAGAATTGTGGATAAGGTTTGATACTTCTTTGAAGTTCAATAGCACATATCACCCACATACAGATGGAAAAACTGAAGTCCTCAACCGAAACATAGGCAGCATGTTGAAGTGTCTAACTCATGAAAGATCTTAAGAATGGGATACATACCTTTCACAAGTCGAGTTTGCTCTAAATAGCATCACAAACATAACCATCAACCATTCACCATTCTCTGTTGTTTATACCAAAGCGCCCAACTTTGGTGCTTATTTACAAGCCATACCTAGTCCAAAAAGTAAAGCTACAAATGTGTGGGCTATTGATTATGCATAGTTCCATCAAGAAATTAAGGAACACATTGAAAAGATGAATGCATATTACAAACTGTAAGCTGGTCAGCATCGTAGGCTCGCACAATTTTAGGTTGGAGAATTGGTTATGGTACACCTCAATAAGCTCTGACTATCACCAAGCACTTGTTCTAAACTCCACCTCTAAAACTATGGTCATTTTCATATTTTTAAGAAAATCAATGATAATACTTATATAATTTATCTTTCTAAAGATTGGTCTATTTCAAGCACATTTAACGTGGTGGATCTTTGTAAGTATTATTCCACAGATGCAGCTGGTGTAATTGAATTGAATTCGAGGTCGTATTTTATTGATAGGGAGGACTATGATGTAGATATTCGAAGCTAAAATTAGTAACTTTTTTTTTTATTTTTTGTAACCAAATAAACTAATTTTGGCATTTAGTGCTTAGTGTTTAAGGCATTATGCACATGACTATGTACGCGTGCGTATGTGTGAAGTGCCTTGGGCACATGGTTGTTGGGCCCTTGGGTTTTGTGTGCGTGTGTGTAACGCCTTATACACATGGATAGTCGTTAGGCTCTTAGGCTCTTAGGCTACGTGTGTGCAACGTCTATAAAAGCTCATGTGGAGCCTCGTTTAGTGTAAGAGATTTTGTTATTTTTATTTCCTCGTTTGCGTAACTTGTTTTGTGAATTATCATAATTGAATCATTGAATTGTATTCTTTCGTCAATATAAATCTAATTTTTTTTTGTTTTTGAATTGATTGTACTACATTATTACTCTTCCTTATTATTGTGTAATTTTATTTCTTATTAATTTAATAAATTAATTACTTAGGAAAAAAATCAATAAATTACTTTTTAATACATTTTTCAACATTTAAGCTTTGTATTAGTCCTAACTTGAAAATAAAAATCATTTCATCTTAACTCAATAATATAAGTTCTTTTTTTGCTTTCTATGAATGAATCGAAGTAATTGGAAAAACATAGTATTACTCTTGCGGTCTTGCCACTTATATGAACACAAATGCCAACAAATTCCTTTCCACGATATTATTTATTTTCCACACTAAATATCCAAAATTTCAAATACAACCTTGTCCTTTTATTTCCTCATTATTATTATTATTTTGTGGACAATATATAAGTCAAGAACCGAAGTCCTTAGATAGTGGAAAACAGGAGTAACGGAAACGAGACGTTAACTCAAAGACTAAGTCTTCATGAGAACTCATGACTCGTAGATCCATCGATCGACACGTCACCTACACGAGTTCAAAAGAACATAACGAACTTTTTAGACGCACGACGACATCTTTAAAAAACGCCACTGAAATTCCTTCTTTCATTATTTGTTTTTAAAAATTTACACACCAATCCTCTCCACACGCGCCTTTTAACTACTCTCATTCACCATTCGACGTAAAAAATAACCTAATTTAAATTGATATTATATAATATAAATCCATTTAACAGGTTAAACATATTACATCATAATAATTTAAAATTAATTCATTATCTATTAAATTCATATCAATAAATTTAAAAAATTATATTTAATTAAAATAATATATTTTTATTTTTAAATTATTAACATAAGATAATAAAATATGACATAAATATAAATTTAATCATAATATATCAAAACAATTATGTCATTAAATTTTTTATTATCTTTTACTATTAATATAAATAATACTAATTAAAATAAAATATAAATATAATTATCATCTTTAATAAATCATAATTCTATATAAAATAAATTTATACAATATAAATATTTATATTATTGAGTTTATTATACATTATACACAATATATTTATAAAATAGGTCGATTAAATTCACAATTTACACCATCGTAAATTGCACGCACCATGTAGTTATCTTTATTGGAAAATTTTCTAACTAAAGTGACTATTCTAAAGCATGAACATACAAGTAAAACCCCGTCTTTGATTTGAGGTTTTCTTCTATTAAAGACTTTGTCTCTCTCGAAGTCCAAAAACCTCTGTTTTCTGTTTTTGTTTCTCTGAAAACCCTAACGATGGCTGAACAATTGCTCGTCGCCGACGACCCTCCACCACCAACTTCTTCCCTGACCGAATTTAATACGCTAAGATCCCCGCCTCTTGATCCTCATTTTTTCTCGTCGGATATTGATATGATCGATAATAATAATTTCATTTCAGATTTGGGATCAGATTTACTTTTTGAAGATAATTTAGATTTCGAGCTGACATTTGACGGTATCGATGATTTCTACTTCCCTCCTGAGACCGAGAATTTTGTTCCACCTAATGGGTCTGATTCGGCGCCGTTTCAAGTGGAACAGCCCATATGTAACTCTGCGGCGGCTTTGATTTCTACGTCCCCTGAATCGAATAGCTCTATTATATACGGCGATATGTATTGCGAAGCTGATCAGTTTCTGAATTGTTTGTCTTCGGAGTCGGGTGAGTGCTCTAATAATTCAGGTAATCGGAACTTGAATGTTTCATCACCGGAGTCTGGTAATTGTGGTTGTGAACTTTCTGGCGAGCCAGTGTCGTCTCAAGGATCAGGGAATCTTGGATCGGGTATTTCTGAAGGGATGAATTCTTCTGCTCATTCGCAATCGGATAATTCTGATCGGGATGTTTCATCTGAAGTGTTTGTTGATCAGAAGGTGATGGTTGAAGAGGAGGGAAAGAGCTGCATGTCCAAGAGAAAGAAAGATCCCGGGGAACCCAACTTTGAATCCAGAATAACAAAGTATAGGAAGTCATCGATGGTTGTGAAGAAGGACAATTCGCAATACAGTGTCAAATCTGTAAACGATGGGGATGAGAAGAAGCAGGTGAGGTTGATGAGGAATCGGGAAAGTGCCCAGCTTTCAAGGCAGAGGAAGAAGCAATATGTGGAGGAGCTGGAGGATAAGATTAGGAATATGCATTCTACTATAACTGATTTGAATGGTAAAATTTCATATTTTATGGCTGAGAATGCGAGTTTAAGGCAGCAATTGAATGGTGGTGGAATGTGTCCACCACCTCATCCAGTAATGTACCCACATCCTCCAATGGCACCCATGGCTTATCCATGGATGCCATGTACTTCTTATGTCATGAAACCACAAGGGTCTGCTCCATTGGTTCCCATTCCTAGGTTGAAACCCCATCAAACGACACCGGTTTCAAAGGTAAAGAAGTCAGAGAGCAAGAAAACTGGGGGTCGAACTAAGAAAGTTGCTAGCATTAGTTTTCTGGGTTTGCTGTTTTTTGTTTTTCTTTTTGGTGGATTAGTTCCTTTTGTTAACCTTAACTTTAGTGGTATAACGAATAAAGGCCGCAATGGATTGGCTTATGTTAGTGACGGTTTCTATGGTCAGTATAGAGGAAGAGTTTTGACAGCGACTGGTCATTTGAATGGATCTAATGATACTGTAGGTGTAGGGATATCACGTAAGAAATTAGATGGTTTTGAGAGAATAAATAGGGGCTGTGTAAAAGAACAAGCAACAGAGCATTTGCCTGGTCATGATTGTTTAGGCAATGCTAGTGAGCCTCTTGTGGCTTCTTTGTATGTTCCACGAAATGATAAGCTAGTCAAGATTGATGGGAACTTGATAATACATTCTGTCCTTGCAAGTGAGAAAGCTAAGGCATCTAACTCACGTACTGAAATGAAGAATAGTAAGGAGACTAGTTTGGCAGTTAACAGAGATTTGGCTTCAGCTTTGGCTATACCAGAAGGTGGAATGTACAGAGGTAGACATACTCCGATGTACAGAAATCCTACGGAAAGACAAAAGGCTCTTACTTCTGGTAGTATTGATGCTTTGAAGGAAAATGTCAAGTCAAATGCAGCTGATGGTAAGCTACAACAGTGGTTTCAAGAAGGTCTTGCAGGTAATACTTTTTCTTTCTGCTTTTCTTTTTTTCAAGATTCGGTATTTGGTATTTATGACTTGGGTTTTAGACACAGTAGGAGCTAGGATACTTAGACCTGAGTCTACTGGCTTTTAAATTGAACTTTTATTTTAAATTGGATTGAGCTATGAAGTAGATTGTTTACGTTTCCTGCTTCAGTAATAAATATGATGTCATATACTTACCGTTAGACAGACCCTCAATGATTGTAGCGATCTTACTTATGAGTACTAAAATCTAAGTATGTATAGAGAAATTATACGTGGTGGTAAATGCAACAATCCATTTACTGATGTGGAAAGTGTGGTTTGTAAGAAGATTGTATTTCTGTATTTGATGATTATAAGCATAGTGATTGCAGGCTTATATACAGTGTGGCTGTAAATCTGTAATTGGCACCTATTGTAGTAAACTGTCGTGATGTCTATTTTAAGTTTTAAATTGAATGCATCAATTTTCATATAAAGTCTCGAATTTGAGCCGTTGAGTTTTTGAGTCAGACTCTGCCAATAGATGTTAATGCTTGTTTGGGTAATGTATTCGACTACTGTTTTCCTTTCCTCCAACTATATATTGATTAATTCATCTAGCTGAGACATTGTTTGGTGTTTGTGGATAAAAAGAGACATTGTTTGTTCTTTTGGCTTCCTCCTGTACGTTAAGAGTGTAAAGACATTAATTTCAAGTATTGATATTCTGCAGGGCCAATGTTGAGTTCTAGCGTGTGCACTGAAGTGTTTCAGTTCAACGTCTCTCCTGTTTCTGCATCCGGAGCAATTGTTCCAGCTTCTCCAGTTTCCAATGTTTCAGCAGAGAACCAACAGAATAGGACTGACATCAACAAGGGAAAGAATAGAAGGATACTTGGTGGACTTCCAGTTCCTCTTGATGTATCCAAATATAACATCACTGAAGAACATGTGAGAAGAGATGCACCAAAAGAGAGCTTTCAGGGCAATAGATCTCATTCTTCTATGGTTGTTTCCGTGCTTGTTGATCCTAGAGAAGCTGCCGATATCGACATTGATGGAGTAATGAAACCAAAATCGCGTACTCGAATTTTCGTGGTTTTGCTTCTAGACAGTGTTAATTACGTGACTTACTCATGTATGCTTCCACTGTCCGGTCCTCATCTTGTGACTACTTGAGAAAGTTGAAAGATTGCTCAGAGGAATGCTACTTGCATAGTATATATTTGCATTAATCCGTGCATAATTATGGTGTCACATGGCATGATATATTGAGTGTAAAATTGCAAGCAAGTTTGTTTGCAATGAGATTAATTCGATGTCGTACTCTAAGTTTTGTATGTTATTAACTTGTATCAGATTTTTTAACCTCATTTTATATTTTGTTTTTCCTTTTATGGACAGTGAAACCTTAAAAGCGTTTGATGTGATTTTTTTTTTTAATAATTTTATACAGCACAAATGAACCTGATACGAGTAAAATTGGCTATAAGAGTACGAGTATCAGTAGCCTCGGCACAACCCATGGCATAGCCATGCACATCACTCATCAACATCAATTGGGTTCCAATCCGAGCAATTGTTGGGCACAGGGGGTGCAGAAATCACAAGCAGAAAGGGGAACCACGAACGACGAGAAATGCAAGCAAGAAGCACGAACGAGAGGGACCACTAATTCGGTTGGAGTGTCAAAATTAGTTAGGAAATCTCCTTGTAAATTGAGGCTATATAATCAGACTCAAGGGAAGAATTATATAACAAGAATTACATAACAATTACTTCTCCACTTAATGTTCTTCTTCTTCCCCAACCTCTGAGAAATTATGTTTGTATAAATGGTATCAAAGCCGACTCCAACCATGGACAACCGGAACCAATTCAACACAGAAACCTCTGATGAGGAATCTGATACCCTCGAGCAAATAAACGTCGTCTTACAACTGGTGTTGGTTGAGCTACGAGCTCTTCATGCCACCCACAGCTCACCACCGGCTCCCTATCTTGGCAATCATAGGAGTAGATCGTCTAAAACCTTCAAGAAATGGGAAGTTCCACCCATTGATTCCGTCACCACGGATATCTGTTCAGAGAACGCTCCGAGTGAATCCCACACGATCGAGAATCAAGTACTTCTTGGGATTTATAGAGAAGCGATGAGGGATACCTGGCTTAAACTATGTGGATCGCCAGTGCTTGGCCTTCCAAAAGTGACCCATGAGCTAGCCCAAAGAGCCAGCCTGCCTCGTAAGAACAACCTCTCTCCATCAGTTGAACTACCCCACAATGGGCTTGGGTTTGGCCCATCAAGTGGCCTTATAGCCCCTACACACGTAGAGACCCAGGATTACTTCGGTTCTTCTTCGTCCAGCTCCCTGAAAGAAATAAGAGCAATGGATCGGTTTGTCAATCGAGATGCACACGAGCAGAGAAGAAAGATATTATGTCATTATGGCGATCAGAGAGCCATCGACGGCCATCATGGCATGCGACCAAAGCCACTTCACGAGGATGAAGGTTCAATCAGAGAATCCCGAGATAGTCACATGAGGAAGCTTCATGGTGCTAATCTCTCTTCGATTTCTTTCCTTTTCTGTTTTCCTAACTGAATTCACGCGCAGGGGAAGGCGTGTGCGAATTCAGTTAGGAAAATAGAAAAAGGACCACCGAATAAATTAGGGCTAGGAATTCTGTTAGGGATGTCAAAAATCTGTTAGGGTTTGTTTGTCAATTCTGTTCTCACAAGGCTATATATAAAGCCACTTAGAAATCAGAAAGGGATAGAGAATTTTTACACCAAATCCAGCTCCTCCTTTGGTTCTTCTTCTTGCTTTATCTTCTTCTATGTAATTTACTACATCAATGGCATCAAAGCCGTTCGACCATGGATACTGATGCGTGTTTTTCAACACACGAACTCGTGCAAGTATACACGGTCACAAGTAATAAAGATTTGTAAGTAGAGTATCGTTCCCACGAGGATTTGTTACTATAGTTTGTTGAGTACTAAAATTGTATCTCTAATTTTATCCAAAACAATCGTTTATATGAAAAAAGGTAAAAAGAAAATAAGAGAACTCTAGATTGCAATTTTTCACCAAATTATTCCACTCCCATTATATTATTTTTCTTTGATTTATATTTTTTTTGTACATTTAATTTGTCAACCGAAAACTTCTTTTATACATACATCTCTTCCGAACTCCGTATAAACACACCTCGTTAAATTAATTCACTATATCACTATGAGAATTAAATTTAATAAGATTCATTAAGTTCTAAGTTTTCAAATGGCCACACATACAATTAGGGTATATTCCTATCCTTCATCATACATGTCATTCTATTTACGAGCAATATACACAAAAATGCCTTTCTCATGTTTATTTTTATGCCACAAATTATTTTGATAAAATTCGTAAATAATCAAAAAGCATTAAGCACAAAATAGAACGAACAAATCGAACGCAACCCTAGAAAAATTAAATTACTTCATTAAATCAAAATAAAAATTACAACATATGCAGAAAAATTAGAAGAAGAAGAAGGAAAATTAAAACATTAAGAAACGAAAATATTTGGCACACGCAGAACACAACAAAAGCCAAAAATGGCTTCATATGTTCTCGGCAAATTCAAAACCGAACACAACACAATTTCTAAACTAAAAAAAAAAACTCTTCTCCAACCAAAAAATAAAAACTCCTCTACAACTAAAAACTATCTCCTATTTATAGCAAAAAAATACATCAATAAAATATTAAATTCAAATCTACGCGGGGGACAAAAAGGTGTGGCGAAAATAATAAATTAAACGCGTGGGGGACAAAAATTGTATCGAAACGGATCGGTGGACGCCAAGGTTGCTTTTAATTCTTTTCCACGCCGCCACGTGTCGCTGATTCATTAAAGATTCTCAAGGCCACGCGAAGACATGATCGTCTACACAAACCTGTCAGCAAGAGGAAATGAGCGCGCATGACGTGATCGCTGCGCCGGAAAAAGCCAGGGCAACTACCGGAACGGAGCATGGATCCAACAAGGTCGCATTGTAAATAGCCACGTGTCGGCCTTTTGATTAGCTTCCAATATTCGTGGGACACGCGGCGCATTCTTATTCTCAGTAAATACCGAGACGACTTACTACCATAACCCGCGCGTCACACAGGATTTTTACACGACACGCCGCGCCATGCGACGCCTTGACGGACGCGCTCAACCGATCGCCGATCCGATCCAACCCGTCGGCCGATCGCCGGAATCTACGCACCGGCACGCGTAAGCCCACTCTCGACGCCACCGCGCGACAAGCTGGGCTCCACCGGCACGCCGAGGCACGCGTTAAGATATCTTCAGACCCACTCTCCTCGGCTCAAGCCACGAAAGCACGCGCGACCGAGCCGTGATCCTTTGACTTGACGGCCCACGTCAGCGAAAGTGTAATATCAAGGCGTGGCCATCTTCTCTCCTGCGCAAAAATTAAACTTTCATTAATTATATTTTCACCCACAAATATATTTCAATTTACATTTTAAACTTTATTTAATTGCAATACATCCCTTTTGTAATTTAAATTAAATTTTAAACTTTTAATAATTGAAATTAATCCCAATTTTAGTTTAAATTATATTTTCAACTTTTGTAAATTGCAATTAATAATACTTTTATTTGAAATTATATTTCAGGGACAAAAATATGTAAATTAAGTACATTTTCGAAACAATTTATTTAATTTTATTAAAAATGTATTTTTAGCAAATAAAAGGAAAATATTAATTTATTTAACAAAAATTAATAAATATTAAATGAACATAGCATTTATCATTACTAATTTTGATGAAAATAACTATATAAAATACAGTTATCAGATACTCGGGGAAAATCCAATATGGAATTTCGTACTGAGGTTATGGAAGCCCTCGGCACTGTGCTCTCTCAGTTACAGGCAATCCAAGCAACTCAGTACCCCCCAGAGGTTAACCCCTTCGCACGAGAAGGAACGCTGTGACCTCACCCCCACACTTCACCATCGACCACAGATAACCCTCACCATAACTTGAAACTTTCATTTCCTAGATTCTCTGGTGAAGATCCAACTGGATGGATCTATAGAGCTGAGCAATATTTTGAGTTCACTAATGTTAGCCCAGATCAACAGGTGCAACTCGCATCCTTCCATCTGGAAGGTATTGCGTTGCAGTGGCATCGTTGGCTAACCAAGTTTCGAGGACCTCTCACTTGGGTAGAATTCACCAATGCTGTTCAGCTCAGATTTGAGCCAACAGATTACGAAGACCTTTAAGAAGCTCTTACTCGCCTAAGGCATACCACCAATGTAGCAACATACCAAGAAGCCTTTGAAAGATTGTCACACAGAGTGGATGGACTACTAGAAGCATTCCTAATAGGGTGTTTTATAGCTGGATTAAAAGATGAAGTCCGCCTCGATGTTAAGATCAAACAATCTAAAACATTGGCTAAGGCCATTGGAGTAGCAAGGCTCATTGAAGAGAGAAATCTGTTGCAGAGGGAATCTGCCCAGAATGCACGTTACCAGTCTTACACAAGCAATCCCAAGACAACAAACCACTCCAATATTGGTGTGTTGGGACCCCCACCTCTACAACGTCCCAATCCACCCCAACCAGTGACTTTTAAAAGAATCACTAATTAGGAGGCACGAGAACAAAGAGATAAGAGCTTGTGCTACTATTGTGATGAGAATTTTGTAGCAAGTCACCGTTGTGCGCGACCCCAAATGTTTATGATTGCCTCAAAACCCTGTTGAAACTCCAGTAAAAGAACACCCTGAACAAGAACCTCATGAGCTGGTGCCAGAAATCTCGTTTCATGCAATAACAGGTACTAATCATCCTCAAACACTTAGAGTTATGGGAAATCTAAGAAATAAGAAAGTACTAGTTCTGATAGATAGGTGCAATACACATAATTTCATTGATCAAACCTTGGTTTCCTAGTTTGGCTTCCCTATCACTAAGAATCAAAAATTGGAAGTTATGATAGCCAATCGTGAAAAGATTGAGTGCATAGGGCAATGCAGGGGCCTTACTCTTTCAATTCAAGGGTATATGGTCTCAATAGATTATTTTGTGCTACCAGTAGCTGCATGCCAGCTAATGCTCGGGGTTCAGTGGCTTGAAACCCTAGGTCCAATAGAAATGGATTATAAAAGACTCACTCTCAGCTTCAAGATAGGAGGAGCCACTCATACATTCCAAGGCTTACAAAAAACTAATAGTGCAACCCTAACCAACAAGGAATGCGGGGAGCTGCAGAATATAGGGTTGTTCCTTTAGATTTTGCCCATATGGGGTCATGACCCACAGAAGGATGTGTCCCCATTCCCAGAAATGAGACAATTATTAACAGAGTTCTGTCTGAAGCCAGGAGCAGGGCCAATTAATGTCAGACCCTACCGTTACCTATATTATCAAAAGATAGAGATTGAGAAGATGGTTAAGGAACTCCTTCATTCTGGGCTAATCAGGCACAATAGCAACCCATTTTCTTCGCCAGTGTTATTGGTAAAAAAAACTGACGGCAACTGGAGATTCTGTGTAGACTATCGGGCTTTGAATGATAGCAAAGTTAAGGACAAATACCCCATCCCTATGATTGATGAATTACTGGATGAGTTCCACGGGGCTCATGTTTTCTCCAAGATAGATATACGAGTTTATCAGGAGGATATCCCTAAGACAGCCTTAAGAACTAATGAAGGCCATTATGAATTCTTAGTAATGCCTTTTGGCCTCACTAATGCCCCAGCTACTTTCCAAGGTCTCATGAATGATCTATTCAAACCTTACCTTCAAAATTTCATCCTGGTATTCTTTGATGACATCTTGATCTACTCCCAATCAAGGGATGACCATTTGGAGCATGTGAAGGTAGCCCTTCAGCTTCTAGCAACCAACAACTTGTATGCCAAGGAAACCAAATGCCAATTCGGGGTGAAACAAATAGAATATTTGGGCCATGTGGTCTCAGATCAAGGGGTCTCTATGAACCCATCAAAGATCCAAGCTGTTAAGGAATGGCCAACCCCAACCACATCTAAAGGAGTTAGAGGCTTCCTGGGGTTAGCTGGCTATTACAAAAAAATTGTGCATAATTTTGGTATTTTGGCAGCTCCTTTAACTCGTCTCCTGAGCAAGGAAAGGTTTAACTAAAATGCAGCTGTTGAAAACTCATTTAAACAGTTAAAAGAGGCCTTAACAACACCACCAGTTTTAAGCCTTCCCAATTTTTTCCAAAGATTTGTAATTGAATGTGATGGCATCGGGTTGGGAGCTATCCTTACTCAAGCAGGTAGGCCAATAGCTTACTTCAGCCTAGCTCTCAAGGGTTCAGCATTGACTCTATCAACATATGAGAAAGAAATGTTAGCTATCATTAAAGCTATACGGGTATGGCGCCCTTACCTATTAGGAAAACCATTCACCATCCTCTCTGATCAGATGAGCCTCAAGTATCTGTTGGAGCAACACATTACCACCCCAACACAAGCACGATGGTTTCCTAAGCTACTTGGGTATGATTATAAGATTGAGTACAAATGTGGGAAGGAAAACCAAGGAGCTGATTCTCTTTCACGAGTAGTGGAATTCTTCTTCTTACGTATATCTCAGCCAGAAATGGATTAGTGGCCACAACTATAGAAGGAAGTTCAGTAGGATCCCTTTTACACAAACCTGATAGCCAAATCTACTCCTACAATGGCTCATAAATTGTTACAAAGAGTGGGGTTTGGTTTAAAAATAACAATGTATATTTGAGCCCTAAATCCTCCCTTATACCTCAGATCATCGCTGATTGCCAATCCTCCCCAATGGGGGACACTTTGGGTTCCTCAAAACCCTATCTCGCATCAAAAACAGCTTCGCTTGTCCTAAACTGTGCCAAATGTTGAAGAAAGTCCTCAGGGAATGTGAAACTTGCCAAAGGTTCAAAACAAAAACTATGAGACCAGCAGGGTTGCTTCAACCTCTTTCCATACCTAAGAAGATTTGGGCTGATATCTCAATTGATTTTGTGGAAGGATTACCAGCTTCAAAAGGACATACAGTTATAATGGTGATTGTGGATCGCTTGAGTAAATATGCTCATTTCATTCCTATGAAGCACCCATTTTCAGCCCCCACTGTGGCAAAGACATTTGTGTCCAACATCTTGCGACTGTATGGTATGCCTACTTCTATCGTCAGTGATCATGATAAGGTGTTTATTAGTTCCTTCTGGCAAGAGTTGTTTCGTTTACAAGGAACCCAATTATGCATGAGCTCCAGCTACCACCCTCAAACAGATGGACAAACTGAGGTAACCAACCGCACACTGGAACAGTATCTGCATTGCTTCACTGGAGATCAACCACACAAATGGATTGATTGGATTCCTTGGGTTGAGTACAACTACAACACTTTCCTCCACTCCATAACACAGATGACTCCCTTTGAAGCAGTTAACGACATTCCACCACCTCTCATATTAACATATGTTCCCAAAACTGCTCAAGTGCCAGCTGTGGATGAGCACCTACGTACTAGAGATCACCTACTATGAGAATTAAGGCACAACCTGTTACAAGCTCAGAACTGGATGAAATGCCAAGCTGATAGACATCGGCGAGAAGTCATCTTCAAGGAAGAAGATTATGTATACTTGAGGCTCTAGCCCTATAGACAATCATCAATCACCTTTCGCTCATCAAAAAAATTAGCTCCCCATTTTTTTGGGCCATATAGAATTATCGCTCGAATAGGACCAGTGGCTTACAAGCTAGCACTACCTCTCGCTTCACAAATACATGATGTCTTTCATGTAAGCATGCTAAGAAAACACGAAGGGGAAATACTATCAAGCCCAAACCAACTTCCTCCAGTCTCTGAACAAGCAACAATTCTTCCTCAGCCTGAAACCATTCTCAACCACCTTGTGACCCAAAAAGGGAATATCGACCCAAGACAGAAATTTTGGTCAAATGGAAAGACATTCCAATCGAAGAAGCTACTTGGGAAAATGAGTGACGTTTTTTGAAAACATACCCAAACTTCATCCTTGAGGACAAGGATTCTCCCAGGTAGGGAGGAATGATACGAACTGGCCCTGTTCATCCTCTTTAGAAAAACATCGCACGCAGAGGGTAGGCGCAGGGGAAGGCGCACACAAATTCAGTTAGGAAAACAGAAAATGGACCATCGAATAAATTATGGCTAGGAATTCTGTTAAGGATGTTAGAAATCTGTTAGGGTTTTTTCGTCAATTCTATTATTATAAGGCTATCTATAAAGCCACTTAGAAATCAGAAAGGGATAGAGAATTTTTACACCAAATCCAGCTCCTCCTCTGGTTCTTCTTCTTGCTTTATCTTCTTCTCTGTAATTTACTACATCAGTACAAAAAGAATTTCACGGAGGTTGGGGAAGAAGAAGAACAGTAAGAGGAGAGGCAATTGTTATGTAATTCTTCCCTTGAGTCTGATTATATAGCCTTAATTTATAAGGGGATTTCCTAACTAATTTTGACACTCCAACCGAATTAGTAGTCCCTCTTATTCGTGCTTCCTGCTTGCATTTATCGCCATTCATGATCCCCCTTTCTGCTTGTGATTTCTGTGCCCCCTTCGCCCAGCAATTGCTCGGACTGGAACCCAATTGATGTTGATGAGTGATGTGCGTGGCTGCACCATGGGTTATGCCGAGGCTACTGATACTTGTACTCTTGTAGCCATTTTTACTCATATCATTCCTTCCCCCTTTTATAATCCTTGTCCTTAAAGATAAAGTGGAGGTATGAATTAGTAAGATTACAACCTGTGCTTCAAGACAGAAGCAAAAGGTAACCCTGAATTGACCTTGGAGCAAGCCCATAGTTCCAGGGCAAGTTGCTTTGATGCTAAAACCACGCCCACTTGTTATTATTTCTCATTCATCCGACCGTTCTTCCATCAGCTGTCGTTTACACACAATTAACCCTTTGTCTTCAGAGTCTGCTGACAATTGGTAAGTTCCCTTGATGGGCGGTAATTCAAGCAGCAGATAAAACAAATTTCCGTTCACTCCCACTGCATTTCCATAATTAGATCTTGTACACAATCTAACATATGCCTTAACATGTCTTGGTTCAACCAAAGGTGATAAGAACATGCAATACTGGCCTTTTATATGACCGCCCCTAGGCCACAACAAATGGTTATCAGTTTTTTTCTCATTCTCAAGCTTAAAATCACTTAAAGGCATTACATCCAAAACATTTCCAACCTGCGGCTCAAAACCCATATCAATCATTCTATCGACCCTATCAAGAACAACATAATTACATTGATTGAGAACACAATATCTTTGTTTCAAGAAATCACTCAACTGCCTAGGGGTGACAATTACCACTTCACATCCCTGCATATTCTTAAAACCTTGTTCCACAATAGATTGCCCACCAACAATTGACACTACTTCCACACCCAAATAATGAGCGAATTTCATAATCTCATCCTCAATCTGCCGAGCAAGTTTACAGGTAGGAGCCAAAACAACAGCAAGACCCTTCATCCTCATTCTCTTCACTAATAGGAGAAAATCTATAATTATAAGTTAGCATAGGAAGGACTAAAGTAGCATTCTTACCCGAACTAGTCTCAACAATGCCAATAACATCTCTCTATTGAAGGCCACGAGGAATAGCCACCATCTGAATTGGGGAAGGCTTCTTATAACCAACCCTCTAAACATTTTTTAGAAGCTCATCATTCAATTTACTCTCAAACCAATTCTTCATATGATGAGGAATTTTAGAACCCTTGTAAGAGATATTAAAGTCTTCACGGACTAGTTTCTTTTTGACTTTTATACTCACAAGAACCTGCTCGTACCAGTCAATCTTGAGCTCACTCAATTCTTTAAACCATTTCAAAATGTATAGCTTGCTAGAGGTTAAAATCAAAGGGGTTTTTGTCTCTGCTTCTACCTTTGAGAGTTGAAACTCTCGCCAGCTTGTTAACATGGTCGTAGAGTAGATTAAGAGAAAATTTGGAGCTATAACCGGTGCGCGTGCATATCATTTTTGAGTAACATTACCTTTACGGTACCATCGATGCCAAAGGTAGGACTAATACAATTTCATCAGATTAATGGTCTCAGGAACATAACACAACTCATACACAATATGTGTACTACTAGTATGAATTTGATTTTCTGACCTTAAGCTTGGAAGATTAGTCGTTGTTTTCTGAGTGGATGAAACATCCTTCAAGGAAATTCCTATCTGGTTGTTAGAAATCGGTAGAGGAGTGCGTTCGAAGAGCTGATTAGCACAATGAAGCTTCCTCATGTGACTATCTCAGGATTCTATGATTGAACCCTCATCCTCGTGAAGTGGCTTTGGTCGCATGCCGTGATGGCCGTCGACGGCTCTCCGATCGCCATAGTGACATAATATCTTTCTTTTCTGCTCGTGTACATCTCGTTGACAAACCGATCCATTACTCTAATTTCTTTCAAAGAGCTGGATGAAGAAGAACCGAGGTGATCCTAGGTCTCTGCGTGTGTAGGGGCTATAGGGCCACTTGATGAGCCAAACCCAAGCCCATTGCGGGGTAGTTCAGTTGATGGAGAGAGGTTGTTCTTACGAGGCATCTTGGCTCTTTGGGCAAGCTCATGGGTCACTTCTAGAAGCCCAAGCGTTGGCGATCCATAAAGTTTAAGCCAGGTATCCTTCTCTGTAAATCCCAAGAAGTACTTGATTCTCGATCGTGTGGGATTAGCTCGGAGCGTTCTCTGAACAGGTATCCGTGGTGATAGAATCAATGGGTGGAGCTTCCTATTTCTCGAAGGTTTCAAACGATCTACTCCTCTGATGGCCAAGATAGGGAGCCTATGGTGAGCTGTAGGTGGCACGAAGAGCTCGCAGCTTAATCAACACCAGTTGTAAGACGGAGTTTATTTGCTCGAGGGTATCAAATTCCTCATCAGAGGTTTCTATGTTGAATCGGTTCCAGCTATCCATGGTTAGAACCAACTTTGATACCATTTATACAAACAGAATTTCTCGGAGGTTGGGGAGGAAGAAGAACAATAAAATGAGAGGTAATTGTTATGTAATTCTTCCCTTGAGTCTGATTATATAACCTCAATTTACAAGGAGATTTCCTAATTAATTTTGACACTCCAACCGAATTAATGGTCCTTCTCGTTCGTGCTTCCTGCTTGCATTTCTCACCGTTCGTGGTCTCCCTTTTTGCTTATGATTTGTGCGCCCCCTATGCCCAACAATTGCTCAGACTGAAACCCAATTGATGTTGATGAGTGATGTGCGTGGCTACGCCATGGGTTGTGCCGAGGCTACTGATACTCGTATTCTTGTAGTCATTTTTACTCGTATTAGAATCCTTAATATTAGTAGAGGTGTTAAAAAGATTGGGTTGTTACGATTCATTTATGTTAAGTTGGCCATGTTTATTACATATTATGTCTTTATTTTAAATCCTTGAGTTTTACCCTGTCATGTGGTGGTTGGTTTGTTAAGTCGTGTTTAAAAGTTCGGTACGGTTCATTGTCTGTTTAGTTTATTATGGGTTGCGGGTAACGAGTAATATTTAATTAGTCGTATTATGCTTGTTCGATGGACCAGATTACTGTGTTTTATCGTGTCTTTGACACCCCCTAAATCCTAATACTTAAGCTTTGATGTTGTTGATATATAACTCCTAAAATTCTAGCGAATAAGAACAAAAAGTTTCTTAAGTAATGAATTAAAATTCATTAATTACGTGTAAAATTAAAAGATAAGAAATAAAATAATTGTAAAGTTATTTAATTTTAATTTGGACAATTGTTGATAAAAAATATTTTTGAGAAGGAAAAAAAAAATCTTCGAGTAGTGCCACGTATGAAGCTAGATATCATTATCCCTGAAAAAAAAAATCCCGAGTATGAGACCTATGTCCACAAAACTTGATTGGTGATAACGCTTGTCTTGGTTTGAATCTCAACTATCCAACTTCTACATTAGTCTTCAGAAAAAGAAAAAAAGGAAAAATCTACACAATTCTATGATGAAAAGAAAAGCTTCTATCTAATCTACCATTATCTCTCTTAAACTCTATTCACCTTACATTTCTTAGAACAAGTAATCAAAAAGCTTTTGTTTCTTTTTCCAAATTTCTCTTTTCATTTTCAAAGTAGTAGAGATAATTGAAATGGGAACAAGTTTGCTTACAGGCTATGGCTTTTCTTGGATACATCATCAACGAACAATTCCTAATTCTCAGAAATTTCTTGTTCAATCTTCACGTGGAAGTGAGATCTACAAAGCAAAATTTGCCAAAACAAGCTCAAAAGGAAGTGGTTTGGCTGATGAAGAAGAAGCTCGGAAATTATCTGAAGTTATAAAGAGAAGATCAATATTAGTATCATCTGGGGTTTCTTTATGTTCTTCTGTTGTTGTTTTGGGTTTTCCATTTCAGGGCTTGGCTGAAATTAAACAAGGTCTTCTTGCTGGTAGGGTGCCTGGTCTTTCTGAACCTGATGAACAAGGTTAGTTCTTTAATTCATTTTTTTGAAAGTGCTTTTCTGTAAGTAGTAGTTTTAAGGGAAGGGATTTGAAAGGGAATTGTTTGGAAAAAAATGTTTTCAAAAGAATATTTTGAGTAGCATTATAGAGTTCGTCTGTCATCATTTTTCCTCTTTGAGTATTTGGAAATCTCTATCAGAATTGATTTTTAAAGCTTTGAGAAGCATTATTTTTTGGGAGAAATGGTTTTGAATACATGTTTTTATCCTAAAATAGTTATTAAATTCTAATTCAAAACCATTTAGATGATTTTATGCCAAATATTTAGATATTTCTCTTGAAATCACTTGATCTCAAATTAGTTCCATTGAAACAACTTTCCCAAAAATAAAAAAAAAGCATATCAAAGTGAACTCTTATTTTTATTCAAAGTTCTTTTAAATGGACTAAAACTTTGAAAATCTTTTAAGTAATTTTAAAACTTGGATAAGCACGATTTAATATTTAAAAAATAAAAATAACATAAGTAATTTCAAATGAGTGCTGAGAATAATTATCTAAGGGTAGTTAAAAACCAATTCTAATTACTTAACCATAAGGTTTCTTATGATTTACATAAGAGAATTACAATGAGAATAGAAAGAAAACAATGTTTTTTGATTTAACTAATGGAATCAAAGAAATAATCAATATTATAGTATTTGATTTATCACTAGAATCGAATGAAAAAAATTGTAAATTATCTTAATATTCATATATTCAATAAAGTTTAAATAATATCATTTAATTATTATTTTTTCGTCACACAAAATATATTATTAAAATTATTATTTTTCTAAATAATTATTACTTGAAAAGAAAATATATTATTAAAATTATTTTTTTTAAACAGGGTTTAGAGTTTTGAGATTTGGGATTTGGGATTTAAAGATTTAGGGTTTAGAAATTTGGTTTTTGAGATTTAAGGTTTTGGGATTTAGGTATTAGAATTTTGAGTTTTGGGATTTAGGTTTTAGGGTTTAGGGCTTTAGGGTTTATGGTTTAGGGATTTCAGGTTTAAAATTTAGGATTTTGAGTTTTGGGATTTAGGCCTTTGGGATTTGAATTTGAATTTAGGGTTATATTTAGGGTGGGGTAAAATTGAAAAAAAAAATTGAGATGAAAATGAAATCATAATTCTTAAAATAAGAATTGATTACATTCTTAACTACTTTTTAAACCCAACACAAATGACAAATATTTGAACACAACATAAGTGTTCTTGTCCTATTAAAAACTCTTTTTACTCCAAATAAGTACCAGTTGCAAGCAAGATGTATAAAAAAGTGAAAAATAGAGTTTAATTTCATTAATTTTAATGAAAATAATTTGAAATACGGATGATTAAATGTGATAGAATATATTTGTTACCTTTACAAAAGATCATACAAGTTCATTTTGTAAAAATGATAGATTTTTACCATCATTTTGTAAAGATAATAGATTTTATGATCTTTATAAAATGATAGATTTTATGATTTTTTTTTTGTAAAAATAATAAATTTGTGTTATCCTGCTTATTATGTAAGTGATTATACTATATTTTTGTTGAAAGGTATCAGAATTGGCAAATATTTTTCCTATAACATATACAAATATTTTATTACTATAATTTGTTTTGTAATCCTATAACATATACAAATATTCTATTACTATAATTTGTTTTGCATTAGCTTATGTTTTAATTAATTAATTATAAGGTAAATGAATAGTAAGTTATTAGGAATAAATTTGATGATCAGATAGGATGGAGAACATATCGAAGGCCAGATGAGAAGTCTGGAGGGCATGGAGTTGGCTGGAGTCCTATTATCCCCTATGTCTTTTCAGTGTCCCAAGATTGGGATGAGGTAAATAAATAAAATTAATTTTTATTAAATATTTTAAATAATAATTAATGATTAATATAAAGATTTAAATTTCACTATTATATTTGAGTGTATGTGTGTAAATAAATAGGTTCCAGTTTCGATAGCAGATCTTGGTGGTACAGAAATTGACTTGAGGTTTGGCTCTAAACAAGGACGCCTTTTTGTTATTGTTGCTCCTGTTCGCAGATTTGCAGATGGTGAGTACCTAATTTACCCCTCCATTACATAATCATTTTATAATTTACATTTTTTCTTTTAACTTCATCTATAACACCAATTTATGAATATGATATTTGATCAATGAAAATATAGTCTTACCAATTGCTTGAGATATAATTTACGTCTGGTTTGATACAGAAGCATGTTAATTAATATACATTTGGTTTCATATACAAGCATGTTAATTAGTATACATTGAAAATGTCATTCTCCATTTATAAAGAGGATTCATGGAGAGGATGAGAGGAATAAAAGGTAAATAAAGAGTAATAAAAACAAAGAAAGAAAATGAATGAAAATATGAAAACGAGAACTCTAAGTAAGTTAAAAGGTTTAAAGTTTATAATAATATTAAATTAATTGGTTCAATGTAGTGAAAAGAAACGTGAGATAAAAAAATTTAGAGAAAAGAGGGAAGAAAAAATAAGAGAGAGAAAGAAAAACAAAAATAGAGAAAATTGTGAACGATTTTTTTGAGTATAAATAGATTGTTATTTTTATAAATTTCTTTTCTTTATTAAAATAATTGCAATAAAATTGAGTGTTATTTTATTTAAATTTATTTTACATTTTCATAAATTTAATTGTTTGAAAAATTGTCATTTTCTTAACAAATGTTATTAAAGCAAGGTTAAAATTATAAGCCAAAGGCAAACATATTTGAGTGGAAGCAATGGTTACAGATGAATGAAATGTGAAACTTGAAAATTTTGATGGTGCAGATTTTGGATTCTAGAAAATACAAATAAAAATTTATTTGTATTAGAAAAATCTATATCAACCTCTTTCAGGAGAAAAACTATAAGAAATGAAAAATGAAGAATGAGATACAAGTCATTTGAGTTATTCGATTAACATTATCATGAAATATTGTTTTTAACATAGCAAAGGAAAAGACCATGACATGTCTTATGGTAGCTCTACCTAGCATATATAAGAAGCCATCAACCTCAAATAAAGTATATTCTATGCGGTGATTGTTTAATTGCAGATGACGAAAAGTGTGTCGATAGCTCAACATCTTAACGAACTCAATACAATCATAACCCAATTGAGTTAAGTGGAATTTGATTTTGATGAGGGAGGTTGAGCCTTGATTATTTTATCATCTCTTCCATATGGTTGGAATGTTACAGTCACAGTAGTGAGTAGTGATTAGCTCGTTAAGAAGTAATAAATTAAAATTTGATTATGTTTGGGATCTAATCCTCATTGAAGAAATCTGACAAAAAGAGTCGGATGAAACATTAGCTTCTACAGTTTTGCATACAGAGTCTTGAGAAAGAACTAGAGAAAATGGACATGGTAAATCTAGATATCATGGCAAATCAAAGGATGGAAGGTTTAAATTCAGAAGTCCCAGCAATTCTCGTAACTCTAAGATCGTTAAGTGTTAGAACTATGGGAAGATTGAGTACTACAAAAATCTGTGCAATAATCCACCGAAGGGTCATGTGACAAAGGTAAAAGAAAATATTACTTTCACCTTAGGTGGAAATGAGGCATTGATATGTTCTTTGGGGAGCAAACAAGAGTCTTAGGTGTTAGACTCTAGAGTATCGTTCCATGCTACTTTGCAAAAATAATTCTTTAAGATCTATGTGCCTGGAAACCTTGGTAAGGTATATCTTGGTAATGATCAACCTTGTGATATTGTTGATAAAGGTTTAGTGGACGAAAAGGCCAAAAGCATGCATATGCAACCAACCCTACCAAAATAGTTTTGGGAAAAGGCACTTAATACAGTAGCCTACTTGATCAATCGAGGCTCATCAATTCCATTGGAGTATAGAATACCATAGAAGGTATGGAATAAAAAAGAGAGGTAAAACTCTTACATCTAAAAGTTTTTGATTGCATAGCATATGTGCATATTAGTGATCAAGATAGGAATAAGTTTAATCCCAAGTCAAAGAAATGCATATTCATCGGCCATAGTGAGGATGATTTTGGTTACTGTATACGAGGATGATGAAAATAAAAAGATAATCTGTAGTAGAGATGTGATCTTCAATATAAGAGTGATGTATATATATACTACAAGTGTCAGTAACTCAGAACAAAGTGGGCTAGTGTATGTAGATGTGGACGATGTCCTAGATAATCCTATGAGAAAACAGATAGTTAAGAATCCTCAATTAGAGGAACCAGTTGGACATAGTAGTACGCAGTAGTCTGACACAACTCAACTTTATACTCCAACTCATGTAATTAGGAGGTCTTCTAGGCCTCATGTACTTAACAAGAAATACGTGAATTATCTGTTACTAACTGATGGAGGAGCTCGAATGCTATGATGAAGCATGTCAAGTTGCAAATACTAGCATGTGGGAGCTTGTTATGAAAGAAGAGATGAAGTCTTTGATCTCTAACTAAACATGGGAATTTGCAAAGTTACCCATAGGAAAAAAGGCTTTTCACAACAAGTGAGTGTACCGGATGAAAGATAAGCATGATGGTTCGAAGAGATACAAAACTTGGTTAGTTATCAAAATATTTCAACAGAAGGAAGGAATTGACCATACTGATATTTTTTCTTCTCTTGTGAAGTTTAATACTATTCAAACAGTCTTGAGCATTATTGCTAGTGAAGATCTTGATTTCGAGCAGTTAAGTGTGAGGAATGCATTTTTACATGGAGATTTAGAAGAAAAGATATATATATACCAACAAAAAGGTTTCTTAGAAAAGGGCAAAAATAGTTTGGTGTGCAAACTGGAAAAGAGCTTGTATGGATTGAAACAATATCTAAGATAGTGGTAGAAGAAGTTCGACAGTTTCATGTTTATAAAAGGTTCCAAAAAGTGTAATGACGACCATTGTTGCTACTTTAAGATATTTGAGTTCAGTTATGTTGTGTTATTACTTTATGTCGATGAAATGTTAGTAGCATGTTCAAATATGGAAGATATTAAAAGGTTGAAGTATCAATTGTCAAAAAAAATTGACATAAAAGACCTCTAAGCAACAAAGAATATTATTGGGATGCAAATCACTGTAGATGAGCAAAGAAGGACTTTGAAGTTATCTTAGAAGAAGTACATCATATGTTTTTTGTTGAGATTTGGCCAATTATTTGCATCTATCCAAAGATCAATGTCCTCAGATATAGGAAGAGAAAAGCTTCATGACTAAGGTTTATTACGTCTCAGTCATTGAAAGTTTGATGTATACAATGATGAGTACGAGACCAGACATTGGACATGTACTAAGAGCTATTAGCAGTTTTATGTTAAATTCAAGACTGACTCACTAAGAATCAGTGAAGTGGATCTTGAGGTATCTACGAGTCACCATAGAGAAGTATTTGTACTTTGTTAAGGAAGAGTTAAAAGTATAAGGGCATGTAGATGTAGACTTTGTAGGGAAAGTCGATTAACTAAGGAGCACCATTGGTTATTGTTCACTGTGAGTATTATAACTTTTAGTTGGATGTCATAGATACAAAAGATTATTTCATTATCAACTATAGAGGTCAAGTACGTGGTAGTGACATAATCTACTAAAGAGATGATTTGACTTCAAGATTTGTTAACTGAGTTAGGTTTCAAGTAAGAGAATAATGTTTTGTCTAATAATAATTAGAGTGTAATTTATCTAGCAAATAATTCAACGTTTCACTTGAGAATAAAGCATATCAAATTTAGTTATCACTTCATCAAATATTTATTAAAGGTGGAGTGTTAACACTTGTAAAGATCTTTGGTAATAAGAATCTAGCAGACATGTTTATAAAGACGATGACTATTATGAAGTTAAAACTATGTTCAGTTTCAATTGATTTACAAGAGTTAAGACTTAGAAGTGTTATTATATTGATTAATATATGAATACAGATTGAAATCAATTTTTAAGTGAAAGATTGTTAATTAATATACATCGAAAATTTTTTCCTTAGAAAAGATGAGAGGAATAAAAAGAAGAAAAAAAACAATTGAAATAAAGAAAGAAAATGGGGGAACATAGGAAAGCGATGAGCACAATTGGTAGCAATATTAATTACTTCATAAAAAAAATTAAGGATTAAAGTCCCCCTTAAAAAAAAATTAAAGGACTAGGGATTTAATTGTTTATACTTTTAAAATTTCTTAAAAACGCTTCTGAAAGTAAAAAAAATGCTTTGATTAAATATGATAATTTGTCAAAAATGCTTTTAAGAATCAAAAAGCACTCATAACTGCTTTCTTCTTAAACTACTTTTGTTTTTACAAAAGACTAATTAGGAGACTAGCTGCAACATTTTCCTGTTACAGATTTGTGATAATTACAATTGATATAGCACGGGCGGTACTACATAAACAAAACTGAATGAAAACATGTAATTAAGTCAGTTATGATGATCATAAATTTGCGATAAATAGCGGAGTTTGATTCATAATATTACATTACATGTGCAGATATAGAAGACGATGCTACAATAGAAAAAATAGGACCTCCCGAAAAGGTGATAAATGCATTTGGACCAGAAGCAATTGGAGAAAATGTGGAAGGAAAAGTGATTAGGATGAATGTAGCAGAATATTCTGGAAGAACATATTACCAATATGAATTGGAGCCTCCTCATGCTCTAATCACGGCAACTGCTGCTGGAAATCGCCTTTACTTGTTTAGTGTTACTGGCAATGGTATGAATTAATTATTTTTATTTTTCTATATACTCTTATTAGGTAATATTATTTTTACTTTATAGAAGAGGATATGATCAATGGATATAAGTTTTTATACCATCATGTTGAGGTTTATAAGATATAGGAGAGAATTTTTTTTTTTTTAATCTTAAAGTCAGAAATAAAATTGTGTAATAAATTATTTAAAAAATTGTGACAATTAATCATATTGCTTATATATATTCAATAATAATAATGATAATAGCTATAAAAAACATAAAATTAACAATAAAGTTTTATTTTGTCTATTAATTGAGAAATTGAACTAGATTTTGTACTTGTTAATTATGTTATTAGATTTGTGAGATTATTTTTATAATAAATTTTTATTGAGGTTATAAGATTGTTGGTAAATTATGAAAATAATTTTATAAATTTAATTATATGATTATCACATGAAAGAATTTAACCAATTTTTTAATAAATGATTAAAATAAAATTTTAAAATGATCCATTAAATAACTACTCTTAAAGTTATAGGATTGTTATAGGATTTGTGATGCCTTTGCATCCTTTATTTTTATACATACTGTATTATTCTTACTTTAGATAATATTCAATAATAATAATAAATAAATAATTGCTAAAAGTATTAGTACATGTATATTATTAATATCTGTACTTGATTGAATTTGCAGGTCTTCAATGGAAGCGACACTACAATGATTTGAAAAGGATAGCTGAGTCATTTCGCGTTGTTTGAATAGGAAATTAATTTCTATACACAATAAATATTACTCTTTAAAATTTAAGTAAAGTGAAAAGGAAATGTTTTCCAACTCCATTTATTTTATGTGGTTTTTTCAAACATTACTGGTGTCGTTTGAATAATGTGATTTTGAAGTATATCATTTTAGTTTATGGCAATTTTACGGGCAAATAGTTTTTTGTTTTTGTTTTTGTTTTTTTTTTTATAAAGAACTTTCTGTTCTATTTGCTTTTGACTTTAGAATAAAATATTTTTAATTTTAGTATTGTATTTTTTAATGAAATATTTTATTCAACAAGAACAAGTGAAATTTATATAAAATTGTAAAAAAATTTAATTTATGGATTTGATGGAGGGAATGGGTGTGTAATCTTTTAATCCATTAGAGAGCTATTTTATAATTAAATCTTAATTTAGTATAGCTATTTTATAATTAAATCTTAATTTAGTATGATAATGCTAATTATTTTGGGTGTTACTTACTAAAAGGTATTTTATGTATTTGAGGTACATAATATGAGCAGTATGGGATGATTTCAATATCTAAGATATATAGTATGCGAGATGTCTACTATATGAGATAGTTGTAGAAATCGAAGTGCTTTAAAAGTATTATCTTAATAAGGTGATTGAGGTATATGACTTATCGAGAGGACAAAAATGTGGCGTGTAAAAAAAAGACATGATCTCATCGTATGACAAGATTTGAGAGTGAGTCGTGGTCGTTCCATTAAGATGTTGACACTTGAGATAATAATGTCTATATATGTGGACTTATATAACCCATTATAATGATCTGATTCTCTTTACAATTTCTCTAATCTTGTTGTACTTGTAGTTTTCTCCAAACAATTGACACTCACCTTAGTCGAGAGTAGTGACTATTGCTTTTGATGGAAGGTATGTGGAATGAACTTGCCTAATATCGTCCTTACATTGTTGATGCTACAATATTATTTTAATGGGAAGAGAAAGACAAGTGTTTGTGCTTCAATTCAACGAGAAGAGCTTCGTAGAAAAATCATGAATGTTGAACCCAAAGGAATTTTAGGAGAATCCTATGCCTATACTGTTGGATGATCATTCAATAATCATGATGATAAACCTTATAAAGGAAACGATTAGACATGAAATATCAACATTGTCATAATGTTAGGCATTCGATTGATCGATATTGGATCAAACATCCTAAACTTAAGCCTAAATTCTCCGAAGATAAAAATCGTTCCAAGTGTTTAGAATATAGAGCTCATGCTACCCAACTCATTGCTTCATATGAATTATTTTTTTCGATAAATTCTAATCATGTTTCACTAAGTCATTTTGTTACATATCTCCAAGAAATAATGGAAATTCTGATACCTCTAATTCTGCGACTATTATTGGTAAATTTGTTGGATTATTTGTTAATTTTGGACATTAAAGTAACCTTGAAGGTATTTTGATTACATTTATTATTGCTTTAGAATTTAGTGTTGTTTATGATTTTTGGATTATCGACACAAGTGTCACATATCATATGAAAAATAAAATTGATTATTTACATGAATTCTAAATTTTTTTCACTCATACTCAATTCTCTATTGCTAATGACAAATATGTTGATGTCATCGGTAAAGGAAAAATTGAACTTGTTTACAGCACTCAAGATACTATCACTTTGTATGTTTCTTCATTTCTTATTTGATTACTTTTTTTTGGTAAACTTATTAAACACTTAATTTTCGTGCTATATTTTTTCCTCACGATATGTTATTTTAAGACCTAGTTACCAAGTTAAGGTTTTTTATTTCGAGGTTTCTATTATTTTTCAAGAGCTTCTCAAAAATTTCAGAGTTATCAAGTTTCTTCTCCTCTGTCACCTTTGACAGATCACGATTTATGGCATCAATGACTCGTATGCATCCATCTCCAAATGTTCTTTCCAAACTCATGCATGTTTTGAATTCAAATTCTATATCATGTGATATTTATCATTTTTCTAAGTCTATTAGAATGCCTTTTCATTCTTCTGTATCCAGAGCAAATAAGATGTTTGACATTATTCATTCAGATATTTGGGGACCTATTATTGAATCTTTTGATTAATACAAGTATTTTGCCACTTTTATTTATGACTATTCACATGTTACTTGGGTTTATCTATTATCATTCAAGAGTGAATTGTTTGATGTTTTTCAAAATTTTCATGCTCTCATTATGAATCAATTTTTCAGTAAAATTCTTATGATTCGTTCTGATAATGACACGAGTATATGTCCAAAAATATGATCATGGCATTGTGTATCAGTCTAGTTGTGTGGGAATGCCCCAACAAAATGAGATTGTCAAACGTAAATATAGAGATTTATTAGAGAAAACTCGAGCTTTGATGTTATAGAGGCATGTTCCATAAGTATTTTGGTCTCAAAGACTTTTAACTGTTGTTTATCTGATTAATCAGCTACCAAATAGAGTGCTCAGTTTCAATGTCCACTTGAAGTTTTACAGGGAACTCCATCCAAATTATCATATTATGAGTGTTTGGTTGCACCTGTTTTGTACATGTCTCGGCTCTCAACTGTGATAAACTTCATAAGAATGGTAAAATGTGTTTTCTTGGGATATTCCTCTACACAAAAGGGCTTTAAATTCTACAATTCTACATCCAAAAAAAATTTGTTACTAGAGATGTGTCATTTGAAGAATCAGTATCTTATTATTCTAATAATAATAGCTTGTAAGATCAGGTTATGGATTTTTTTCCTTTACTCGTAAAAATTGACGATGTTTCTATTGTGGATGAATCTAGTCCCTCTGATGTTCCTATTATGGCCACATCTGACCCCTCTCACTGTGGTGATCCAACAGAGGTTATTACACCTGTTGTGCAACCAACCGTGACCATGTAGAATGATGCTGGTCTTGCTGCATCTACTGCACCACAATTATCTACTTTACGATGAAATTATGTACGCAAGATTTTGTTTCATATACAGCTCGCCATCCCATTTCAATTGTCTTAACATATCCACCAATATCTATTGCTCATGCTAGTTTTCTCACTACCATTTCATGTGTTCAGGAGCACAAAAATTTCAAAGAAGCTTACACTCAAGTTGTATAGTGTTAGGCTTTGTATGAAGAGCTTTAAGCATTTCATGACAATCATAAGTGAACTATTATGAAGCTTTCCAAAGGGAAAAATCTAGTTGGTAGTCATTGGGTGTATAACACTAAATTTAATTCTGATGGATCTATAGACCGCCATAAAGCTTAGCTTGTGGCATAGGATTTTACTCAAACTTTTGGTATGGACTATAAGAAGATCGTTGCTTTTGTTTCTAAAATGAACACTACACATGTTTTATTGTCTCTCATGATTAATCTTGGTTGGCCTATGTCTCAAATGGAGTTCAAGAATGATTTTTTGCATGGGGATCTTGATGAGAAGGTGTACATGAAATTACCTCCTGTGCTTCCTCAAACTTATGATTCTACATTGGTATGTTGCCTACACATGTAGAGTCTTTACACATTATTGAGTATTATCCACGACTTCTGGATAAACTCATTTATCTTACTATTACTCATCCTAATATTACTTATGGTGTTAGCATTGTTAGTGAATTTATGCATAAACCTACCACCTTTCATTTGTGTATTGTGAAGCGCATTCTATGTTATCTCAAATGATCAGTTGGTCGAGGTATACTCATGAAAAAGCATGGGCACACTCAGATTTTTAGATATAGTAATTCTAACTGAGCTAGTAATACACTTGATTGTAAATTCACCACGGGTTACTACACGTTTGTCGATGGAAATCTTATGTCTAGGTGAAGCAAAAAATAACATGTTGTTGCTTAATCTAATGTTGGAATTGAATATCGTGCAATGATATCGATTGTGTGTGAATTAATATGGCTCAAGAGTGTACTTGTTGATTTGGGTTTTACGAGTCCCATACCTATGAAATTGCTTTGTGAAAATCAAGCAACTATGCATATTGCAACTAATCTTGTATTTCATGAACAAACGAAACATATTAAAGTTAATTGTCATTTTATCCATCATCAATTTCATTCTTAAATGATGCATATACAGTATATACGTGGCTATAATCAACTAGCTAATGCTTACATTAAGGTTCTATTTTTTGCTCATTTTTATCATTTGATGTCTAAGCTTGGATCCATTAATCCCTTTTGACAACTGGCTTATGTGTACATTAAGGTTCTATTTTTTGCTCATTTTTATCATTTGATGTCTAAGCTTGGATCCATTAATCCCTTTTGATTTAGCTTTAGGGGCCTGATAATGGAAAGATTGATATCATCATCATTAGTGTTGATCTTAGCTAATTCTATTAAGATCAGATCTAATATATTTTCATATCTATGTTTATTGGT
Organism: Hippophae rhamnoides; assembly: GCA_033030585.1. Classification (NCBI taxonomy): domain Eukaryota; kingdom Viridiplantae; phylum Streptophyta; class Magnoliopsida; order Rosales; family Elaeagnaceae; genus Hippophae; species Hippophae rhamnoides. The sequence goes on from CM065430.1 coordinate 23,853,663, forward strand.
ATAAAGTTTTTTATCAATAAAATATTTGTGTATTTCTACAAACTCTCGTATCTGCGAAGATTTATCAAGTTGTGGATATTTTATTCAATTTAAAGTTTCATTGATACAAAGCTTGAAGTATTCATGTTATTGGTGGAGATGCTTACATATGAGTAAGATCGAAAAAGTTTATCTTTTGATCATTCTCTTAATTGAATTATTATTCTCTCTATATGTTATGCTTTTTAGTATTTAAATATATATTAGTGAATTTTATCTGGATAAATAAATTTTATATTATATTTTTTAAATCTAAATATAAATAAAATATTTTTTTTAGAAAAGGAAATCTTTGAATTTCTATTTTATTATAATTTATTCCCAAAATTTCTTTGATTCAATTGTCTTATATAGGACTTATTGAATAGCAGTTTTTTATATGTCCTATGTTCAAAATTGGCTCTATTATATAAAATATATAATATTAATGCTCTTTTATTTCAAATTCACAACTTGGCTTTTTATTAGGATGATATGTCAGATTACTGCAAATCTCACGGCCTTTAAAAGTCTGCATGTGAACCACACAAACCATATACTATATAGCAAAATGGAAAGAAGATGATCTAGCTAGATCAAATTAATGAAATAAAACGCACACTCATCTAATAAACAAAATTAAAACAAATGCATTAATTTTTAGTAACTGTTTTTTTAACCCCTTATTTTTGTCTATGAGATAGAAAGAACAAAATAAGTGAGAAATATTGACAACATATATGTGAAATAGAAGAGAATATATATAATTCCTCGTCGAAAAACAAATACAAGAGAATATATGTGCCCAGTAAGATATTATCCTTGATTAATCTTGAAAAATTATATAAAAAAAATTCTTAAAATTTATAAAATAAAAACAAAATTTTAATAAGTGTAAATATGCTTTAATTATATTACCTTTAACATTTAACGAGTCAAAATGATCATATTTTAATTTCAATAACATTTATTATAAAATAATATATATATTGTTTTTATAATAATAAAAATATATAAATTAATTTGTATACGATGATATTTTTATAATTTTATAATATTTAACTTATTATTTTTGTTATTTTTCATTATTTTTTTGGTATAAGAACTTTTTCATGGTGCCATTCACAAATTAGTTGGATGTTTTAATTTGAATTTGGAATGTTTGTCATTATATTTAATGCGTATATGTTTTTGTTTATATTAAAATAGTTTAAATTACAAGGTATCAAAAGCATTAACAAAAAAACCTTAATCATTAAAATTAATAATGAAAAATTTTAAAACACGGATTATGTGATTATTAATTTTAATTTTTCTTTCAAATTAAAATTTTATAGCTAAGAATAATTATTTTAAAAAATCTTATGGCTCAAACTTACATGATGATGTCAATACATCTTCATTAAACCTAATAATCATGTACAATGCTACAAACACATACCAAACAAATTAAACAAAAAAAAAAATGTCTTAACATATAAAGGACCAAATTGAAGATCATCACGAGTGCAAACTGTATAAAGAAGATTAAATAATAAGGGAATAACTTGTCAATTTAAGTTTTTGTTTCTAACTGTTATAAAAAACAGTTTTTGTTTCTAAAAGAAGGTTCGCGTAAGCGAGGACGTCATCTTTCTTATTAGTTAGTGAAGGGTAAAAATGGAATAAACGTTAAAGTACACATCAACCTCCATTAGAATATATACTCTGTCTTTGATAGTAATCAAAATTACTCTAGCCACAAATTATTTGTTTTGCTTCAAATAACTGATATGTATATTTTTTCTAATGTTATTTATTGAAGTTGTTAACCAAAATTTTATTTAAGATTTAAATTTTTAAAATAAAGTATATATGTCACTTATGATTGAAAAAATGAGCATCTAGACTTAATTAAAATTAGGCCAAACAGCGTTTTTATGGCCTTGAATTTGTTTACAGAAATGTTCTCAAATTAAAAAAAAAAAACTAATATTTTTGTTTCAAATTTATTGTTAAAATTTGTTTAAGTTTGAAACTTAAATATGACATATTCATTAATCACACCTTAAAATTTTAATTTAGAACTTATATTTTAAAATATAAAAATTTAACGAAGATGATCGTTAAAGTTAAGTTTAATAAAATTATTTAAAAATTTATGTCTAACTTAATCTAATAAGATCTCGTTGATTTAAGGGTCGCATAAATTTATAAATTACATAGGATCTTTACTCCTATTCGAAATGGGATTTAACGATCCGATTGGTGATACTGGTTGTCACTAGATGGGCGAAACCCAATAATAAATGCACCACCACACTCTTAGGCATGGAAGGAATTAAAGAAATTAGGAGCCCAATTATGATATTAATTTAAAAACTCATATATAAATCAGCACAATAAAATGTCATTAAATTAAAGGTTGTATAGATTTATAAATTGTACATGATCGTTACTTTAATCACGTAAAACTTATTAAAACTAAAAGGAACATTAATTAATGTATGAATTTGCTTAGGTCCTAAAATACTTCTTGAATTTAATATTGGTTAAAATTTTGAAACTTTTTAAATAATTTCACTTAAAAGAAGTCATTTTTAAAAGAAAATTAAATAATATAATTTTCTTTTTAAATAAAATATCAAATACTCATTTATCATTTGACAATATTTGAATCCATATTCTTTTAAAGCTAATATAGCAATTGCATTAAAAATAATTAATAATTAAAATCTCGCAATTTAATTGATTGGTTTTTTCAATCATTATATATGTTAGAAGATTCTTAAACAATCAACATTTTTGATTGTATCAATCTTATTACATTAATTTGTTTGTTTTTCATTGTCATAATAATTTTTATATGCTGAACAAATGCATGAACCAGCATATTGACTGATTTCTGATGTAGTCAATATTCTTTTCCTTTCTATTTTTTTTGGGTGATTAATTCTTTAAGAAATTAATTTACTATAATTTTAAGCATCTCCGTAAATTAATTTAATAATAAACTCTCAGTTTGAGGCCATGCATGCATGAAAATTGAAATATTTTAAATATTGTAAGATGAGAATTGTGCAATAAGTCAGCAATAGTTTTTAGACCAAAAAAATGTTATTTCCGATCATCCAATAATTTGAATTTTATGGATTACTTGATAATTTAGACTTTATTTGATAACAATTTTGATTTATGATTAAATAATTGATTTTATAATTTATGATTTTTTTTTAAATAATCACTAATATATTTGACAATAATTTTCAAGAAAGAAAATAAAAATTACTTATACGTTAGTCGATAATGTTTTATGTTTTTTCTTAAAGCTTAAAAAATAATTTTTTTTGTTATTATTTATAAACTTTATGTTTTTAATCATTTTTTTTAAATATTTATAAATATAAAATTCATAAAACTTAATTTATTCTTTAAAAAAATATTTAATGATAACGAAAAAAAATTAGAATTCATAAATTTAATTCAAAAATCTTATTTATTTTTAAAGTTATGAATCACTCCATATTTTGTCTGTTGTTTTTTAAAAAGATAAGAATTAAAATAAAAAATCGTTACTAAATATATTTGATTGAAAAATCGCTTTAAAAAAATCAAAATCAAACCATTGATTGAGAATACATCTATCAAAATAAAGTTTATTGATCCCCTTTTTTCTATAATATTGTTAAACCCAAAAAAACATAAAATTACATTATTATTTGACACCCTCAAACTACAATTTTCACTTCCGTCTTGGCTTATATGAATAAGGAAAGCTCCCTTAATTGTCATATATTCCTTGATCATTACATATTGGTGTGATTAAAATTTTTATTGTCTAACCTTTCAAATCATATTATGATATTATTTTAATTTAAAACATTTCAAGAAATAATGTATATATATAGTAATTGTTATGTAATAAAATAGTCATATTAGCCATATAGTTTGGCATATAAGTATGTAACTTATGACTTTGCTTTCTAACATTTTCACAAAATAATTTAATAATAATATTTCTGATTCACTCTTAAATAAGACTCTTGAGTAAAATAAATACCATATATATATATATATCTTAAAAACAAAATAAATTTCATAATCACGTTAATTTATCTGGATAATGAAAAATCCAGGCTAATTAATATTTTTAATATCTTCTAATTGGCTAATTGCATGGTGTGCTGTATTTTTTTAATCTTTTATTCCATTTTATTACAATTTTCTCATAGACTATTTTTATAATATATTTTAAATGAAAAAATAAAGATAAATTTCATGAATTTTCAAGTTAATTGTGAAAATAAATCCATTAATATAAAACATTTTTATTTAGCTTGATTTTTTTTCTAAATTTAAAATAAAATATAAATGGAAATATATACCATTACTCTAAAATATAAAGATATTTTTTCTTCAAATTTCTTTTATATACAATATAAATATAACTACAATTATTCAACTTGTTTTGTTTCAATTATAATTTATGAAAACAACATATCTTTATTACATCATAAAAAAAACCAATATTTAACACTTGGGGAAGTTTTTTTAAAACGAAACAAAAAATTTAATATAAAAATAAGCAAATCTAATGCACTTAAATCATTTCAATATAATTGATAAAACTTAATAATTTTAAGGGATTTTCTACTTCGAATTCTAAGTACTCCAAAATATATTAAAAAAATGTTCTGATTTGAATCGTTACAATTTAACAACTCATAGCTAGTCATCCTCATCCTCATCCTCATCCTCATCCTCATCGATGTAAAGCACTAATTAACATTTGTTTTCAGGAGCACGGATGAGAATTTAAGTTATATAACATGCACACAGTTCAAGCACTGACGAAGGTAAGGACCAAGCTATAATTAGCTTTCAACAAAATTCCAAAAGAAGCCAAAACAAGTAGATCTTCCCAATAATGCATGCCATTGTACTTTTCCCCTTTTAATTATTTTCGCGAGATTCCTACATCTTTTTATATACCATTTTTAAAGCAGGAAGGCATTTACGTGGTTTAATCTTGTTTTTTTTTAATATCATATTACTTTTTAAGAAAAGATTCAATGATAAAATTATTTTTTCAGTATTTTTAATTAAATTTATCATATAAATTACATATAATTCTATTAATAAAAATTATAGTTGTAATTTTAATCATTATTTATGTCATTCTACAATAATTTTAATATCTTAGTGTATTATTCTTTCTACCTTATTTATTTCTTAGTTTAAATTTTCATTTTTTACTCACCTAACTAATAAAAATTTAATTTCATATATCAAATAATAACATTTTATTGTTAAATTTTATTAAAATTTAACTTTTTATCGTTCTATAATCCTATTCTTAATACCAATAGTACAAAAAAAAACTATTTTCTTTATTCTAAATAACTATTTTATGTTTTATTATCTTTTTTTCTTTATTAAATAACCAAATAATTAATAGTACTCTTCAGTAATCTACACAATTTTTTTCCATTTAAAAAAAATAATTAATCTATACAATTTTTAAAATATAAATGTTAAGTTGCTAGTAGAGTTTATGACATTTATACACTCATTTAAATAAATTATTTTGCATGTAAATTATCACTTTTTAAAATAATATATGTATTAATTAAATATATTATTGATTTCAAGTATTATATTAATAATATTTTTTAAAAAATAATACTTTATTAATTTAAACAATAAATAAAAAGGAATCCCTATGAAAATTTCTCTATTCCCTAGGCATCTACTTAGTAATTAATGTTAATGAGGACAAGCCATACAAATTTTCATGTGGCACAGCAAGCATGCATGTCTAATGGCAATGTAGTCAATTCTTAGGCCCAAACTCTGTTATATACTTACCGCTGACGCACACAGTTTTGTTTTTGAGAAATAAAAAATTAATTTTATTGTTTTAATAAATGACCATGTATAACATATATTAATAATATTTGTACCAAAATTTGTTACATATTATCTATCAATATTTATTTACTTGACATGTATACTCTAAATTATAGGTCAAATTTGCTTTTTTTTTTACCAAATATGATAGTAAGGATATTCCTGATTCATATGATAAAATTTATTTTTTATTATAAATTTAAATCACATAATAATACCATTTAAAAAAAAGAGCTTTCAAATATTATTTGTTTAAAGATTATATTTAATTAAAAATAATAATACAAATAATTTTAAATATTTTTAATTTTAATTTAAGTGTTTAAATAACAATGAAATTTAAAGTATTTTAACAATAAGAATACATATTCTTTGTATATCTTTCAAGAATATGTTAGAATATTTTTTTTTACATTTATATAATCATTTATAATTATTATAATTTATTTTATATCATTTAGAAATTAAAAAAATTATTTTTTAATTTTATTTAATTTATAATACTATAAATGTTTTTTTGAGTACATAATATTAATTTTATTAAATTAAATTCTCATTTATATTACCATATTCCTTATGTTTTTATTATACAAATTAAATATCACCGAATTATCATATTTAGTAGTATTCTCTAAAAGCAGTAAATAATTTATAGTGAATTTTCTATTTTATTTACTTAATTAATTATCTTTTTAATTTCGGAGTATGGATTAGACTCCCACCGGTTTCAGCCATATTTATATCAAAATAAAATATGAATTACAGCTTAAAGGATTTAATATTATTTGTTGGGGGCTACTGTTTATATATAGCCTGTTGTACTTTCTCTAGATTAGTTCATAGCCAGCCAGCCAGCCAGCAAAAATGGTGTTCAACAAGAGCAAGAACGTGGGTGATGATGACGAGAACAAGCAAGAGACTGCTCCGATTGAGAAGTTTAAGAAAGAGAAGAAGCTTGGAGGAATCCGAACAATGCCTTTCATTTTTGGTATGTAGTACTATATATATATATATATATTCTCTTCCTTTACAATCTAGGCTGCAAGTTTTCGATATCACATCCACGATCTAATGGTTTTGTTAATTGTTATATAAAATAATAATGATAACACAAACCTGGGACGAATCTACGTGTGATTGAGAGGGGTATTTTTCCTCTAATTGTTACATAAAAATTTTGCTCTATTGTATTTATAAATATTTTCTCTTTTATTTAAAAAAACATAAAAGTTGTTTATTTGAAGTTTATTATTTGATTATTATGCATATTTTTAATTTTTATTTTAACATTATACTATCTTTACTAATTAGACTATAATAAAGTGTTAAATTTTTGATACATCTTATAAATTTTAATAAACTCATTTTTCTTACCTTAAATATCGTTTCTTTAAAAAATTATAGTTTTATTTAATTATTCTTCGTTAATTGAACGAAAAAATAATCAATTTTTTTTAATTATTTATACGATATTTATATAATAAATTTTATAAAAATCAATTTCATCTTACAACGAATTAATATAATGAATTTTAGATTTTAATTTTAAAAGTTACTCAAGGGTTGGTATTTTTGGATAATTTATTTTTATTTTAATATATTTTTTAATTTTTATCCTCAACCAATGCATTTATATTATCCCTATTTAAGTTATATGCATCCAATTTAGAAAATTTTAAGTGATACTCTTAAAGTATCATAATTCATTAAAATTATTGTTAAAATTGATAAAAATAGATATAGTTAATCTAAACATGAAATTTTTTAAAATTATAAGTTGAAAATAATGACAAAAATTGTAGCAAAATAAGAATAGATACTTTAAAATTACTAATTCTGGTTTTTATACATCAAAATCATAGTTGTTGTGGTTAGAACGACGACACAGAACCATATGGAAAAACCATTTTCGCAAAAAGAAACAATAAAATTGGAGATTTTTTTTAAAGATAATATTTTATATTAATTAAATATAATATTATGATAAATTTTATAATAATAACAATGTATTCACTTATTAAATTAAGTTAATTTTTTATACTTCATTTTTTTTATAAATTTTAAGTTTCGTGATTTTAATATAGTTGATAAAAGCATGAATTGATATTCTATTTAAAGAAATTACTTTGTTAATTTCACAGCACACGATATATTAAAAAATCCTTAATTATTATTGATAAATGAACCGAATTCTACAAGTAGATTTGTGAAAATGGGGTTGGTTTGAGATATCCCATAAAATTCATGTTACGAAGTTGGTGCCAATTAAAAATAGATGACAGGTTAGGATATCACATTCGAAAGGTGCAGGTGCAGGATATTGGATAAAGAAAATTAGGAAACAGAGAACAATTTCTTTCATTAAATATACATTTTATAAAATTACAAAAAAATTAATACCCTTAAAATTTATAATAAAAAATAATATTCATAATATTAACTCATATATTTCTCAATTCAAAATAAAGATGTAATTTTTATTATTATAATTTTTAGTATTGTTATTTTAATACTTTAAATCCAGATTTAGGGGAGGACACCTGACTTCAACCACTTAACCAAAACATTAAATTTTTTTTAATCAAATAATATTTTTAATATAATTAAAATTTATTATATGAAATCAGTGAAAAATTAATTTTAAGTAAACCTTCACGTAATATTAATTTGATATAAAGTGAGTCAATAATTTGAGTAAGCATCTTTGATATTTATCACTTTCTTCGATCCCAACAAATTATTCCTTTACCTTAAAAGAAGGAGTTATTATTTTTAAAACAATAAAAACTTTCGCCATATATTTATTTAAAAATAATATATTTTAAAAAATAATATTTATTGATTATTTGCACCATTCATTTTGTTATATTATTGTGTGTGAATTACAGCAAATGAGATATGTGATAGATTTGCAACAACTGCTTCCCATGCGAACATGATAACATACCTGACTCAAGAACTAAATATGCCACTTGTTAAGGCCTCCAACACCCTCAGCAATTTCAGTGGAACTGCCAACTTCACCCCTCTCATTGGAGCTTTCATTGCTGATTCTTTTGCAGGTCGTTTTTGGACCATCACCTTCAGTACCATCATATATTTCTTGGTACTCTCTCTTAGACGACTTTAGTATCACTTGCTATATTCCATAACCAACTTATACAACTATAAGTAGTTTTCACTAAATATATAGCTAGCATGTACATATGCATACATAATGTGCATTGTGGTGTACTTAGTAGGTTACATGACATGACACTCTTTATCTTTTTAAGTTCTAGTGTCCAAGTGATATTTGTTGAAAAGTAATAACAAACAAGCATAACTTTTATAAAATTTGATGAGAGCATATACAAGATTATAATCAAGTATATGACTTAATATTATCCAATGTGTTAATCATTTGTGACGATACTTCATTAATTTGTGAAAATTCATGTAAGTTTTTAGTTCTATTAAATGATATAAAATTCATAATTGTTTTTTTGGATCAAATTGTTGAAATTTGGGTTTGGTTGACTTGAAATGATCTTATATATGGTAGTCTTTTTTCTATAAATTAAAATGGTTGAAATTAATTGGATTACCTTGTAATGGATTCAAAGTTCAAAAGAAATTAATCATAAAAGACCAATTTGATTGGCTAGAGTTAGAGAGTGGATCTAAGAAAATCAAGTGAGTCTTGTTTGAAGAATAATTATTGAGAAATAAGAATAAATAAGTCTTACATTAATAAAATATGTTATAAGTTAGCACTTGCGGAAGCGAAGATCGGGTCCAATTTTAGTTGCATAAATTAATAATAATGGGTAACAGTAAAATAATCAACAGTAAAAAAATAAATGGCACACAATGATTTAAGTGGTTCAACTTTTCAATGTGAAAAGTCTATTCCACTAACGATGACACACTGAGGAAAATATACTAATAATCAAATGGAGATACAAACACCAATTTTCAGATAGCTTCACAAATTATACCATAATCCAAAATCAACCCACAAAATATCCATTCTAATTTACTGGTAATATATAGCAAGATAAATTAACAAACTTGCTATTAAATCAAATATTACCGTACAAATGAGAGAAACTCCACCAATGAAACAATAATGGACAGCTTGTCTTTTAGGGGTTGATTAACAGCTTCTTCACGCAGCTTTTGAATTTTCTTCTTTTCTGCAGCTGCTCTTTTATTCTATCTGGCGGCTGTATATATATAAGGGAGAGTGGGAAATTAGGTTAATGCATTAATGGACTTGGGCTTGAAGTTTTGGGCCATTATATTAACAAATCTTTACCTTGGCTTAAAACAGAAAACAAATTCTTCAAATGAAATTCCTTGGATTACCAAATAACCGTCGTCCAAAGCCCCGAAGGGTGATTATCTTCTACAAACACCAATCAAGTCCAAACAATGCTTGAACTTGTTAAATAGAACTGGTTTGGTTAACATATCAGCTGGATTCTCTGTAGTGACTATCTTATTGACAACAATAGCACCCTGAGAGACAATGCCACGAACAGAGTGATATCTGACATCAATATGTTTGGTTCTTTCATGATACATAGTATTTTTAGTCAAATATATCGCACTCTGACTATCACAAAATATAACAGAAGTATCCTACTGTAAACCCAAATCAGAAACCAAACCTCTAAGCCAAATGGCTTCTTTCACTGCTTCTGCTGCTGCCATATATTCTGCCTCTGTCGTAGACAAAGCAACCGTAGACTGTAAAGTGGCCTTCCAACTAATGGCACAATGAGAAAGAGTGAAGACATAACCTGTCAGAGATCTTCTTCTATCCAAATCACCAGCATAATTAGAGTCCACATAACCAATAACACTACAACCAGTATTAGAACTCCCATCATATACCAAACCAAGATTAGATGTACCTCTCAAATATCGAAGTATCCATTTCACTACTTGCCAATAACCCTTACCAGGATTACCCATATATCTGTTGACAACACTAACTATATGTGAAATGTCTGGACGAGTACAAACCATAGCATACATAAAACTACCAACGACACTAGCATATGGAACCTGAGACATGTACTGCTCTTCTTCTTCTGACTGTGGTGACAAATCCAAAGAAAGCTTGAAATGCGTAGCTAACGGCGTACTCACAGGTTTAGAATCTTTCATACCAAAGCGTTCAAGAACTTTTTCAATATAAATTTTCTGAGTCAAATAAAGATTGCCCACTTGTCTATCCCTGTAAATTTCCATGCCCAAAATTTTCTTCGCTGCACCCAAATCTTTCATCTCAAACTCATCATTAAGTTGAGACTTTAATTTCTGAATCTCAGACTTATTCTTAGAAGCAATAAGCATGTCATCAACATGAAGCAACAAATAAATGGATGAACCATCATGAAATCTTTTATGATAAACAAAACTATCATAATCACTCCTAGAGTAACCATGATCAATCATAAAAGAATCAAACTGTTTATACCACTGCCTAGGAGATTGCTTTAACCCATATAAAGACTTTTTCAATAAACAAACATGATCTTCCTTACCTGGAACAACAAACTCCTATGGTTGTTGCATATATATTTGTTCCTCAAGCTCACCATGTAAGAATGCTATCTTGACATCAAGTTGTTCTAATTCCATGTCAAACAATGCAACCATAGCAAGCAACACATGAATAGAGCTATGTTTCACAACAGGTGAAAATACTTCATTGAAGTCAATACCTTTCTTCTGACAATAGCCCTTTGTAACAACACGTGCCTTGAACCTAGCTGCTTCAACCTTAGGTATACCTTCCTTTTTCTTGAAGACCCATTTGTTTCCAACAATCTTCTGGCCCTTAGGCGGTTTCACCAATTCCTAAGTATGATTCTTATGAAGTGATTCAATCTCTTCATTCATAGCAACCAGCCACTGAACAGACTCATCACAAGTGACAACTTCATGATAACTAGAAGGTTCATACACCTCAATAGACTCTACCACAGACAATGCAAAAGAAACTAAGTTTGCATCTACGTACCTCTAAGGGCGTCGAATCTCTCTTATTCCTTTACCCTTAGTGATACTGTATGGTTGCTCATGTTGCTCTTCTGCTACATCATGAGAAGAATCATCTATCTCATCTACAGATAGCTGATCTGAAGTGCCCTCTTGCACTTGACTAGGAGCTCCAATCTCAAGCTCCACCTGCTCACTGACACCGTGGTCTTTATCTGCAACAATAGAGTCCTTTTTCTTTTGCAACATTGAAAACTCATCGAACTTAAGATCTCTACTAATCAAAAATTTAGGTGACGTGGGTTCAATACACCATAATCTATAACCCTTCACCCTAGAAGGATAGCCCAAAAATATGCATTTCAATGCCCTAGGCTCAAGTTTACCATCATTAACATGAGCATAAGTAGGACAACCAAAAACGTTCAAATCAGAATAATTAGCAGAAGTACCAAAGAATACCTCAAATGGAGTCTTTAACTCAATTGTAGTTGATAGAGACCGATTCACCAAATAGCAGGCATGGTTACAAGCTTCACCCCAAAAGGATTTATCCAAGTCAGCTAGAAAGAGCATACAACGAGCTCTTTCTAATAGAGTCCTATTCATACGTTCTGCTACTCCATTTTGCTGTGGTGTATAACGCACAGTGTAGTGTCTCACTATGCCATTTCTTTCATAGAACTCATTAAACTGACTGTCACAAAATTTCAAACCATTATCAGTTCTCAAATGCTTGATTTTCTTGCTTGTTTGATTTTCTATACAAGCCTTAAATTTCACAAATTTTGAGAACGCATCATTCTTATTCTTCAAAAAATACACCCAAACATGACGAGAAAAGTCATCAATAAAAGTCAACATATACCGAGCACCACCCTTAGACACAACACGAGAAGGACCCCAAAGATCTGAATGAATATAATCAACAATACCTTCATTTTATGGATGGTTGTACTAAACTTGACCCTACGATGCTTTCCATAGACACAGTGCTCACAAAAATCAAGCTTCCCAGTTTTCTGACCACAAAGAAAATCCCGTTTGCTCAAAATAGACATCCCTGCCTCACTCATATGCCCAAGCCGCATATGCCATAATCGAGTAGTGTCTGAATCTTGATCTGACGAGGATGAAACTGATACACTACCAATAATAGTGCTACCCTGAAGCATATAGAGACCACGCAACAATTGCCCTTTAATAACAACGAGAACACCCTTACTAACTTTTAAAACTCTACTTTCAACTACATACTTATAGCCTTGTGAATCAAGAGTACCCAAAGATATCAAATTATTTTTCAAATCTGGAACATGGCGAACATCTTTTAAAGTCCTAATAATACCATCATGCATCTTAATTCGAACAGTACCAATACCAATAACCTTGCAGGACATATTGTTTCCCATCAAGACAACACCTCCATCAATAGGTTGATAAGAAGCAACCCAATCTTTACTGGGGCACATATGGTAAGTGCAACCCGAATCAAGAATCCAAACATCTCCAGGAGAACCAATAGATACTGATAGAATATTTTCACCATCGGAACCAGAAATATCTACAACACCAGCAACATCATTAGTACCAGAAGACGTTGTGACATATTTTCCTTTACCTTTGAGTTTTGGACAATTTACTTTCCAGTGCCCTTCTTGACGGCAATAGTTGCATTTATCTTTTCTTTTTCTAGATTTGGATCTAGACTTGCCTCTATTATTGCTTGTGCCTTTTTCTTGATTTCTACCTTTAATAAATAAACCACTGCTATTATCATTGTTACTTGTAGACACCTTTTTCTTCAATTCTTTGGAATTCAAAGCTACTTTGACATCCTCTAAAGAAATAGTGTCTCGCCCATATAGCATGGTATCAACAAAATGTTCAAATGAATGAGGTAAAGAACATAATAGAACTAAGGCTTGATCCTCATCATCAATCTTAACACCACCATTTTTCAGATCACGAATAATTTTAGTAAATTCATCAAGGTGATCATGCAAAGGTGTACCTTTTGAATGTATACAAACGCTGCTTCAAATATAACCGACTTGTCAAAGATTTGGTCATATACAAATTCTCCAATTTAAGCCATAACCCAGTAGGAGATTTCTCATCACCAACCTCGCGTAATACCTCATCAGACAAGGATAACTGAATAGAACTGAGAGCATTTTCCATCAATGCATCTTTTTCTTCATTAGTCCATTTTTCTGGCAATTTATCCTTACATTCAAGTGTCTTAACGAGCTATTCTTTAACTAATACGGCCCGCATCTTCATACGCCATAAATTGAAATTATTTCTACCATTGAATTTCTCAATTTCATATTTTTTCGCCATGACAGAAAACCCAATATTAAATAAACAGAAGCACAACCCAGAAAATATGAAACTAATCAGATAACAAGAAGCTCAAAATAAATCCAAAAGAACAAACTTGATCAGTTCCAATAAATAGCAGAATAACCCAATGCTTTGATACCAATTTGTTATAAATTAGCACTTGCGGAAGCGATGATTGGGTCCAATTTTAGTTGCACAATTTAATAATAATGGGTAACAACAAAATAATCAACAGTAAGAAAATAAATGGTACACAATGATTTAAGTGGTTTAACTTTTCAATGTGAAAAGTCTACTCCACTGACGACGGCACACCGAGGAAAATCTACTAATAATCAAATGAAGATACAAACACCAATTTTCAGAGAGCTTCACAAATTATACCAAAATCTAAAATCAATCCACAAAATATCTCCTCTAATTTACTGGTAATATATAACAAGATAAATTAACAAATTTGCTATTAAATCAAATATTATTGTACAAATGAGAGAAACTCTACCAATGAAACAATAATGTACGACTTGTCTTTTAGGGGTTGATTAATAGCTTATTCACACAGCTTTTGAATTTTCTTCTTCTATGCGGCTGCTGTTGATTTTCTTCTTTTATGTAGCTACTCTTTTATTCTCTCTGGCGGCTTATATATATAAGGGAGTGAGGGAAATTAGGTTAATGCATTAATGGACTTGGGTTTGTAATTTTGGGCCATTATATTAACAAAATATTAATTAAAATAAGCGTTTATATATAAGTTTACGAATCAATCTCACCTAATGAATTAACCAATCTCACCTAATGAATTAACCTTTTACAATGAGAGAATTTATTATTTTTGCTAAAATTTACTGGAACTTTTGGACCTATCAATACTACTTTGACATAGGTTTTGGTGATTTACACTCCAATTTAATAGAAAATTATATAAAATTGATAAAATTAACGTTTCTACTCTTGAATATATATTTAAATATTCATGACACTCGTATTTTAAAAGAATATGTATAGGGATGGGTGTGTTTATATGTATTTAAAAGAAATCTATAACACTGGGTGTGTGAGACAATATGAAAATCGTGCTTACACTTCAAGTTATGAAATGACGATCAACATACTAAACACGGTACATGTTGAAAATCAACACCAAAATAATAATTAAAGAGGTAGAGAAATAAATGAAGTTGTCAATATAGAGAAATAAATGAAATGGTCAAGGTCAGAGAAATAAATGAAGTAGTCAAGGTCATGAGAAATAAATGAAGAATCAAGGTTGGTAAAATGAAGTAGTTGGGTTGTAGAAATAAATGAAGTTGGTCAAGGTTATAAAAGAGAAGCAGGTAGATAAGATTTGTAATGGCCAGATTATTTCTTAGTTTTATATTTCAGATGCACAGATTGCATTATGACTATAAATAGCCTACCTTGCATTTGGTTTAATCATTCCATCAAAAACAAATAAGTCTTTGTATTCTTAGTTCGAGCGAAGCCGAGAGCTTTCGAAAGTGTTTGTATTTCTCTTCACCATTTGGTCAGTTGTCTTTGAAAGCGTAAGATAATGTAGTATAATACAAGTAGTTTGTTTACTTGTTCGATCTAATATTAGTAAATTTAGAGTTGTTCATTCTAAATTTTACTCAACAATTGGTATCGTGAATGGACTACCGCCGATCGTTTGAAGGAGTTATCTTGAGTCGCTGAGGAGTTTGGTACTCGCAAGTTTATTAGTCAAGCTTGTTTCGTGATAGTCAAGTCTTCACGACACGATGGTGATCTTCAAGTAGTCGGAGGAATCAAGAAGCTCAACAACAAAAACTATAACACATGGGCAACGTAATGAGTCTTATCTACAAGGTCAAGACTTCATGGAGGTCATTGCCGATGAAGTTACACAACCAACGCTGGAAGATGCGAACCAGATCTATCGGAAAGGGAAAATTAAAGCAGGCAAAGCCGATGTTTGCTTTGAAGACCACAATTGAAGAAGAAATGCCGGAGCATATTCGATGCAAAAACACCAAAGGAAGCATACGACACTCTTGTTACGCTCTTTCAAAGAAGAATGATACAAGATCGCAACTTCTGGAGTAATGAGTTACTATCGATGGCGTTAACGCGATACGACGATTTCCCAATACTTTCACAAGGTAAAGTCATTATGCCGCGAAATTTTGTAGTTAGATCCAAAAGCTCCTATCGGGGAAACGAGGATAAAGAGAATAATTATTCATGGTTCGAGACCCGAATATCGAGGGTTTGTTACCGCTATACAAGGATGGCCGACAACCATCTCTTGTTGAAGCTGAGAATCATAGCCTGGCCAAGAAGCTATGGCTAAGCAAATGGGAGCAGTCCAACTCGAAGGGGTGAAGAAGAAGCGCTCTACACTAGCAAAAGCAAAGGCACTTTCAAGCTGGCATAATGGAAATGGATATAAAAATGATGGAGATAAAGGAAAATTCCTCAAGGAAAGCGAGGCTTTCGTCTGCGGGGAGCTGAAGAACCGCAATAACAATAGGAAATTTGACGGCGAATGTTACAACCGCGAAAGACGGGTCACATGGCAAAAGATTGTCGAGTAAGAAAAGCCTGGTTGAAAGCAATACATCTACTTCAGCTTCTAAAGCATAACAAGATGGTTGGGATGCCAAGCATTATTCGCTACGAGGAAGAAGAATTGGCTCTTACTTGCACAACATCAAAACAAATTGACTACAAGAATGACCTGATCATAGATTCGGCTTCAAATCATATGACACGTGGATAAACAGGTTGGAAAGCATGTCCGAGTACAAGGAGGTCGTGTAAAGGGTAACAAATGACAACTCAAGGTTACCGATACCACACTCCAAGAAGACGATACGCCTCGATATAGTACTAACCAAGTACAACTTCAAGATGTTTATCACGTCCCAGAATGAAGAAAATTTCTGCCCGTGGCTCAATTAACATCATCAAGCCACTATGTCTCTGTTCTGGCCCTCGAGACGTGAAGCGCAGTATCGTGATCTCAAAATCTCGTAAACACCGACAATGGAAGCGGCAACGATTGGAATCACCACGTGATGTCGCCAGACCGTATACGTAGACAAGACAAGAAGAAATGAGACAGCAGATCTATGGCATATGCGTTAGGGTCACGTTAGCTATTCCAAGCTGTTGCGATGGGCGAAGAAGTCGATGCTTGTGGCTTCCTCAACTAGACGTACGTACAAACACTACCGTGCAGGTGCCAATATGGTAAAGCTCACCAATTTCCATACGAGGAATCGAAGTTTAAAGCAAAAGAACCATCGAGTTAGTTCACTCGATGTATTCGGCCCTATTAAGCAACCATCAATCACAGTATGCAATATATGCGACATTCATCGACGACTTCTCAAGGTATGCGTGGTTTTATTTATGAAAGAAAAATCGATTTATTATCAAAGTTTAAAGAGTTTAAAGAGTCAACTCAAGGAGAAGTTGAAGAAGATTCGTTGTTCGCGCACGCATAACCAAGTGAGAATATAAACTGCAGTAGTTCTCTCAATACTTAAGCGGAATGTCGAATACGTCATCAAGCACACTTCAGGCCAACACGCCACAACAAAATGGTGTAGCAGAAAGAAAGAACCGCATCTTCAGAGGAAATTTGTCTGAGTACGCTACATGAAAAGAATGTACCCTTTGAGGCCTTTGGGGTCGAATCGATGCGAGGACGGCAAATTACTTTGTCATCACCGTACTTCCTCAACCAAGGTTAGAATTTGTTTCACCCTTTCGAGAAACTATGGAACATTTAAACCCTACAGCTAGCTACTTTCGAGTATTTGGTCATGGTATGTTATGTATTTGTTCCCGATCATTTACGAGCAAATTTGACAAGAAAGTCACATGTATCTTCAAGGATACGATGCCCAAAGAAAAGGTGGAAATGTCAGGATCCAACGAGTGGGAAGATGCTACACTTCACGAGACGTGGTGTTCACGAAGCATCTTCTCGGTGGTCCTCGCAGAAGGAAGATTGCCGTACTCAAGAGAATTGGAGATAAGTCAACAAAAGCATTTATGAGCATACTATTCAATTCCAACCAAGTTTTGATGAATCCGTAGATCCGACGACGATGGTGCCGAACAAAGAGAGCTCGTAATCCTTGGCAACCGGCATATATCAACAACTAAACGTTAAGGCGAGCCTAGTGAAATAGAAGAATCAACTCCACAATCTCAACTACGTAGTCAACAAGAACACGAAGGCCAAATCCCAAATACGCTAACGCAACCATAATCGCTAACAACCCGAGACGTTGAGAAGCATCGCAAAGATCCGAGTATGACACGCCCATGCAGTAGAAGAGATCACGCACTTCAAAGAAAATCAAACTCGGGATCCGTGCGAAAGCCAAGAGATGGAAACCCATATCCCGCAAACGGGTTTACAAGATAAAGCTGAGACTGATGGGTCAATCGAGAGATACAAGGCACGACATTGGCCGTGGTTTCTCTCACAAGATGGACTGTACTATTATGAAACATTTAGTCCAAAGGGGAAAACTTACAACCTGCTCGAGTCCTACTTGCACTCGCAAAGAAACAAAGATTGGAAGATGTGCGTATGGACGAAGAATGCTTTTCTTCACGAGAGTCGGATCTGGGAGATCTACATGATCCAACCAATGGGTTTTCATAGCCAAGATCATCCCGAATACGTGTGTAAGCCGTGAAAAGCACTCTACGGATTAAAAACAAGCACCCAGTGGTACGGTATGGTAAGATTGTCAATTTCTAACACAAAGTTGGTTATTCAAGAACACCTCGCAGATTCCAAACTGCTTGTTAAAGCCAATGGGCGAAGGAAAGCTAGCTATCAGGTTAGCGTACGTGGATGACTTAATCATAACCGGTGATAATGAGGCGTAAATTCTTCGATCAAAGGAGAATTTGTCACCGCTTTCCGTCATGAAAGAACTTGGCCAACTCAAGCACTTCCTTGGTTGTAGTGTCGATCGTACACAAGAAGGAATATTTATTTGTCAAAGAAAATATTCTAAAGATTTGATAAAATCCGTCAAATGCTCAATGCAAACCAATTTCGACGCCGATGGAGCCAAATGCCAACACGTGCGCATTACGAAGGAAAAGATTTGGAAGATGTGACAATGTATCAAAATTGGTAAAGGGGCCTGGATCTACTTAACCTTAACTCTACCGACATTTCTTACGCAGTTAGAATGCGAGTCTTCAAGACATGCAAAATCCAAAGAAGCCACATTTGGAAGCTCGACGAATATTGAGATACGTGGAAGAAAGTAAAATCGACTCATGGTCTTTTGTACAAGAAAGGTGGAGACAACAAGCTACTGGTTATCGCGACGCAGTACTCCATGCAGTAGAGATCACGACACCAGGAGATCAACAACCTGGTACGTGTTTAAGCCGGGTTCTCGGGAACAATTTCATGTAGCAAAAAGACAACCAACAAGATTATTATCAACCACCTGCCGAGTATCGAAAGAATGGCAATGGCGTACTAAGAGGTACATGGTTGATACAAATTAATGAATAATCTACATCAATCAAGAAATTATAGACCGTCAGACAGTGACAATCAATCAAGAATTGCTTGGCACAGAATCCTTTTTCATGCAAGAACTAAGACGTTGAAATACACTATCACTTTATCGAGAAAAGCTGTTCTCTAAGAAGAAATTGAAATGAGATAAATCAAGACGTATAATCAAGTTCAGCAGTACTTGTTCACAAAAAGCTTAAGCGCTATAAGTTCGAAATGTTTGGCCACGCCTTAACACGTAAAAATAGTAAGAGTTTGTTGAGGAGAAATATGGAAAATCAACACCAAAATAATAATTAAAGAGGCAGAGAAATAAATGAAGTGTCAAGAGGTAGAGAAATAAATGAAATGGTCAAGGTTGTAGAAATAAATGAAGTAAGGTTCAGAGAAATAAATGAAGTTGAAGGCCAGAAATAAACGTAAGTTGGTCAAGGTTGCGTAGAAAGCAGGTTTCACAGATAAGATTTGTATGGCTAGGATTATTTCTTAGTTTTATATTTGTATATTTGTATTGCATGGACTATAAATAGCCTACCTTGCATTTGGTTTAATCATTCCATCAAAAACAAATAAATCTTTGTATTCTTAGTTCGAGCGAGTCGAGAGCTTTCTTTGTGTTGTCAGATTTCTTTAATTTGTGAGTTGTCTTTGAAAGGTGTTATATTGAGTATAATACAAGTAGTTTGTTTACTTGTTTGGATCTAATATTAGTAAATTTAGAGTTGTTCATTCTAAATTTTACTCAACAGTACATGTGTATTGAAATATTTTTGCAGGGACTTGTTAGTGTTACAATATCAGCATTACTCCCAAGTTTGCGTCCACCACCATGTCCATCACAAGTGAACTGTAAAGAAGCATCAACTTCACAACTCGGGGTCCTATACATGTCTTTAATTCTCACATCACTTGGCTCAGGAGGTATTAAGCCATGTGTAGTAACTTTTGGTGCAGACCAATTTGACATGACCAAATCAGGTGTTGCCTCACGTGGTTGGAATTTGTTCAATTGGTATTACTTCTCAATGGGAATGGCAACACTCATTGCCTTAACAGTTGTGGTTTACATACAAGACCATGTTGGTTGGGGTTGGGGACTTGGTATTCCAACCATAGCTATGGCTTTATCTCTTTTGGCTTTTGTTTTTGGTTCTCCACTTTATATTAAGTTGAAACCTCAAGGTAGCCCTTTAATTAGATTGGTTCAAGTCATTGTTGCTGCTTTTAACAAGAGAAATGCAAAGATGCCAACTGATTCAAATCTTCTATATGATAATAGACGACTTGATGATGCTATTTCTTTGAATGGGAGGCTTCTACATTCCAATCAATTTAGGTAATATTTCAATTACCTTAGCATTTATATCATTAAGATTAATTTCCAAAATTAAGAGTACTTTTTTATGGAGGAATTTGTACGTTTGCTTTTATTTATGTTAAAAATGATTTCTATCAAATGTGCTTTGAGAAATAAACGCATTACTACTTGTAACTTAATCTTCTTTGATATGTCTTTGAATTGTCAATTAATAGGTGGTTTGACAGAGCATCTATTGTAATTGACAATGAAGTATATGATTCAAACCCACCAAATCTTTGGAGACTAGCCACAGTTCATAGAGTAGAGGAACTCAAATGCATGATAAGAATGCTTCCAATTTGGGCAGCTGGAATTTTACTTGTTACGTCATATTCACATCAACATAGCTTCACAATACAACAAGCCAGAACTATGAACCGTCACCTCTCAAAATCCTTTGAAATTCCTGCAGCTACTTTATCAATCTTTAATATCATAACAATGCTCACAGGACTTGTTCTTTATGAAAGACTATTTGTCCCGTTCATTCGCCGGTTCACCGGTAACAAATCCGGCATCACATGTTTACAGAGAATGGGATTAGGTTTTATGTTTAACATATTTGCCACTTTTGTTTCATCCTTTGTTGAAATGAAGAGAAAAATAGTTGCTACTAATCACAACTTATTAGATGACCCAAAAGCTATTATTCCCATAAGTGTTTTTTGGTTGGTTCCTCAATTTTGTCTACATGGTTTGGCTGAAGTCTTTATGTCTGTTGGACATTTGGAATTTCTTTATGACCAATCACCTGAAAGTATGAGAAGTACAGCTGTTGCATTGTTTTGGATAGCAATTTCATTTGGGAATTATGCTGGTACTTTGTTGGTAACATTAGTTCATAAGTATAGTGGTGATGAGAATCACAATTGGTTACCTGATAGGAACATCAATAGGGGTAGATTAGAGTACTATTATTTGCTTATTAGTGGAATTCAAGTTGTAAACCTTGCATATTATGTTATATGTGCTTCACTTTACGTATATAAACCTTTGGAAGAGGTTAGTGAAAAGTTTGAGGAGGAAGATGTGGAAGTAGCTAAAGAGAGTTTGACATTAGCAGGGTAAGATGCTTAGTGATGATAATGTAATAGTGAGCTAGAGCTTGTAAGAAATGGGAAAGTGTATATATGTTTGTGTTGGATAATTTATTTTTGATGTATCTAAAATAAGTTACATTATTTTATTATTTTAAGTAGCAATGTAAATTATTGAAAGAGAAATATTATTATTTTAAGATATTTAAAATTTTTATTGATGTAATAAATATAATAAATTTATGAAATATAAATATAATAATAGGATTCGAATTCACTTATAATTCACTAAAAATATTACACCTTATTATTCCTATCACCTTATCTTACCCCTATATATTAATTAAGAAGAAATTATTTTATTAACAATATTAGTCATTCAAATATTAGTCAAATACTAACTAAATATATATCCCTCGTTTTTGGCATGTTTTTTTACGATTTGATCTCGTTAACTTTTTATCGATCAAACTTTAATTATTGTTTAAAAAAATCAGATGTGCTAGAGTATATAATATTGAGTTACAAATACATATCGTTGAGTGACAAGGTAGGTGTTCATTGTGTGATGGCTCTTGTCACCTATAATGATGTATTTAATCTAATTGAGTATAAGGTCTTTATTAAGTATGGAGATAAGTTACTTCATCTAACTCGGAGTGAGATATTTTACCTAACGAGTTATTTCACTTCGATTAGATCACTCGTCTAAATAATTAGAACTCATCAAAACCTATAATTTTAAAATTTAGAATATTTAACATGTTTATTACATCATATTGAATATGTTAAATATAGTTATATTAAATTAAATTGTATTGAATTATATTATAATTAGTTTGTATAATGTTTGACGATAAGTTATATAATATAGTCGGATAAAATTGATTATAAATATTTTAATAAAATAATTTGTATTTATTTTTTTAATTATAAAATTTATTTAAATTAATATTTTATATTTTTATTATATTTTTAAAATAAAAATATTATTTTAATTTGATATTAAATAAAAAATTAAGATATATTATTTTATAATTCCAAATTCAGAAATATTAAGTTAAGTGTTAAATAAAATTTAAACTCATTTTTTTGATTATATAATACAATCAATATTTTTATACTCGATTTAATTTCACAAAAAAAAAAAAGTAGAATAAAAATTATAATTTTAATATAATATAGCAAATATGTTGATATGAGTCTCAAGTTTTTCTACCTCCGATAGCTCCTTTTACCTCTTAATTAAGCCCGTAGAAACTAGAAAGGCCGAATGGTCGTGTAGTGTTTGTGCCCCAATTGATTGACATGTTCCTGGCGCGACCCAACGAGAACTAAAGCGGAGAGAGAGGGATGGGATACTGCAGCTTGTTAGAGTCCTTTCACTCATAAACCCCTCTTCAAAACTCAGACCTTACATTTCTTTGTCTCTTTCATTTGCTTCCCTTTTCCCAACAAATCTTCCATAGCCTTTTTGGTTTCTGGGGCACAATACCAGAACTGAGTACTGATTTCGAGTTTTGCTCAGATCCCTCTCATAAGAGAGAGAGAGATAGAGACTGCAATGGCGGAGGTGTCAATGTGCAGCACTAGTAACAGCGTGGAGCTGACTCCCGAGGAAGAGAGGGTTTTGATTAGAGACATTGCTTTCTCTGCCGAGGCTAACGTCAAAGAAGGCGACTCCTTCTTTTTGATCTCCCAAAGGTTCTTTCTCTTTCTATTTGTTAGAAACTTCAAGGATACTTAACACTATTCATTTCTTGGAACTCTTTTCAATTTGTTATTTTATTTATGCTTCGTTTAGTTGTTTAAGTTTCATGTTTTTTCTTTGAGAATTATGAATTTCTGTTGAGAATTCTTATTATTTTTCGTTTTTGTATGTTTGCTAGAAGTGAAAACGATTATGGTTAGTGTTTTCAGACAAAAACCTAGTTATTTTCTATGGGGTTCTTTTGCTTAGGTTTAATTTGCATAATAAATTGAATTTTCTGGTGCTGGAGGATTTTTTTTCTGTTTCTGGGTTGAAATTGAAGGTTGATATGTTCTGGAAATGTGGTTGGGGCTGTGAGTTGGGTAATTTTGGATGAAAAGTAATAGAAGTATATTTGATGACTAGAAGCAGAGTTGTAGTTTCTTATGGGGGAATGCTATGTTCTTGAGTTCTCTTTGGGGTTCATTTTCTAACGAGTTTAAATTTGTTTCTGTCTTCCATATATTGGAACTGAAGCTAGTCTTTTTGCTCCTCTGTTTTTATGTTGAGGAGATTTGAGTCTTTGTAAGTATTTTTTTTCTTGTTTCAATGGATTGCTGGTCCATTTTTTTCTGGTTGTTTTTTGGTTTCTTTTTAACAAAACTCTTCTTTTTCTATAATAAAAAAATGAGACATTAAGTTTTCTAGTGGACAATTTGAACCTTGCCTCCAACAATGTTTATCTGATTTAGTACCATGTTAAGTTTTGTAAGTCAACATGGTTCCGACTAGGTTGCGGATATGTTTAATTTTGTCATTGCTTTAGTTGTGTATGATTATAGTCTCTTTGGCCTATATTTGAATTAAGAATAAGGTCTTGAAATATGAAACTACTTTACTAAGAGATATGTTCTTTGGAGAGAATAAACAAGTGTTTGAAGTCATTGCATAAATTGAATCTGTTTTCACTTGGTGTGCAAAGAAGGTTTATGGAAAGATTTTTGGGGATTTATCATGGAGGATATTTTGATTTGCTATTGACGGTTTCTGAATCTCTTGTCGTAAACCAGCAAAGGCTTATCAAGTTTTGGTTGCCATCTTCTCCTTCTGATAGTGTCAAGTACCTTAATCATTTTGATATGGTTTTTCAAATTAAGGGGTGGGTAAATGGTTTAAGCTCTTGACAATGGCATTTTTTAAAAACTTGCAAACTTTGATCTATTGTCACTCGTGTATATGTAGTTACAGTCTACTATCTTATATGTTCTGTTCTGGTTTGTTTGATCTGTACGAGTCAAATTGGAAATGAATATCTTACGCATTTCTGCGATTTTTAACAGATGGTGGCAGCATTGGGTTGAATATGTGAATCAAGACCAGTCAAACAACCTTAATGATACATTTTCCTTGTCTGACCATTATGAATTGGTTGATTCTAGTGCCTTGAAGAGGCCTGCTGGCATTGATAATTCTGGTTTGATATATGATGCTGCATCGGAGGACACCAATCCTGTGATTGAGATACATGATACTTTGCTAGAAGGGCGTGATTATATATTGCTCCCACAAGAAGTATGGAACCAATTGCATACATGGTATGATAATTTTCAGCATTCTGCTAGTAAAGGTTTTGTTCCACAATTTCCTACTTTTTTTGTTGGTTCCAATGTCATTGAATTCAGATCCAACTATGTTGTATCATTAATTTAAAATTTGTATTCCTTTTCATATTATGTCCGTATGTCTTTCTCAATCTAGCATTGCTTCAGGTTAGAATATATATATATATATATATATATATATATATATATATATATATATATATATATATATATATATATATATATATATATATATATACACTTCTTAGTTGCAAGAAGAAAACTTGAGCTTCCGTGGCCATAAGAAAAAAGATAACTTGAGCTGATTATAGCATTCTCATATCATGCATTTCTAGTGTATATAATATTTAGATTGATGATCTTGTTCCTTGATTCTGGGTACTAATACACAAACTATGGTATGTGACCATGTAATTGATTCTGGATATTTTCATTCTAATGTGTCTGTATGTTAAAATCCTATATTTTCTGCAAAAACTTGGGTTGCCAAACTGCTTCAATTTCAAGTCCTCATGACTAAATTGTCAGATTCTGAAACATATTGAGTTATTCACCAGTTTATTGCAAATACTGTACGAAACTAATAGTAATTTTGGTGGACACGGTTCAAGTTTTCTGGTCTTCTGGGATTTTGGTGATTGCAGTTGGACCTTGTGTTTAGTCAAGCAACAATAAAAATAAGTTTCTTTCTGCATTCTTGCATTTCTGAACTACAGTTGGGCTTGTGTATTAATCAAGCAGAAATAAAATAAAATAAAAAGGGAATATCTTTCAGCAGTCATGTGAAAGAATTTGGTTTTAATATTTGTTGCTGGTCTTGTGGTTGTACAGGGGTGGTGGGATGGCATGCACATACCTTTGCTAGCCTTGTGGTCAGGTTGCAAACTAAGTAGAAGATTCTTGTGTTTCTATATTCTCTACGAAATGAGAGGAAATTTTTGACCTAGTTCATATCTTATAATATTACTTGCTGATCTCTTATGTATATGTCTTCAGCTGCTCCTAGTCTCCTACTATTCTTGGAATTTATAGTTCTTCTAATAAGAAAATCTTAAGATATCTAAATTTTAGGACCACCCGTGGTTCACATTATAAGCATTTGGTTTCTTTAAATTTAATAAAATTCATTGGAAGTGGCTTAAAACTAAATTAGAAAGGTCCTTGTAATAACTTATTGAGTAGCCTTAGCCCTTCATTAATCATGAAAATGGAAGTTACGAATTTGAAATCTGAACTAAAACAGAGATTTAACTTTCAGTAGATGCTATATTATAAATCTCGTTCTTACCCTGGTGAAGATTTATATCCTTTCATGATATGACCTGATGGAGCTTTCTTTTGCTCTCTTTAAGATGTACTCCAATGTTTGACAGGCTTGTTATATCTGAATTGCTCTTAATATGTTCAGAGGTTAAAACTGGATTATATAGCTGTATTGCAGCCATTTTAAACGTCAGGAAATCAATGTACTCTCTGTTACTTGTAGGTACAGTGGTGGCCCGACATTGGCAAGGAAAGTAATTAGTGCAGGTCTTTCTCAAACAGATTTGGCTGTAGAAGTCTATCCTCTTCGCCTTCAGTTACTTGTGATGCCAAAAGGTGATCGCTCTACTATAAGAATAAGTAAAAAGGTACAATGCAAGGACACATCATGGCAATTTCCACTTTATTTAAGCATGGCTGCCTCTGTTGCACGTTATCTTATGCATGTGCTGATTTTGCTTACTTGACACTGAAACATTCTGGGCAGGAAACCATCGGAGAGCTTCACAGGAGAGCCTGTGAGATTTTTGATCTTAACTCAGAACAAGTAAAGATTTCTTGTCCCTGCAGTTAGTGCTTCATTCAAGTACTCATTCTTGAGCAGTAACACCACTTTCCGGTTCTTACTATTCAATAACCTCCTCTATAACAGGTGTGCATATGGGATTACTATGGGCGCCGGAAGCATGCTTTGATAAATGACATGCATAAAACCCTTGATGATGTCAATATACAGATGGATCAGGATGTAAGCCTCTATACATTCCACACTTCACAGGACAGATAATTTTTTTATATTTTGTTATATGGTACTTGTTGGAAAAACTAGGTGCAAATTTGCTCAACTTTCATGAAATCCAGACACATTTGAAAATTTTGTTAACTACAGTTTGTTAGAAACTTTGGGGTAGCTTTAATGTTTGCCACCTGAAGGTGCCACTTCAGTTGGTATCTGTCTACCGTCTTTCTATATGCTTTTTAGGGGTCCTAGAAGTGAGTATCCATGTCTTTTATTCTGCTCACACCATAAAGGAACTGGTGCTTTTCAATCAGGAGTTGTTAGCTACTTTGCATTTAAGTACAAGAATCAAATGTGTATTTTGTTTCTGATTGACACTGATCATCTTACATTACTTCAAGTCATGCCTTGAAGCATGTTCATACAAGAACAAGAAGACTTCTAGAAGATGATGACCATAAATGTGTTTGTTGCATAGTTGCTTTTTTAGTTTTTGTTTGGTTTATGTCAAGCTTCTGTATCAAATTCTTATGTGTTCATTACCTGATAGCTTTAACCTATTAACATTTCACTATCTGTTCCATGTTTAATTAAAACAGATTCTAGTTGAAGTCCTTAATCATGCCAATGCTACTACATCTGGTGGCTGCCTGAGTTCTGTTCAGTCATCTCCTGAGAAGGAAGCCACTTCTATTCTTGCGGAGCCTTCTAAATCAAGCTTATCAATTGCAGGAGGTTTAGCTGCCAGTAAAGGTGCACCTAAAAATTACGTCACAGATCTTGCACAAAGTCAAAGCCCAGCCAGAGAACCAGATAATACATATGGGACAAGCGGTGTCTGTACAAGGGGATCTTCTGGTGGTTTGACTGGGTTGCTAAATCTTGGAAATACTTGTTTTATGAATAGTGCTATTCAGTGCCTGGTTCATACGCCAGAATTTGCTAGATACTTTCAAGAAGATTATCATCGAGAGATAAACTGGCAAAATCCTCTCGGAATGGTTGTAAGTATTGTTCATAAATGGAAACTATTATTTTTTTTTGGTGTAACTCTAATGCCCTACTGAGAATCCATCTATAATTTTGTTTTCAAGAGTCATGGCCCAGCTTTGCTGAGTTTAATGGAATTTATTCCAGCAGTCTTGAAGATAGCTCTTGGATTTTTCAGAGCAAAAAATTAAAATAAAATAAAACAAAAAGGAAAAGGGAAAAAAAGACTTGTGTATGTTTTTTTAAGACCTGAAATCTCACTTGTACCATCATGCTGTTAAAATTACACCAGAAGGTATATTTTATACATTCATATGTTGACTCGGACATTGTTGATTGCACTTGTTAGATCAAGTAGAAGGTCAAATGCTTCATTTTTAATGCATACTACTGCATATTTCATTTTCAGGGCGAACTTGCTCTGGCATTTGGGGAGCTACTACGAAAGCTGTGGGCACCTGGACGAACTGCAGTTGCTCCTCGGCCTTTTAAGGCCAAGCTTGCTCGTTTTGCACCTCAGTTCAGTGGATACAACCAGCATGATTCTCAGGTTTGGTGTTCTGTAATCTCCTTACAAATAATCATTCACTATGAATAAACCAAAAGATGATTATTCTTATTTCAGGAGCTCTTAGCATTTTTGCTAGATGGACTTCATGAGGATCTGAATCGTGTTAAACACAAACCTTACATCAAATCTAGAGACGCTGATGGTCGACTTGATGAAGAAGTTGCTGATGAATATTGGGCTAATCACATTGCCCGTAATGATTCTATTATTGTTGACGTATGCCAAGTGAGTAATGCATTGATATTATTTTTTTACGTGGTAAAAGTGATGGAAGCCTGTTATATATGATTTCTTTTGAAGTGTACCTTCTTTTTGATTAAGCTTAACCTTATTATTCTCAGTTCTCCTGGAATTTTGTTTTTAAAATGCATCATCTGAAATATTTGCATAGTGAATGTAGGATTGAGAGATAGAAGAGAATGGGGGGTTAGAAGGGGAAAATCAAAATTTAATGTTCCATTGATAATCATTAGTCAAATATGCTGGATTATAATGATATGGTCACTGTATATGGAGAACCTAACATAATTGATTACTCTAATTGCCTTGACTTACTTGTTATGGCTTCAAGTAATGATGTGGCCTTATGAGAGTGGTTAATAGCTACTGTATTAGCAGAAAGGATCCCACTTAGTTGATAGCATTGTTCTGACATAATTTGATAACATCTCAAATTCTAATTTAACGCTTATTCTCTAAAGGTATGGAATCTAAATGAGGTGACAATTGTATTAAGAAATAAAACTTTAAATGATACAATTCTAAATATTATAAATTTCTAATTCTTATTTTGTTATCAAAAACCAACCCTTTATTCTGCTCATGAATTACTCCACAACTTGGCCTTTCTGCAAGAGACTGTTCTGTTTGTTGAACGGTTAATCTGTACTAATCAAATATCATTCATCAATTGCATTAGGTTATAACATAGATTCAGTAGTTGACCATTCTAGCATAAGTTAAATTGTTCTCATCTAATATTTCATGTCAGTGTATGTTGGGACGTAGGGGTGGCTACGGTCTGCTGTGTTTTAGTTTTTCAAAAAATTATAAAAACCAGACAAGAATGTTTAAGCTTATCAAATTGGACCAGACCAGATCAATAAAACTGGAACAGTCAAGTTCAGTTGCGGTTAAAATTGTTTAGTGTGTAGATAAACTATAAAAAAATTAATTCTTTTATTACATGAAATCAAGTTGTAAGGTGTTGGTTCTCTCCTCCACTTATAAGTACGACCTGTTGAGTTCAAATCTCAATTTATGCATATCTATATTTTTATCTCAGTTTGAATTGAAATAGAAAAATTAAAATAAAGAAAGATGTGGGCTTGGAATCTGTCTACACCGGATTGAGGGCGTTCAACAAAACCAATGAGCTAAAACAATGTCCAATTATAAAAATGGTTATTTTATATATATAGTAATAAAAACGGTCCTGTCTAGTTAAAACAATTCATGAATTTTATTAGCCGGACCGACTGAAATGAGTGAAAAATTGGACCGTACTATCCAGTGCAGTTTGGTTTTCCAATTCAGGCCAGTTTACCAGTCTGTGTGTCCACCCTAATGGGACATCCAATTCCAAAGGTTCACCTAGTTTTATCCCATAAAATTGAATTATACCTGAAGACATTTATCTTTACATTCTACAGGGCCAGTATAAGTCAACTTTGGTTTGTCCAGTATGTAATAAAGTCTCTGTCACATTTGATCCATTCATGTACCTTTCACTGCCGCTCCAGTCAACCAATACCCGAACGATGACTGTAACAGTTTTCACTTGTGATGGAAGTGCCTTACCATCTGTTTGCACTGTGACTGTACCTAAACAAGGACGTTGCAGAGACTTGGTCCAGGCTCTTAGCAATGCTTGTTCCTTGAATCCCAGTGAGAAGCTCGTACTTGTTGAGGTCTGTTGCATTTAGTCTCATGAGTCTTGTTATTACACAAATTTTGTAAGAATATGTTTAATTTTATTTTTGTTGTTGACATGTGCTACAGATACACAACCATTTGGTTCAGAGAACTTTAGAGGATCCATTAATATCTTTGTCTACTATCAAGGATGATGACCATCTTGCTGCCTACAAGACTCCCAAGTTTTTGAAGAACTCAAAAAATCTTCAGTTGATACACCGTCAAGGAGAACAGTATGTATATTTTGTCTTTATTTTGCTCTTCAGGTTTCTGCAATCCCTCTTTTTCCTAAAACACGTTAGATTTGATATCGTCACTGTGAAAATCTTTCCGTTTTATTTTTTTTCCCTCTTGGTCTCACACAAGAAACTAAAAACAAAATGGATACTTTTGTTAGACTGCAAGAAGTGTGTTGCGTGCAAAGTGTGCATTATTTTTTACTGACTTGAAATATGTGACCAACTACAGTGGGTAGTGGTAATTATTAGATCTTCATATGGTTGTCCTTGGTCCTCAGCACATTTGGCCCAAAAAATAATTTGCCTTTATTCTCAACACCTTTGCTTGGACATATATATTTCCACGAAGAAACAGTGAGCATATAGTTCAAATTGCAGAAAGTGTCACATGCAATGAGTCAAGAGTGTATGTGTTACTGATTTCGCCTTAATGTAATAACTGGTGTTTGTTTACTTTTCATTTTACATCCCCGTTTTCAGAGGTAAAACATGCACTTGTTTTGGACTTATTTTATTTGAGGTGCTTTACAAATTGTTCTTATGTAATTTAAATTGCTTCCTAGAGGTACTAGTGATAAACAGGCCTTATCGGGATGGAAACCCTATGGAACACCTCTTGTCATGTCAATCTCATGTGATAATTCAATTACATATGGAGATATACAGATCATGGTTCAAAAGATGCTTTCTCCTTTTCAAAGATCTCAGAGTCTAGACCGTGCTGATGCATCTGATACCAGCACCCCAACTGCAGCATCAGACACTTGTCGTGATCTTGCTTCTGGTGATGCAAGCACCAATCCTGGTGTTTCATCCTCACAGAAAGATGGCGCTAGCTCTATAGAAGCAACATCACCTAAACTACCTCTTCAATTGGTTGTTGGAAGTAATGCATGCATTGATTTGTCAGTTGCAGAAGAGAAAATTATCGAGCCTTCCTCCTCAACGTCAATTCTAGTATATGTTGACTGGTCACAAAAGCTTCTTGAGAAGTATGATTTCCATTACATGGAAAATTTGCCAGAAGTCTTTAAATCTGGTCCTGTAACAAAGAAGGCTCGCAGTGAACCTCTCTCCTTGTACACCTGCCTGGAAGCCTTTTTACGGGAAGAACCATTGGTCCCTGAAGATATGTGGTTAGCTTCTATCTCCCTTCCCTCCACCCCACCTTCTCAACCCTAAACAACACCATGTAGACGTACTAATAAGTTCTATGCTTTTACCAATACAATATGTCTTTTATCTTGGTGATGAATTATGAGGGACTAACATTAAAATGATGTTGATCCAACACTAATGTTTAGTGTAGGCTAGGAAATTCGGTCATAACGTTAGTTTTTTGGGTTTAGAATTTAACATTAAATTATTTAAAAGCTTGTGTATTAGAATTTAATTTAAAAGTGAAAACTATGTTCGGCTACTAATAGTACCCTAATGGACATCTGGTGAAGGTACTGTCCACAGTGCAAAGAGCGTCGGCAAGCGAGCAAAAAGCTTGATCTATGGAGGCTTCCAGAAGTTCTAGTCATCCATTTAAAGAGATTCTCATACAGCAGGTCAATGAAGCATAAATTAGAAACCTTCGTAAACTTTCCAATTCACGACTTTGATCTAACAAATTATGTAGCCAATAAAAACAACTATCATCGTCAACTTTATGAGCTTTATGCTTTAACAAACCATTATGGTGGCATGGGTAGTGGTCACTATACTGCTCATATAAAGGTTAGTTGAAAAGCATTGTCTTAAAAAAAATATCCTTACATTTTTCACAATTTATTCTCTCCCTGAAGGTTCAGGGATCGTACTAGTGCAATTTAAATAATTTACTTTGCTGTTCTAGCTGATAGATAGTTTTGCCATTTCCAGCTTCTCGATGAGAATAGGTGGTATAACTTTGATGACAGCCATATATCACCTATAAACGAAGAAGATGTGAAGTCGGCTGCTGCATATGTTCTCTTCTACCGGCGTGTGAAAACAGAAGATGCCTCTCTGAGCAATGGTGTTCAATCCTGTGGTGGTGCCAACAATACTTCTTTGCCATAGTAGAGGCTGGATAATGAGGTAGGTCCCAACGGCCAAGCTGGTATTTTCTTTCTTGGGTAATAACCTGGAGTTGCCCAAGTGTTTGTTTTGTTGCACGAATATTAAGTTGTAGCCTGCTGACTTTAAGATTTGAGTAAAATTTCTCCAATGAGATAAGATCATCAAATGGAAAGAGAGCACTGTGTATTTGCATTATACTGAAAGAACTATTGAAAATTTATGATTGCAATGCATTTTTGGTTCTTTTATTTTTCTTGTTTCTCTTCTTTTTCCTTTTTTCATTGTAAAGAAATTTCTTATAAATGCCTCCCTCTGTATTGTCCGTAGATCTCCACCCAAAAGCCAACACATTTCAGCTTGTTTAGGGAATTCAACGGTAGCATTTCAGAGGGAGGAGTAACAACTTGTAAAGATATAATTCAAAGACTTATTGAGTTGTGCCAACTCAGTTTCACTCAATGACAACTTGTCAGCTTGTCATGTAGTTATTTTTACAAAATTTTGACAAATAAAGCTACTCAGTTTTCTTCTTCTGGGTCTTGCATATTGTTTGGATATATGTCTAATGAGAGCCGGAACTCTTACTCATCTCAAGTTGAGTTGAGGTATTTTCAATTTAAATGGTAGGATATGACTGGATGTCTGGATGATTGGACCCAACTGTGTCATCCAGTCATATTTTCCCACATTAATTGATATATCTCATCTCAAGTTGAGACGATGAAAAATTTTCATTTCTAATAGTCCATGCTTAACTGAAATTGTTTTGACAGGAGAAGCATCACATCATTTTGGGCGTGCAAGATATTGTTATCTCCTCAATAATGGTTTCTGTTTTTGTGGACCATTTTCGAAAGTACATTTCTTTAATCATGTGGTCTTCCCAAGGATTTTCGTCGCGAAGCATCTTGAAGATGAAAATTTGAAGAAATGTGAGTGCTTTTGCTAACGATTTGGTGCGCATTTGTATTATTATTGTGTAGAAACATTGTAATTGTAAGTTAGCGTAGATAATTTCGGAGGGAAATCTGCAGCAATTGTTAAACAGTATTTCGTATACCAATGCTTTTTACCAAACATAATACTCAACAGAGGTTACAATTTAATAAGGGTAATAGTGGACGTTGAGTAATGCCTTAAAAGTAAAACGGTCTGGTTTGTCTTTGTTATAAAATTGACTATTCTTGATTAATGTTTCTCTACTAATTTGACGATTATTGTAATCTTGGTTCCTAAGAGAATGATTTGGATTATTATTGTATTTGGTTTAGCTATTAATTTATAATGAAATATAAAATATTCTAACATTTGTAGTAATTTTTATTCATTCTACATCTTTTAAGGACATTAGAATGTTTTTTTTTTACACATTTGTTCAATTATTTATATATTTTATTTTTATTTTATTCATTATAAATAAAAATAATTTTTTTATAATTAATTTTATTTTAATATTATAATTTGGTTTGATTTATTGTTAAAATAAATATTACAATAATAATATTATTTTTATTATCATTTTATTTATGTTTTCATTCTACGTGTTTTTTTCCTGGGTCACTCTAACAAAAGGATAAAGGGCAGTAGGGCTTCACTATTTATGGTAATTCAAAGTTCGTTATCATTGAATTTCATTTAATAATTTTAGGTAAAAAATTTAAGGAATAGAATTATTATCTAGATAAAAATATCTATTTTTAAAAAAATGATATAATAAATATTTAAATAATTATTTTTTATTCATAATCAAATCGTAGTTTATTTTTTATAACGAATGATATATGTAGAACTTTAATGTTAACATTTTATTTCATATTATTTGAAATCATGAATTATTCATTGTTATTTATGCAGTAGACCATCTCATCCTATTCGTTATCAATTTTTTCATTTAGAATTCATATTATTGCTCACATTTTAAGAGTAAATAAATCAAATTACAATTTCAATAATTTGAACAAAAAAGAAATGAAAAACATTAAGAAGAAGATTTCAAGAAATTGATTTTCTTTATTGAGTTGAATGAATGAATGCTACACGTAGTTATCAATATATATAGTAGCTTTAACTAACTAACTAGGTTAACTCAACTATATATTGATTGAGTTGTAACTAACTAACAACCTATATATAAAAGCTCAATATGCTCACAACATGAAGCACTACAACACTGCACAGTATCTATCAGCCCTCTTCAAACAAATGGAAGAGAAACAACTATTAGTTTATGTTTTAGAAATAAAAGGAAGTAGTGGGAAGAGCCTTAGCCAAGGAATATGCAACTTGATCGGCAGACGACACATGCTCAATGTGAAAAGCTCCTTGAACAACTTGATCTTGTAAAAAGTGATGATCAATTTCAATATTCTTAATACGTGTATAAAATATTAGATTTTGGGAATGCTTCTACCCTAATATTATTAATGAGCAAGGTAGGAGAAGAAAGCAAATGCACATGAAGATCAGCCAACAAAAACTGAATCCAAATCAACTCAACACTAGTAAGAGCTATGGTTCTATACTCGCTTTTTATGCTACTTCTAGCCACAACTTTCTACTTTAAACAATACAAAGAATTCTCCAAGAAATACAAAATAAGCATTGATGTTGCGACAATCATCAACACAACTTCCCTAGTTTGCATCGTAATAAGCCAACACGTCTAGTCTAATTTAGGTAACAAAAGAGAAAATTGAGATGTCCTTTTAAGGTATCGTAAGATTTGTTTTTTACAGCCAACCAATGACATTTTTATCAACAAGATATGAATTGGTATAACTTGTTCACATATAATTAGATGTTAGAGTATATGAGAGTAAGGTATTCTAAAGAGCCTACCACTTTTCTATATTAAGAGGGATCAACTAACATAAGCCTATCTAACTTGTTTAAAGGTTTCCCAGCACACATTGGTGTGTTTGTAGCTTTATAATAATCTAAACTAGTGGCATGAAACACATTGGTGTGTTTGTAGCTTTATAATAATCTAAACTAGTGGCATGAAGGAGCTCTCTTACATATTTTCTCTAAGACTGATAGAAACAAGCATCACCAAATACAACTTCAATTCCCAAGAAATAATGTAGCATACCTAAGTCTTTAGAGAAAATTGAGCATTTAGAGCTTTCACAAGAGCTTCAATCCTGGATTGACAAGAGCCTATTATAAGTATGTCATCGACAGACACAAGAATGAACAAAGATAAGAAGGGACTATATTGAAGAAATAAAGAGTAGTTAGCTTTACAATCCTAAAACCCTATGCCTAGCAAAGCTTTGCTAAGCTTATGATACCATGCATACTGCCTATTTTAAACCATATAAGGCTTTCTTCAATTTACATACAAGCATCTTATGAGAAGATTTAAAACTAGGTGGTTGATTCATGTTTACATCCTCCATTAAGTCTTCATGCAAAAATACATTATTGACATCCACATGTCTGATTAGCCATCTTTTAGTAATAGTAAGTAACAAAACAATATGTATTGTTGTGATTTTGACAATCGGACTAAAAGTGTCCAATTAATACACGTCATATTCCTAAAGAAAGCCACGAGCCACAAGCCATTAGCATGACTTTGTATTTATCTAAGGTGCCATCAAATAAGAGCTTAACTCGAAAGACCCATTTGCAAAAACTGAAAGAATGACATTAGGCAAGATTACCAACCCCCAAGTCCCATTTGCTAATAAGGTATTAATATCCCTATGCATTGCTAGTTTTTATTTTGGAAATTTTATAGCCTCTTTCAAATTTCTTGGTCATGATAAAAGACCATTAGAAGAAATAGAAACAATTAATAGTTTTGGTTTAAAAACATTGATATTTGATATTGTAGTCATGTGATGTTTATTAGTATCATTAGAAGGTTCTAATGTGAACATAGGAGCTTGTATTCCTTCACAGCTAATGAGGGTGGTACAAATGATAGAGACTTAACAAGAGGCTCAGTCAACACAAGAAGCTCATTCCTTGGTGTAGCAATAATGCTATCAGTAGTGTCAGGCATACAAACAGGTGAACAAGTGGATTGAGATTAGCTATCATTATCAACTTGATAAGAACTTATAACAAGGTCATCTGAACTATCAATAGTAAATAAATCAGAGATAAACTAGAAAGTTGGAAAAGTGGCAACATGCAATGAACCAAGCATAATAATCGAGGATGAAGTAAGCAATGGACATGCAATTTTATCCAAAAATGATGAACAATGAAAAGAATGGAAAATTTTCTTCCTGAAAAACATATCGATTAACCATGATATTTCCATTGGATTTATCATAACACACATAAGCTCTTTGATTCATTTCATATTCAAGAAAAAACACATTCTATAGATCTTGGTTTAAGCATATTACTATTGTAAGCTCTTACACACAAAAAACATTTACATAAAAAGACTAGAATTAAGGTATAATTTGGTACCTTGTTATAGAAACTCATAAGAAGATAGCCATGAAAGTAATTTAATAGGTAGTCTATTAAGAAGACAAGTAGTTGCAAGTAGTTGTACTCATTATATAAGGCCAAAATTCCATAAACATATAAACTGTGTAGAGTAAGGCAACGATCCTTCTACAATACGTCTATGATGTGATTCAAATACCCCCATTTTGTTTATATGAATGGGGACAATTCATTCTATACACAACACCTTCCTTCATCAAGCTTGTGATGAGAGGCTTAAATTCCATATCACCATCAATTTAAATGGATTTACAAGATTTTTAAACTATCTTTCAACCATACTTTTTAATTAATGTAGTGGTGCTTTGATCCTTGGAATGTAACAAAAAAATTCAAATAAATTGACTAAAGTCATCCACGATTGAAAGAAAGTACCTAACACTTGTATTAACTAGAGTTGGTGCAATCCATAGATCCAAGTACAAAAAACCAAGAATCTCATTAATACATTCATGAGTACTAAAGAATGGAAACTTATGACTTTTAGCTAATGGAAATATGAAAATGTGGTACAAAATGGGGATTTATCAAGATGTGTAGACTTAGTACTACTAGAACTTGCAACATACTTTTGTAAAGCATTCTTTACTAAGGGAAAAGAAGTGTGATCTAAACGTTTATGTCATTTTTCCAATGTCATATGAAGCAGCTTGGGGACAACTTGATCATGATCTGTAATATGATTATCACCAACAATCGAGGCTTGGAGTTTATAGATTGGTTACACACTGCGATCCTGAAGTTTGATATCCTTGGTTTGCATATTCTTAATAGAAAAACCAGAGGCATAAAATTCAATAGAAACTTTATTATCCTTATAAAGCTTATTTATAGAAAGAAAAATTAGCAACTGCATATGGTGTATGTAAAACATCTTGAAGATTTAATATACAATCATTATCAATATTTAGCATAGTATGATTAACACTAGCTATAGGAATTTGAAATCCATTACCTAAAGCAATGTTCTCATGTATAGAGTAGAGAATAGACGAGTTGAGTTGATCTTCATTTGTTGTTACATGGTGACCAGCACTAGTAGCAAGAATCCAAGAAGATTGCTCATTGAACCATCTTAACCATGCTCTGCACAATTTGCAATCAAGGCTATAGGCTTGAATCTACCAAGAAGCAAATCATGTAGAAAATAACAAGATTGTGCATTATGTCCCACTTTTTCACAAACTTGACAAGTAGATTTATCAATATGAGAAATTTTCTTAAATAAATTTCTTGAACTTGATTGAGAATTGGAAGATTGCATGAATTCTTTTAAATTTCAACGCTAAGAATTAGCTTTGATTATTATACTTTTGAGCATTTTTACTTATAGCCAGCGTTATGACTCCTTTTCTTCCAAGAAGATTTTTCCACATTTATCATAAACAAATTATTTTGATCACCTCTCTCCTGCTTGATCAAACTTCTCTTAAAACCTTTAGGTGTGCAGGGTGTTTATGGAAGGCTAAACTTCTCTTATGTTCATGTTTGACAAAAAAAGAAAAAGAAAAAGAAAAGTGTCTATGTCCAAATCTTTCGAAAACATAATGAACCTAATCTTTTTCACACATAGACTCTCAAATAGAAGCAAGATGTCCAAAGAGGGTTTTTGCTTTGATCATATACTATGAAATTATGAGATTATCCTTTTCTCAAGTTCCTTACTTAGATAATGCAAATCTATTATCTTATATTGCACATTTACTGAGTAGCACTATTCAAGAGCATCCCATTGTTATCGAGTATTTATACCATTACTCAAATAGCCGAGCATAGAAACAAACATTGAGCCATATATCCATCCTTTTACTACCGAATTAAGATGGGTCTAGTTGAGAAAGGTAGGATTAGAAGCCAAAGAAGTACCAAGAAACTTCTAAAAACATACCAAAAGATCCATCAAGAATTTCTTCAAAACCATAAGCTATGACAAATATAAGTAACTTATCTCTCTAAATAAAATAATTGCTATCATCCAACTTCACTGGTAAGACAATAATTATAAGAGCAATCATAAGAGGAGATGATAACAAGTTATGAGCCAATGCATTAATAAAATGTATATTTGTCAAAGAATCTTGAAGAGTAACACTATTGTCGCCCGAAGGATTTACAACATAAATTTTGGTGATGTGTTTATACTAGATTAACTATTCACAACATCTTTAAAAGATTGATTACTAATTTCCTTGTTCGCCCTTGATGAGTTCTTAAACTCAATGACTGATATTATCCAATAGTTTGAATAGGAAAAAATTAAAAATGTGAAGAAAAAGATTTTAAGAAATTGATTTTTGTTATTGAATTGAACGAAAGAATGAATACTCTATATACCTACCAATATATATCGTAACTTTAACTAATTAACTAAACCAAGTAATATTTAGTTGAGTTATAACCAACTAAAAACCAATATATACAAACTCAATATACTTATAACATAGATCACTACAATATTACATAATATTTAGTAAAAAATTATCAATTAGAAATATAACTAAAACATATAATAAATAATTGTGAATAATATAATTTTTTTTAATTAGACCTTGATAATATAATAAATGATATATTTTTCATTGTGTATTTGTTAATTGAAAAACGAATTATAATTATTTTCAAGATTCAATATAAAAGAGAAAAATCTATATTAGAATTATAAATGAAAAAACATTTATGATAAAATATCATTGAATACATAAAAAATAGAATAAATAATTAATAAACTTAAATTATTTATCAAACTAAGCATTGAAACCCTAATCAATATTGAAAAACAAAGCGTTCATATGAATATGAATAAAATAATAACTTTAAATTTATAAATTATTTAATATAGCTAATTAATAAATAAATAATTAATAATACTATTAGTTTTTGGAAATTAAAGTATTGTGTTTTTATTAACAAATAAAAAAATAAACTATTGCATGGTCACGAACGATTAATATTTATTTTTATCATTTAAAAAATAAATATTTTTAAAAATATCAATTTAATTGTTAAAATTTAGCATAAAATTATCAAAAACATCTCCCTAATTTTTTTTATAAAAAAAATAAGAAAATTATACTACACCTTTAAATAAAAATGAGTGTGAATTCTATTTTAACTATAAATAACAAAATACTAATACCGTTTACCATGTAAGTTGTAATAGAAAATCTAAGTTTGGTTTGATTCGGTTAAAATTCATCTAAAGAAAAGCATTTACTCAAATCTCTTGAGATTTGACGACAGACTTTCTATTATTATTTTCATTGTGAATGGATGGGCATGCACTTGCGTAACACGGGATTGTTGCCATCACTTAATTAAAAACTCGAATTGAACTGTAGCCATAATATTAACTTTTTCTACTAATTGTGCAGAGTGCAGAGTGCAGAAGAAGAAAACTGATCGAGAAATTCACGAGTACTGATTAGGGTAAACAGTTGTTGTCATAAAAACGAAAATATTTACATCCATAAAAATATTAAAATATATATATATATTTTTTTAAAAATATCAAAGACATACGAATATTTCAATAAAATTTACTAAGCTTATGAAAATTGTTGTAAAAATATTTTATAAAATTTCAACAAATATTAAAATGAATAATAACTAATTTTTTCATTAAAATGATATATTTATAACATATGTAACATACATAATAGACATATAATAATAACAAAATATAAATAGAATATTTATTTAACAAATATAAATTAATATAATACAACACTAAATACATTAAGTTACATGCACAAATAGACATAAATATTTAATTAAAATAATTTTATCTAATTAGTTCAATAATTTTGTTTGTAATTATTAATGTATTATGTATAGATTATCTTTCCTAATAGTATCTTCGTATGAAAAAATTATAGATTAATACAGTTCTTATAATACCAAGGATATTTATTTCAAAATGGATGTAAAATTTTCAATTTTTTTTTCATTTAAGAGTACATTTAAATCATCACAATTACTAATAAAAATATTTATAGATAAAAAAATCATCCGATAAAAAAGTATGATTATAAGTATTCATATTTATATGTGCTTTTTCATGTATTCTTGTATAATCTTTTCTGAAATCATCTATACATGAACCATCAACTCTACACTCATAATTGATATGTAAATATTCTTAGAGGAGCAATTAGCAAGAAATTTTAATTTTAACAACTATGGAAAATGACCTCGTGCGGGTTGGTGGATGTGGAAATCATTCTTTTCACTCCTATTATTCTTTGATTATTTTTTATTTATTTATAATTTTTTAAAAATATTAAAAATATCATGATTAGTGACTATAACATAATACATTGTCTTTTACACTCCTTAACTCTTAATTTCAAGGAATAAATTTCTTTATTTTCTTATAAATCTTAATAATTAAGATATAAAAATATGTATAAAAAGTTAGTAACATTGATTATTTTGCATATTATATATTTGTATAATTTTATAGTAGAATTAAATAAATATTATTCTTATGATTATATTAATACTTTTAAGTATAAAATATAAATATAAAATAAATATTATTCTAATGGTTCTTAAAGAAAAACAAAATAATGAATTTTTCTAAAAGTTTTAAAATTTTAGTGAAAATATTTATAATATCGAAGATAATTTAGCAAAAAAAAAATATTTAAATAATATTTTTAATTTTTTTTATCAAAGATATAATATTTATATAATTTATTGTATAAATATTTTTTGAATTTAACCAGTGACTCACGTGACTATATAACATGGATGGTTCAATGCATGATTTAAATTAACGATATCAGTTAAGTTTGAATTTGGTCTATCAGCATGGTTTGTTTAATCTCTCGAGATTATTCATACTCACTGTCATTCTCATCTTCATCATTTTTGTCTTCTTTGTTCTGCAAGATTCCATTTGTTTCGAATTTCGTTACAGACAAAATTAATCAGCACTGGTCCACTTAGACGCATGGTCGCATACGGCATGTAAAATACGTATATTTTTAAAATAAATAGAACAATTAATAAAAAAATTTATTTATTATCAATAAATTAATAAAAGATTTAATTTATTATCTTTTTATGATTGATTTATTTTTAAATAATATAATTTTTTGTAAAAATTATTATTAATTCAATTCAAATCTCGTTAGTATAATATTTTTTTTATATTTAATAGATAAAAAAGAGATTTTTGTGAGTTTTTTTTTAAATAAAAATTATTTGGTTTATAACAATAAACATTATAAAGAGAATAAAATTTAGTCGCTATTTTTTTATTTTTCAAAAACAAAAAAAAATTTAAATTTAAATAAAAATATAAAAGTTAGTATAATTGTTTATTTTACATATTATATAATTTAAAAATCCAATCATTTCAAAGTTACTATCATTGACTTATAATTTTAATATTATAACTTTTCATTTTATCATCTTGTATTAATCCTATCACTTTAAATAATAATTTTATACCATCATCAATAATAATTAATAAAATATTTAATTTTTTTATGA
Source organism: Hippophae rhamnoides (assembly GCA_033030585.1). Taxonomy (NCBI): domain Eukaryota; kingdom Viridiplantae; phylum Streptophyta; class Magnoliopsida; order Rosales; family Elaeagnaceae; genus Hippophae; species Hippophae rhamnoides. The sequence continues at coordinate 23,896,913 of CM065430.1, forward strand.
TTCAAATAGTATAATTACTCCTTCTATCGTTATGAATTTAATTTAAATCTTACTCGTGTAATGGATAAGATATTTTTGTGACTTTTTAAAAAAAAATAAAAATTGTTTGTTTTATAATAAAAAAAACATTATAAAGAGAATAAACTTAGAGAAATCTGAATATTGTATACGACACTAAATACATAATGGAAAGAATTTAAAAAATACAGACCAATTGGGAAAAAAATCAGCAACTAATAATGTCCACAATCCTCTTTCTCACTTTTACAAGGAACCCACCTTTCATTCTTAGAGTAATGGACAACAAAGGCTGGGGACACTTGTCACCATCCTGTACATCAACAATCTCAAACCTCTCAAGCACAGAAGCTGCTATAGACTTCATCTGAATATAAGCCATATCTTTTCCGAGACACATTCTTGGACCCGCATGAAATATCGGAAACCGAAAAGGACTTTCCGGCCGATAAGTGCCGTCCTCCTCTAACCACCTTTCCGGCAGAAACTCGTTGCAATTTTCCCCCCATATACTCTCTATTCTTCCCATAGCATAACTGTGGTAACTAACAAACCAATCTTTACCTACAAACGTCCCGTCCGGCATAATATCATTATCTCTGCATTTTTTCGTATCCACAGGTACAGGTGGATAAAGTCTCATAGCTTCTGAAATTGCAGCATGTAAATAGTGCATATCTCTGAGCTCATCGAAACTATAAATATCGCCAATATTTTTCCCATTTCGTTTCCGAATCATTTCCAACTCTTTCAATATCGTTTCTTCAACATGTGGTCTAGATGATAATAACCAAAAGAACCATGATAAAGCCGAAGACGTCGTGTCTCGGCCTGCAAGAATGAAGCTAATAGCGATATCTCGTAGAAATTCAGCTGAATTTTCATCATCTCCCATAAACCGAGATAACAAATCCTCTTCACCATTTTCTAATTTACCTTCAATTCTCGACCTTATAATCTCATCAGCAAATCTATGAACAACAGCTATTGACTCTCTTAACTTTTTTTCAGAACCCAAATTTAGAAACTTCTTAATCTTGATCAACGACGGTAAAACATACATGAACCTACCAGAGCTTAAAGTTGCAGAATCCTCAAAGGCCTTCATGAACTCATTAGCTCCGGCGGTTCCATCTCCGTCGAGACAACCGGGGTCGACATTGAATGCTAACTTACAGACATTATCAAAAGCAAATCTCTCCAAAACGTCTTGTAAATCAATAACCCGACCCGTTTCACAAATATTCATTAATATCGGAATCAATCTGCTATGTATCTCAAACTTAACGTTTTCTATAACGAAATTTCTTAGGGATTTAGTATTGAATTCGTAACTCGCCGTTTTTCTCTGAACCTTCCATAATTCTCCGTCGGAATTGAAAATTCCACGGCCGAGAAAGTCTTCGAGAAGAGAAATGAATCGTTCGCCTTTTGGGTAGTTTTGGAAATTGTTCTTGAGCATGTGTTCGACGTTTAATGGATTAGCCGTAATGACTCCGTGGACATTTCCGGGACGTCGGAAAATGGCGGAATGGGTGGGAGAGGAGGCGAGGATATCGGTGGTCCAATCGAGAAATCGGTGCCTATTTTTTATGAAATCGGGAAGAGATCCAACAATTGGGTAGCTTTTAAAACCATCTGGTTTTTTGTTTGTGGGATTTTTGGTCGAAGTGGTGTGGAAGTGAAAGTAGAGATAAATGAATAAAAGAAGAGAGAAGAGGAAAAAGAAGTAAGTGAACAACTCCATTGTCGTGATTAGGGTTTAGATGTAGAGCAGAAGTATATAACGAAAATATTTACGTGGGCAAGTTTGAAATTTCAATATTAACGAAAATGTCCAAATATTTACGAATACATCGAAGATACTATTTTATTAACGAAAACTTAAAAAAAATCACTAAAATTATAAAAACTTTATAAAAATTAAATATAGAATTTTTTTTATAAAACATCAAAATAATGAACTATTTATTTTTAAAATAATTTTTTATTTAATAAATATATTTTTAAATATTTAAAATATTTATATTAATCCAAAAATTGATCAATTAAATAAAATATTTTGAAATAAAATATATATTATTTTTTACTAAATATTGTAAAATAAGTGATTAAAAAGTTTAAAATGATTAATTAGACTATCTAATTGTATTAACTATTATAAATCGATAAATTTAAAATGATTAAGTAGATTATCTAATTATTTTACTGTAAAATATTTATTTCAAACTATAAAAACTTGTAAAAGTACGTGTATTTTGTTACAAAACATAATTTTATGCTAATGTTTGTTGTTTTTATTTGATTGTAATTAGGACTTTAATCGAGTAATATTTGTTTTAACATTTTTTCTAGAAACAAGTAACATTAACTTGGAGGTTAATATAGACAATAAAATTGAAGTTAATGTTGATGAAGATAGTAGACATGATACTCATATTTTTAAGAAGACTTAACTAAATAAAGATACAATTGAATTGAGTATTAGGATTGTTTTTGAAGATGTTGAGTGTAAGGTTTGCCATTAAACTATATGCATTGAGAATGGTAAATATATCAAATTTAATATGAATGACAAGTTAGAATTGAGATATTTTGTAACAATGAAAAAAGTAAATGGGAACTATTTACAATGAAGCAATTTAGAACTTCAGTGTTTATGATTTACAATAGCTATAGTGAGGAATTTAACACATGTAGAAAGAATCATGGGTTAAAAATCATATTAGTAACACATTTATAGTTGAGAACATGTTTGATATCTTTGTGAATAAATTAAAGATAAAATATCAAAGAGTTCAAAACCTAGCTAGAGAAAATTTAATCTTTAAATTAGTAAACATATTTTGAAAAAGGTTAAGACTAAGGATGAGGAACTAATACATAAAAAATAAAAATATCAACATCTTAAATTATTTTCATATGGTGAGCAACTTAAGGTAACCAACTATGAAATCACAATTGTGTTAAAAAAAAGAAAGAATAAAAAAAATATTGTAAGGGTTAAGAGATTTATATTTGTTTGGGTTCTATTAAGAAAGAATAAAAAAGAGGTTGTCAAAGACTTATAGTTAGATGAATATCATTTGAAAGGACATTATGTAGGCAACCTTCTATGTGTCGTGGTTGTTAATGCGAAAATGAAATATACCATTTGATCCATACTATTGTTGAAACCGACTCAAAGAAGACATGAAAATAATTTGTTCAAATTTTGTGAGTTAAATACGTATTATGCCCAAAATATAAGTGATAATTTTTTTAAAAATTTCAAAATGTTTAAATCTTTATAATTATGCCTAAAATGTATGAAGTACGAAAAAATGTCTTCATAATAATTGTTGTTAAATTCTCTTACAGGAGTGAGGCATGTGTATTCCATACGTTTATCATTATGTTCTTAAGAAAATGCATGTGCATTGCACATGTTTCACTTATGTTAAAGAATTTAACTCTAGTTAACTTTTGGCTATTTTTCATATCTTATATGTTTTGGACATAATTTCAATAATTCAAATATTTTAAGTATTTTAAAAAAAATTCACATACTTTTTGGACATAAAACATATTTAACTTAAATTTTGTTTAAACACTTGAAAATTAGGAATGAAATTTTTATAATATCATGAGTAATGAAATGAAGGAAATCATTGCAGTATTGAAGATAATGATACCCAATTTAGAGTTTAGAATATGCATATGGCATACACATAGAAAGTATGCAAAGAAAGTCATAGGAGATGGTTTGAGTTATTACTTTTAGGAGACTACAAAAGATGCAATAGTAGCTCAATTTGAGCAGGGTGTGTGTGTGATCATGTGTATGCGTGTGAAGGTGTGGGTGTTTGTAGAGTACGTGTATGTGTTTGTGGTGAGCTTGAGGGTGCATATATGTTCTTGTGTGTGTAGCGTATATATAAGATATATGTGTGCATGCCGTGTTTGTTCCTATATGTGCATAGTGTATACATGGTGTGTATTTAGGCAGTGTTTGTTCCTGTGTGTGCATGAAGGGGTTGTGTGTGCATGGTATGTCCATGACGGTATACGCGCACATGGTGTGTATAGGGTGTATGTGTGCATGGTATGTACAGAGTGTGTGTATTCCTTTGTATGCTTAAGGGGGGTGTGTGTGTTCGCGTATAACGTGTGCATGTTTTTGTGTGTGCATGATATGTGCATAAGGGTGTGTGTGTGTGCATGGTATATACTTGATGTGTGTGTACATAATGTATGCACGAGAGGGATGGGTGTATGCATGGTCTATGCATGGTGTGTGAATGAGGGGGTATGTGTGCATGGTGTGTGGTGAGGGTGTGTGCATGGTGTGCATGGTGTGTACATTGGTATGCAAGGAGAAATAGTGGCACTAATATACAAATAGAAACAATAAATCAACAAAAGAGGCAATTTTTAGCTAAAAGCTCAAGCTCAAACTATAAATGACAAAAGAATAGCATCAAGAAATTGTATACCATCCTCAAATTTCTAATTATTCAGATTACTAAAATGCTAAAGAATCCAACTAATTAACGAGTCTATGACTATAATTGGCATTTAAAATATGAGATCTTAGAAATATTATCATTCAATAAGTGTCATAACTTAAGTGCTTCTGGTCATAAGTACCACCTTAATAATGACACTAAAAATCTTTAAAAAATTGAAATTGCATACCTAAATAGTTACCTTATCAACTTTCCCTTTTCATAAACAGATTATATGGTATGATTAACTATACAAAGTTAGAAATAGTTCCACTTTGCAAAAAATTTCTATTATCCTCGTAACAAGAGTATGTTTTGACAATGTTTTCCAATGATAGCTCAAAATAATTGTTAGTAATACAAATAAAGAAACATTTCATATATAGTAGAAATTAAAAAGATTTAGGCATAAAATATTCTTCAACTAAACATGTGATTCCGTTACATAGAATAGTTATAAGAATCACATATTAACAAGCATGACATTACATAGAATAGTTATAAGAATAACATATTAATAGGCAAATAGAACATTTATTATGATGAGTTATGAGAAGTGAACGAATACTAGCATTTGTAAATACAATTGTATAAAGAATTAGATATATTAATTCTAAAATTCTATAAAATAAAATAAAAACTGAAAAAAGATTCAGAATATCACTAACATACCATTGAGTCACCATAAAATCTCTTCTCAAGATTTTTTTAGTTCATGATGTTGTACCTTCTACCTTAATCCCATAATAACAACAAAGGTTCTTATTTGATTTCCTTCCATTGTTATAAGAAAGGAATAAATTAGGACTAAAACTAAAAAAAAAGTTTGTGGGAATTTGCAATTAAGGTTGAGGTTTATGGCTATAACAGTGGAGACAACGAGAGAAGAATGATGATATCTACAAAACAAGGTGGTGAGGTAATTAGATGGCCAAATGGTAGTGACGAGGTGGCAATGGGGTTAGGACTTGATTGTGAGGTTTATGGAAAAACAATAAAGTTTTGCTCGTTTAGAGAGAGGGTTTATTAGTCTGATAATTTTTTTTAAAATAAATTCAAAATTATTAAATATATCTTTTTAATACCATTTTTAGAAGTTAATGGACTAAATATCACATTTTCAAAGCTATAAGATCAAATAATACATTTTGTATAAATAAAAATACTAATATATTATTACATCTTAAAATGTTTTTTTTAAATGTTAAAAAATATATGTTTATTTACGTTTTTTAAAAAATAAATATATGTTATTTAATAAAATGATTAAAAATAAAACTTTATTTACGAAGAAAATTATATTATATTGTTACGTGTAGGAATATTATACCGATCAATCATTAAATTATTTTATAAATCTAAAGTTGTGTTATTTTTTTTTTATTATAAATAATTTATATATAAAAATTAATTTTTTATTATGTCTGTCAAAGCCGATTATATCTGGGAAAAAAAACTTTGTTTGCATATAAATATGATTTATATGAGTTTTTATCGTATGGCTGTGTTTTCTCTAAAATATATATATATATTGAGATATTTTTGAGTTACTATCCAGGCTCGACTGGTATAGAAGAAAAAGTCACTGTCTACACGAGGACACATCAATTTAAGCTAATTAAATATTTCCTGTGGTTGTCTTTCACAACCATTAGAGTTTTCGTGTATACAACACATCATATAAAATTGGTTATTTGCATATCGCTGCGCAACGATAACACGGAAATCATTCAAATTTTAATTCAAAGATGGGAGACATTATGGAGAGTGCTTTCATCTATAGTTATTGAGATTAACTTATAATCTATTATCCACTTTATTATAATAAATTTAAATTTGAATCTAATTTTTATAATATTTTATTTATTTAATAAAAAAAATTAAGTAATCGTTATTAAAAAAAAATTATATCGAATAATCTTGATAGCTAGAAAGCCACATATTTCGTTTATTTCAAATCCATCTTATATAACATCTTAGTCAATTCCATATTTGTTTTGATGTCAAACTTAAATAGCAATACCATGGCAATCCTTGCACGATAGTCAAGCCTGATTGCAAATAACAGCTTAATAAAATGCCATAATTTTTTTCATACGATAATCCGGCTTAGTAAATACAATAATTTGACACAATGTTGTTAACTGAACATCGATCATCCACTCTATATATAGATGGGATAATCTTCTTGTTGAAGCGCGTGACGGGTAAAGATAAAATGAATTGACGAGTAAAATAATGGCCTTGATTTAAGTGGTTTGACTCTTTTAATTTGGTAAAGTCCCGGAATGACTAGAAATTATTTAACCGTAATAAGATTAATGGGTACAAGTGGAAATTTATCACAATAATTGAGATAAGCGAAAATAGTGTCGTATGATGTTTTAAGCTATTTATTTTGTATTCAAACTTTTAGAAAAATATCGATATTTTTTAAGATATCTATAAAACTTTCTCATGTATTATTTTTCTTGAGGAAATTGTTCTTTGGCTTTCTTATGCCCTGTACTTGTTTGTTGTGTTGATGTTTACTGCAAGCGAAAACGTTACTGTTATAACGTGCGTATCGATGTTAGATGCAGCTATATTTGTAGTTGCACCTTAATTGGTGGTTACCACCTAATTTGTGTTTTCTTATCTTAATGTAGGAGGGACTTACAAATCTCCCATAAAACTACGTAGGGGGCTGCATTAATCGTGACTAGCAGACGGTATTCAAAAATTTTGTCTCGGGAGAATTTTTGTTAACATGTCGATCCATTTTCTTGTATGGATCTTCTAAGTTGTAATAAACCTTCTCCGATTCATCACTGTCAGGTGATATCTCACGTGATATGTTTTGATCTCGAATGAAAGGAGGCATTAACTTTTCGAGATGGATAAGCATTCGACTATCCTGAAATAGCGATAGCTTGTCTTGTTGTAACGAGTTCTTTCAAGAACTTTTTCATCATAACAAGCTCTTTACATGCTTCGTTCTTTGCTATAAATTAAGCCGGTAGTGGACAATGCAACACATTTTTGTAACTTTGATTGCCGTGACCACGGCTCACTGCAAATGTAATCAAGTAACACGAAGTGGATTTTTACGGAATCCACGTCATGACCAATCTGCGTCTGTATGTATCCAAGCTAACACGGGTTTATCATTTCCAAAACATAGACATATTTTTGGAAGAACCTCGAAGATACACGAAAATCCATTTCCTTTAACGACTGATATTCCTTTCCAGGATTTGAAAGGAATCATTCCTGATTCCAATTGCATAAGTGATATCGTAGGTGTCTGAAACCATGGCATACATTAGACTTCAGCTAACTGAAGCATATGGAACCTCTTCCATCTCTTCCTTCTCTTTTGTACGTAGAAGGGCTCTGCAGCAGAACTTGGCAAAGTGATTGGCAGAGACAACTAATGTTTAGCCTTATTCATATGAAATCTACGAAGTACTTTCTCAATGTACTTCTCTGTATATACCGTAATTTCTTGGCGCTGTATCTGTCTCTAATAATAGTCGTACGAGAATACATTTTCTTGGTCCTAAGTCTTTCATGGAAAAAGACTTACTCAAGCTGGATTTTCAAGTTGTTGATTAAAATATTTACTGACAATCAATATCATCGTACATGGACGAAAGAATAATAAAATCATCATTAGAGAATTTACGCGCAAAAACACAATGAGTGCAGTAGTCTTTTTGTAGCCTTGCTCCCATGTGAGACTCGAACTTCTTGTACCATTGTCTTGGTGCCTGTTTTAAGCGTAGAGACTTTTCTTGATTTACGGACATAATCTTCTTTTCCGCACCCAGTGAAAACCTACGCAGGCTGCTCCATGTATATCTCTTCTTCCAAGTCACACCATGTAGGAAGGCGGTTTGACATCCATTTGCTCGACCTACAAGTCAAGACTTCTTGCTAACCACAACCGACACGGATGGATGTCATTTTACAAGCGGAGAAAATCTGCGTCAAAGTCAATACCTTTTCTTTGGTGGAATCCTTTGACAACCAATCGGCTTTGTATCGCGGTGGGCTGTGTCGCCGTACTTCTACTTCGCCACTGAACACCCATTTATTTCTCAAAGGCTTTCTTCCGCTTTGGGCGCCATCAACTGAAGGTTTTGTTCTCGTACAAGGACTTCATCTCGTCTTGCATGGCGATCCATTTTTGTTTGGATTAGGTCATCCGTAGCCTCTTCGCCTTTCTCGGGTTCTCCCCGTGATGAAAGTTACATGCTAAATGCAGGAGAATATGAAATAGAGGGTCGTCTCCATTTCTATCACTTCTTCTCGGTGGAACGGAGAAGCCACGCAGTGTTAGTGCTTGGATAATGAATATCATCATTTCTCTACATGTCTTGAGAACCAACTTGTGGAGGCATCGTCTTCGTCAGGTGGATAAGCACCTGGTCTTCAAATCTCGACTTGTCTTGCTTAGCGATGTTGGAGGAATTAATTCCAAATGCGATGAGTCACCATTGGAATTAGGAACATCTTTCTTCATTTTGATAATATCTTGAATGGTCTCATCTTGACAAATATAGCATCACGGCTCGACAAGTCTCTTTCTGTGGATCGTAAAATCTATAGCCAAATTGATCTTGACCATGCTTCAATAAAAATACCTTGTCTTGTTTTGGCATCAAGTTTGGATCTCGTCATAGGGATATGAACAAAAGCTTTGCGACCAAACTGCATGAGATGATCATGGAAACATCCTTTCTGACCACGCTTTATTTGGAACATCCAAATCTTGAGAGGAAGTACAAGGTGAAAGATTCACAAATGTGCGGCCTGTAGTATGGTTTCACCCAAAGTTTTAGGCAACTTTGCATGTGAGTAGACATCTAACTCTGCTCCCGTGAAGTTCTATTCATCCTCTCCATTCAAGCCATTCAAGCTGCGGTGTCTTTGGAGGTGTCGTCGATGCATAGAATACCATGCTTTTGCAATAAGCATGGAAGGTCCGATGTATTCTCCACGTTGTATGCGTGGGATGCACTTTGGCTTCTTTCCGGTCATCTCTCCATGGCGTAAATTCTTTGAAGACATCTAGCACACAGATCCTTTGTCTTTAGAAGATATACCAGCGTCTTCCTTGAATGATCATCAAATGAAAGTCACAAGTATTGAGCACCGCCAGTGACTTTGGCATTGGTCCCGCATGCATCTGAATGAATCGGATCTAAAATATTATTCATTACGGAAGGAGGGAAGCTGCTTGAAAGCAACCCTATTTTGCTTTCTGCTAACGATGAACCACATTTCTCCAAATGTACTTCATCCATTCCGGGCAATATCTTCTTTTTGGCTAGACTTGTCAAACCTTTTTCACCCACGTATGGTGAGTCTCTTATGCCATGCTTCGGTATTTATCTTTCTACATGGCATTTCTTGTGTCGGTAGAGAGTTTAACTCTGCATTATATACAAAGTTGTATCTTACTCACCTCTACCGCCACTACTAAGGAGCCTTTTGTAAGTTTCCATTTGTCATAAATGAAGGAGCTACAATATCCTTCATTTGCGAATCGGCGCACGAGAGATCAAATTCGGCGCGTATACGGAATATGCACGACATCCTTGAGAAATAGTACGGATTCAGTTCTGTTTCTAAGCAAAACGTCTCACTTACCTCTTTACCTTTGACAGACCTTCGTTTCCCGTTCTAACAACACCAAAACTTCCGGGTGTGTATGATGAGAAAAATTCTCTCACGCCGATGTAACGTGAGCTGCTACTGTATCAATCACCAGTGGTCTCGTGTGATGCAAGATTGACAAAATCTTCATCATAAAACGATATTGAACTTCGTCATGGTATTTGTTTGCTCATCATTTCTTTGTCATCCTTTTTTGTTACTTTGCACTGTGTTCGTTTCTTGTTCCTTCTTGAACACCAGGACAAAATTTCTTAATGTGACCACTTGTGACAATGATGGCATTCAACATTTGGCAAATTTGTTTGATTTATGCCTCTGCTTTCTTTACTTCTCGATTTTTTGTTCTTTGTACGGTCTCGCTTCCCTAGACTGTGATAAGGGCTTGTGCTTGAATGTCTTTTCTTGTTTTGTTTCTCATATGAGAACAAAGGCTTCTACAACAACTTCAAACTCCATCTTGTCTTTTGCATAAGTCGAGTTGTTGTGATATGATTATATGATGAGGGTAGTGATGCCAATAACATCCACGGCTTTCTCTTCATCGCGAAAACTCGCATTAAATCTTGCTAAATGAGAAAGCTTCTTGTTGAAATTGCTAACATCTTTGCATCGTACTCACATTATCTTCCTTCGCTCATCGATATAGCTCCTTCTGAAATAAAATTTATTGAGATTCTTTGACATGTACACGTTTTCTAGAGTCTCCACGTGTTTCTTTATAGCCGATCTTGCAATTTTTTGATTCAATGTTTTGCAAGACAACGTACGAGAGATTTAGGCAATTGTACTAGCTTTGCAATCTCATCTATTTCCTCCCATTGTTTCTCGGTGACGGTTGCTACCTTCTTTTCTTTTCAATGACGCCTTATGGACCTTGTTGAATGAGAATATCTTTCATCCTCTTTGCCATAAAGAGAAATTATTATTGCCATTAAATTTCTCAATATCTACCTTTTGGCTTGACATTTTTTTCCCATTTGTGTTTCTTTTACGTAAATAAATACGCCATGTACCTAATAAAATCTTTTACGGTGTGGAAGATCGAGTCTATGCTTGCAACCACGGAGCATATTAAGAATTTTACTAGACCATCTGATACCGGTTGTTGGGCACGGCGGGTAAAAGATAAAATGAATTCAACGAGTAGAATAATGACAGGAAATTTAACGTGGTTCACCTTTAATTTGGAGCTAAGTCCACGGAGACCAAACTCAGAAATTATTTCTTCCACTAATAAGATTAATGGGTACAAAGTGAGAGGCTATACAAATAGTGGAATAAACCCAAAATAGTGTCACCTGAGATGTTTAAAACTCAGCTTATTTGTCACTCGCTTTTAGAAAAATATCCCGATATTTTCTAAGATAATCTCTCTCGCACTGTGACACTATTTTTTCTTCAAAGAAATTGTTCCTTTGGCTTTGCTTAACTTCTCTTCTTGTTTGTTGTGTTGATGTTTCTCTAAGGCAAAGACATTGCCTATTTATAGGAAACATTGCATATCAATGTTAGATGCCTGCCATTTGTAGTTGCACCTTTACCATTGGTGGTTACTATACTACCTGGTGGTTGCACCTACCATTGGTGGTTGCACCTACCATTTGTGTTTTCTTCCTCTTAAATGTAGGAGGGACTTACACTTACATCTCACAACCTAGATTTTGAGATTAAATTAGACTCAAATTTATCGTGGTATCAAAACAGGTAATCCGATCGGTGTAATGAGTGATGTATTTTGACACTTGGACACCATAAGCTTACCATCATCGTTGGTAATTAAGGGATAGACTCTTGTCGTCGATGTGAGAGGAAGTTTTAAAGTCTCACATCAACTTGGTATTGAACATCCACTGCACATATAGATAAGAACAATCATTTATCTCATGACCTAGGTTAAAGTTAAAATCTCTTTGGCTTTTACGTGACATAATAATGATTTTACTTTCAATCCTTCAAAAATATATGTATTTTTTATGTTATTAAAAAATCATATTGTATTATCTTTTTAAACATATATTTGTATGGTATACAAAGAAAAAAATATATACATTATATGAAAGAGCTAAAATTAAAATTTTATTTATAGAAGAATATTATGCGATACAATTAATTAAATTTATTTTTTGTTAAAAGCTGTTAAAAACTCAGAATTAACTCAATCTAATAAAATCTCATTACGTTAAGAATTATACAAACTTATAAACGGAAGCATGATCTTATGCCTCACTTAATGAATCTCAAGCGTAAGCATGATCTTATGCCTCACTTAATGAATCTCAACGGCCCCTCACATGGATAGAAGTGGATCCTACCATTTCTCGTTAATTGCCCCGATAATCATGTCTTAATAAATAGATCATTGTTCGAGCTTTGGTAATCGAAGGATCAAATCTCATCAACCAAGATACTTCTCCAAATAAGGCAGGCTTACGTAGCAAAGCCACTTACCTCTTTCAAGTTCCAAATATGACACAGAAAATAGCAGCAACTACGTGCTTTTAACATAGCTATCTTGCCAAGAATCTTGAGATGCAAGGAGATACCAATTCCTCAAAAAATGAAAATAAAAGTGTTAAGAGTGTATTCACCAAACAAGTTAATTCTTGAAAATGGTCAATTGGGTTAAGAATTGGATCAAAACTTTTCTTCGCCAAGAAAGTTAAGCTTACTTCATCTATACATGTCCAAACAGATCTATTATATTCAAGAGCAATGATAGATGTAAAGAAAAACAGTGAAAAATAGAAAAGATTGATGCTCCCACCATCATACTATATTGGCTAAAAACGAGGAGAGAGTAGTATTTAATTGGGTGAAGTGCCCAATACTCACCTTGTTTGCGCGTGTTGATTTGCATCAAAAACTGGTTTTAATTTTATTTATTTACGAAAAAGATTTTATTTAATAATAAATTAAATAAATAAGAATACAAAAATATTAAAAAATATGATAAATGATAATTATAATCTAAATTTAATAAGAAAAATTAATACAATATATCTTTCAAATTAGGTCAATTGGAGCTAAAATTTAAACGAAATAAAATAAAATGAGATACTATTACACTATAAACCTATAAGAGATACTAAATGAGAGATGAGACGAGACCGTAGACTTTATATCTCTACTTCATGTTTATATTTTTAGATAGGTATATATGTAAAAAAAAATTAATATTTAATTAAGAATTATTCAAATTTTTTAAAACATAAAAAATTATTGTTTAATATTCAAAGTTATACGTTACATTATCAAAATTTTATTTAAGTTTGATCGGAAGAATTAGTTAAAAAATTTAAGTTATTTTTTAATTAAATTTTATTTACGCATGTATCTATACAAAAATATAAACACGCATATGATATATGTATTATTTTATTATATTTAACATAAAATTGGATAAAAAATTAGTTTTTTCATTACATGATATCTTTTTCACAAATAACAACACTTAAAAATGCATTTTTTAAATTAGATATTAAATAGCTCTCAAGATCTAAACAAAGTGACTTGAATGATTTTTTTTTAAAATTTAAAATTACCGTATAAGAGAAATGTTAATATTAATAATTTTTACACCCATATTTGTTATATCATATATTATATCAAAATTATCTTAAAAATTTAAAAAAAATAATTTATTTTCTAAACAAAATTGACATGTAACACAATATAAAAGAGAGAAATGATGGTCTGCTCTACTATCTATTACATCTAAAGAACTTAAGTATAATAAATTTTTTTATAATAATTTAATCAATAAATTTTTAAATAATAACAGTTTAATCTAATTGGTCAATTTGTTTTAAAACATATATATTTTTTTATTTTTTTAATTAAATTTAAAAATAAAAGATGATACCAATATTAATGTTTTGGTACTCAATATTTCCAAGTTATTTTTAGTATACGTAGTAACTCATTAGTCTTCAAATTATTATAAATGTAACTTTTGTATAAAAATGAACATTAAAACAATTACATAAATTCAATGAAGCTTAAATGAAAGATGTTATTTCCATTTTAAGCCTCATTTTATTAACCATCTTCTTAATAATATTTTTTTTTATTAATCTGTTAAAACTGATTGAGTTGGTGGCTTTTCTCATCTTCGATCGTAAAACACGATAAACAAAAGCTTCCTTCCACATCTTATTTCATAATAACTAGCTAATTACTCTCATAACATGTCCTCTAAAGTGGAAAAGAATTATTCCGTAATTTAATTCACTTGAGTCCACCTTAAGGTCATGCATAAACCAATTCTTTCCATTCAAACAACACTTATCCATACCAAAAACACACTTCGAAACCACTAATTAATTAAAAGCAATATATAAATACATGTACAGTTTACTTATATTAATTTGTTATCCACCATCATAACCATTATCACCGTCAAAGCAATATATACATACATACATATATACATACATATATATATATATATATATATATATATATGCACAATCAATTAATTAAAAGCAATAATGTTTAAGAAGATGAGAAAGCCGGCACTAGCTTTATTTTATTTTTCTTATTAAGAAAATGGTTAAATTAAGCTAGGTTTAAAATGATAATAATAACATTTATTTAAGCATTCTATGTAAGTGTTTTACTGTTCATTTTGGTATAACATTTATTATACGTATACTTATGAAGTAGTATCATATAATTTTAATAATTGTTGAAATAGTTTGTTTTTTTTTTAATAGGAAAATAAAATTAAAAAAATAAAAATTTACCATTTAAATCTTTATTGTAATTTTTTTTAAAAAAAATTGATGTACTAAACTATTAAAAAAAAGTATTAAACCTAATTAATTCATTCCTAGAATATAATCGACCAGCCCCGTCACCAATATGTCTTCAATGTGATCTTAAATCCTTACCCGCCATATAATCATATTAGATAAACCAGTCAGGCCCAGAATCGTGCATTTTTTTTTCTATAAAAGAAAAAAACTTTATTATGGTATTTAGACATATAATCCTAGATTATTCATTTAGGTCGACAAATTATATTAGCATTATGATTCATCGTAAAGATAAGATATGAAAACTTTCACATCATCTATTAAATCTTAAACCTAGGGGTGTCTAAAAACCGGATTGGACCGGACCAAATCGAACGGTTTTACTAATCAAACGGTCCAATCCGATTTGTATTAATTTCAAACCGTTCAAACCGGACCGGATCGGACCCTGGACACCCCTAAGTATACCAATGGACGGCGGGATCAAGTCAATTAACCCATTATAATTTAATCGGAGTTTATTTCTAAACATGTTTCAAAAGTATATCTTATACATAACTTACATAATGAAAATTCACAATTTTGGACCAATTTTTGGTCAAACTCAAAAAGCCCACGATTCGGATGAGGTCTCAAAATTTGTAAGAACTCACATATACATTATCATTAGATTGATTATTCAATAATGCATTCCAAATTCATTATGGCAGCCACACAAAAATTAGCATAAAGGATAAAATAAATTTACGATAAAAATTATATCTTAATTTATACAATATTATGATAGAGTTTATAAAAATTATAATCGTGTTCATTTATTGAATTAATCTTTTCTATTGAAAATCACACATTATCTTATAGATGCCAAAGATGATATATTTCAAACTAATCCAACAGACTGAGGGAAGCCAGTTGTATTAATAATAACTCTATAGCATCATCCACAACACAAATTTCGTGTATTGGCCATCTCATAGGAACAACCAAATCACTGCAGATATAATTATTAATGCCTTAATCTCACCCAGACAATCTTCTTAAGTTGGTTCTCTTCAGATATATATTTAGCCAAGCAACATTACAAGATAAGTGTTGATGCAAGTTTATAAAAACAGTGTAGGAATAATATTACCGATAACTTCAAAGTAACTGCTTGGGTTGAGTCGCGGACTAGGTCGCTCTCTTTAAGACGTTTCGCGGCTCTTCCCAATTTGTGCAAGCAAACACAGCCTCGTCGTCCCCAGGATAAAATAGCCCAGAATCGTAATCTCTGTCTCAGAACTTCAACTATGATGAAGACCTGGAATGCTATACCGTAAAATTTGTTGCTCGGAAAACTAAAAGAATACTTAAAATTGTAGAAATTGTAGAGAATTGTTTTCGTAGGGAGATGAGATTCTTGATTGATATGTTAAAATGAGAAAGCCTTCTTTTATAGGCTTTAGAAAACGTGTAGCAATTATGAATAAAACGGTAATGTCTAGGAATTAAGAATGTAACGACCATTACGAGTAATGAAAAGTAACGACCATTTCAGATTAAAGGCAGTAACGGATATTTTTGTGAATAAATACGACGGCTCTTTATTTTTCGAATTAAGAAGACAACGGCCATATTCTTAATAAAGGAACATAACGGTTATTTTTTTACGAAAAAAAATATATATATAACAACCATTTTGTAAGTGGAAGAAATTTCCTTAAAAAATATTTTACCAAAAATAAAATACCACACTCACACTCGCGCACGCACTCGGACTCTAGCTCGGCTCGGCACGGCAAGCCAGGTCGGACGGACGGCGGCAGCGGCAGCGCGCGTGTCTGGTATCACATTTGCCTAGGTCCTCTCCCCTTCCACAAAAGTGGGTGCCCCTTGGGCCCAAATAACAAACTCTTCATTATTTATACCTCTTTAAAATATTATAAAAAAGCAATGTGGGACAAGGCACAATTCCCAACATCTATTTTTTAATAAATTTCATTTTTTTTTCAACAATCCCCTACTTGAATTTTATATAAAAAATAATTTTCATCGAGCAACCGATCAATTAAAAATTATACGATTGTGCATAAGCAAAAAGGTGTCTATCGACTTGAACCTTTGCATAGTGTTGATGCTTTAGAATATACTAGAGTAACTCGTAGTTTTGAACTCTATCTCTAACAATCATCACACACACAACCTTTCCAAGGTGTAGTTTGAAAAAGCCCGTGCTTTACGGCCATACACGTGTATCCCAGTATAGTGAACGCTCTAGTAAATTTTGCCCAAAAAATTTTCATAGGAAGCGGCCACACTTCCACATTCACATAGGTGAGTCTATCAAGAGTACTTCTGTAACAATATAGAATGAGATTTGATTAATAGCATGATACATCTCATATCACTTCATGACTTGTTATTACCCTTTGAACTTATTTCTTGGGATCTCCAGTCTATAAGTTGGGTTACCATCATAAGTGACTCTTCATTACGTTAGGGCATTAATCCCATTCCTTTTGAGGTTTTGCCTTCTCTTGGTAATCCTTTCGTCAAAGGATCTGCCAAATTTTCATCGAATGTACATGATCCACTCTTACTACTCCGTTGAAATGCTCTAACAAGACTATGCTTACGACGTACGTAGCCGTCTCTTGCCGTTGTATGATTTGAATCTTTGCAATAGCCGCGGTACTATCGGCTGTGGATCAAGCAGTTGGTATCGGTCTTTTCCCATAAAGGGATCTCGGCTAACAAACTTCTTAGCCGCCTGGCTTCCAGCGGTGGCTAGTGCTATCATTTCGAGACTCCATTGTAGATTGAGCCAATATTGTTTGTTTCTTAGACTTCGACGAAACTCCAGTATGTTAAAAATATAGCCACTAGTTGCTTTAGGTCTTCGATAAAGTGTTCCAATCTGCATCGGGCTGTATCCTTCTAAAACAGCGAGAAACTTATTATAATGTAATCCAAGGTTCATAGTTCTCTTAAGGTATCTCATAACCCTTTCAATAGCATTCCAATGCTCTACACTAGGTCTCTTGGTAAACCTACGTAGTAGTCCCACACAAGCTATAAGCTATGTCCGGTCTAGTGCAATCAGTGGTGTAACGTAAGCTACCAATGATGCTCGCATACTCGGTTGTCTAACACCGTCTCAGGTGTTCTTGAACAACTTTACACTAGGATCATGCGAGTACATGCGGGTTTACTGATTAAAGTAATTATATTTCTTTAAGATCTTACTCAATGTAGTGAGATTGATCTAGAGTAATTCCCTTTTCGACCTAGTTATTTTTATACCAAGGATTACACTGCTAACTTCCAAGATCTTTCATATCAAAATTAGCTCTTAACAACATTTTGACATTATTCACAACATAAATATTTGAACCAAAAATAAGCATGTCATCCACATATAAACATATAATAGTGCAAATATTATCTTCTAATTTATAGTAAATGCATTTGTCACTTTCATTTATTTTGAATCCATGTGAGATAACTAGATTATCAAATTTTTCATGCCATTGCTTAGGTGCTTGTTTTAGACCATAAAGAGATTTATCTAATTTACAAACTTTATTTGCTTGCCACAGGATAACAAAACCTTGAGGTTGATCCATTATAAATTTCTTCTTCTAAATCACCATTTAAGAAAGCGGTTTAACATCCATTTGATGTACTACTAAATCATAGATAGCGGCGAGAGAAAAGTACACGTATAGAAGTTATTCGTGTAAGCGGTGAAAAGGTATCAAAGAAATCTACATTTTCCCTTTGCCTATATCCTTTAACTACAAGACGAGCTTTATATTTTTCAATAGTACCATCGGTTTCAATTTCTTTTTTAGTATCCATTTACATCCAATGGTTTTGCAACCGGAGGTAAGTCAACTAAATGCCAAGTCTTATTATATTGAAGTGAGTCCATTTCATCATTTATGGCTTCTTCCCATAAGTTGGCATCTAAAGAAGATAATGCTTCTTTAATAGTTTGGGGATCTTCCTACAGGTATAGCGTAAAAATCAGACCCAAAATCCTTAAGGGTTAGAACTCGTTTACTTCTTCTAATTTCGGTGTTTAATTCTTCGGTTTGATCACTAGTTCTAGTTATAGGTAAACTACTAGAAGACGAGCCCATTATTCTTAATTTTAAAGAAACCTATGTTCATAAAAGTCATCATCATTTGATTCTATAACTACTTGATTTTTTTAAGTCATAGAATTTATAAGCTTTACTATTCAAAGCGTATCCTATGAATACACATTCATATGCTTCTACTTGCAAGTTTATTTCTTTTAGGATCAGGGATCCTAACATAGGCTAAACAACCCCAAGTTTTAAAATAAGTTAAATTAGGTTTCTTATTTTTCAAAATTTCATATGGTGAAATTTTATTTGTAGGTGGCACTCTATTTAGTACATAGCAAACACTTAATAAAATTTCTCCCGCAATGGGAGGCGGCCACCGAGTTTAATAAAATTGCAACAAGCGGTTCCAAGGTAAAAGTTCTATTTTTTCTTTCGGCTTTGCCATTCATTTCAGAGAATAAGGTGCGGTTTTTCATGAATGATTCCATGAGTTTTATAAAAATCATTAAAGATATTGGAATCATATTCGGTGACTCTATCACTTGAAACCTCTTTATTTTTCTATTAAGTTGATTTTCAATCTACTATAAATATTTTAAACATGTCAAACGCTTCACTTTTATTTTTCATTAGATATACATAAGTGTAATCACGAGCATCTATAAAAAGTTATAAAATATCGTTTTCCATTTCTTGTTAAATTTCCATCAAGTTCACATATATCCGAATGAATTAATTCTAAAGGTTCGGATTCTCTAACTACTGATTTATGTGAAGTTTTGGTTATTTTAGCTTGACTACAAAAATCACATTTTTCGAAATCATATAAAGATAGTTTAGGAATTAGTTCTAAACTACTCATATTCTTGATTATGCGTTTATTAACATGACATAGTCTAGCATGCCAAATATTAAAAGAACTCAACATGTAAGCAGAAGAAGAAGTTTTATTGATTTCAACATTTAATTTAAACATGCCATCAGTGGCGTACCCTTTCCCAACAAATATATTATTTTTAGTTATAGTATATAAATCAGCCCCTATGGTTTGAGTAAATCCAGCTTTGTTAAGAAGATAGCCTGAAACTAAGTTCTTTCTCATCTACAGGTATAC
Source organism: Hippophae rhamnoides (assembly GCA_033030585.1). NCBI lineage: Eukaryota > Viridiplantae > Streptophyta > Magnoliopsida > Rosales > Elaeagnaceae > Hippophae > Hippophae rhamnoides. Next base: position 23,917,029 of record CM065430.1, read on the forward strand.
GGGACATCCTTCAAGATGACGGTTTTCCCAGAGGTAAACTTAAACCACCTCACGGTACCCGATGACTTTAGTGGAGTGGGAGTCAGCGAAGAAGACTTTCTTATCCTCGAGAATCGAATAGGATTTGAACATGTCTCGATCATAGCAAACATGGCGAGAAGCACCGGTGTCTACCCACCACCCTCGGATCCTTGGCCAACAAAATTGACTTCAGATATCATAGCAATAAGTTGATCTTCGGTAAGGTTCGCTGTGGGCGGGGACGATTCTGTTCGGCGGTTCCTAGCCAGTGGCCAGGTCTATTACAACTATAACACATGAATGTGTTATTGTAAGGGGGTTGAGGTCCATTACTGGGGAGGATAGCTTATTTCTATTTTGGTGGTGGCGGTTTTGATTATTACTACGATTATGAGTTTTCATATTTCTACCTTTAGGTTTAATTGTGAGGAAGGTTTCTTATTGGTACTATTATTTGAGACTACTGAAGTACTTCATCTCTTTGGTCTTGTTTTCTAGCTTCTTCTTCTATTCTTAAACGTGTTATAAGACTTTCTAAAGAAAATTCCTTTGTTTATGCCTAAGTGTATTCTTAAAATCTTTCCAAGCGGTAATTTATCTATTATAACACTACTCGGGCTCGGCTCGACACGGCCGATCGGTCGATTAGACGGACGGCGGCGGCCATGGCAACGTGTGGTATCACATTTGCCTAAGTCTCTCCCCTTCCTGAGTGGGTGCCGCTTGAGGGCGATCCCAATAACAAACTCTTCACTATTTATACCTCTTTAAAATATTATAAAAGAGTAATGTGGTACAAGGCACAATTCCCAACATCTATTTTTTAATAAATTTCATTTTTTTTTTCAACAATAAGAGAAGAGAGGAAAATGGCACCATTATGAGATCATTTTTATAAATTGAATTATAAGTCGTGTATCAATTACAGGATAGTCATCAATTGCATTAAAATGCTTTGACAAAAATTAACACTTCAAACTCATGTTGCTCACATTTCCGACACAATGCTGCGTCATATTTCTCAACAGCTTCATCACCTAATATCCATATGCAATGCCTACACAATGATGCAATATCTAGTAAGGTAAAACATTAAGAAAACAAAAGTATACTTTGATTAAAAATTTATGAGCATTTTCTGTTGGATTTTTCTCTTGATTTGAAAGAGTCCAAGGGAAGCCCATGTAGCTTAAAATCTCATGGAGTAAGAAGGAGAAATTATGTCATTTCATTGCCTTAATTAATAAATCCATTTAGGGTTTGTTTTGTGTGGAATTCTGAAGAGAAAAAAAGAGGACACCAGCTAGAGAAATCTACAGACCGACGTTCTTCCACACGGTATGATACAGATGAGTATGTGTTATTGACAGATGAAGGAGAACCTCAATGTTATGCAGAATCGATGGAAGATGAAAATAGAGCACACTGGGTTGGTGCTATGGAAGATAAGATGCAGTCATTATATGACAATCACATGTTTGAGCTGGTAAAGTTGCCTAAGGGTAAGAGAGCGTTGAAGAACAAGTGGGTCTACAGGGTGAAGCAAGAAGAACAAAATTCACAACCACGATACAAAGCTGGGATCGGTCGCAAGGGATTCATGGGGAGAAAAGGTATTGATTTTGATGATATTTTCTCTCTGTTGTGAAGATGTCTTCCATACATACGTGTTGTTCTAGGTTCAGTTGAAGAAGCTTGGATTTAGAAATTGAGCAAATGGATGTGAAAACTGCCTTTCTTCATGGTGAGTTGAAGGAAGAGATTTATATGGAGCAGCTAGAGGGTTTTGAGGTTAAAGGAAAAGAGGATTATGTATACCGATTAAAGAAAAGCCTCTACGGGTTGAAGCAAGAACCTAGACAATGGTATAAGAAGTTTGAGTTAGTTATGAGGGAGCATGGTTACAAGAAGACTCCTTTTGATCATTGTGTTTTTGTGCAGAAATTCTCTGATGATGATTTTATCATTTTATTGCTCTCTGTTGATGACATGTTGATTGTTTGCAGAAATTCTTCAAGAATTGATAATTTGAAGCAGCAGTTGAGTAAGTCCTTTGCCATAAAGGACTTGGGGGCAGCAAAACAAATTCTTGGTATTCGACTTTGTCGAGACAAGAAAAGAAATAATTTGTACATGTCACAGGAACGGTACATTAACAAAGTACTTGAAAGGTTTCATATGGATAAAGCTAAAGTGGTTTCTTCTCCTTTATCTAATCACTTTAACTTGAGATCAAGTCAAGGCTCTTCAACAGATAAAGAGAAGGAAGATATAGAAAATGTTCCATATGCCTCAGTAGTAGGAAGCTTAATGTATGCAATGGTGTGTACGAGGCCAGACATAGCTCATGCAGTTGGAGTTTTTAGTCGTTTTCTTTCGAATCCAGGAAGAGAGCATTGGGATGCAGTAAAGTGGATTATGAGATATCTTCGAGGTATTTCCAAGTTAACACTTAGCTTTGGAAGTAGAAAACCAGTTTTAATTGGATACACTAATTCAGATTTGGCAAGAGATGAAGATTCTCGTAAGTCTACTTCAAGTTATCTAATTACTTTCTCTGGTGGAGCAGTTTCTTGGCAATCGAGATTGCAAAAGTGTGTTGCACTTTATACAGAAGAGGCGGAGTTTATTGCAACAACGAAAGCTTATAAAGAGTTGTTGTGGATGAAACAGTTCTTGAGAGAACTTGGTTTCAAACAGCAAAAATATGTGCTATTCTGCGATAATCAGAGTTCTATTCACCTAGCGAAGAACTCGGCATTTCACTCAAGATCAAAGCATATTGATGTGAGGTATCATTGGATAAGGGATACTCTTAACAATAAGTTGCTTGAACTTGAGAAAATCCATACTGATGAGAATGGATCCGACATGCTGACAAAAGCAATGTCAAGAGAAAAACTTGAAGTTTGTTGTTCAATTGTCGGGATGGCGGATCTCTCCATCTAATTGGAAAATGGGGAGATTTGTTGGGTTTTCCTCTTGATTTGGAAGAGCCCAAGGGAAGCCCATGTGGCTTAAAATCCCATGGAGTAAGAAGGGGAAATAATGTTATTTCATTGCCTTAATTAATAAACCCATGTAGGGTTTGTTATGTGTGGAATTCTGAAGAGAAAAAAAGAGGGCAACAGTTAGAGAAATCTACAGAAAAGAAAAGCAGAAAAGCTCTCAATTTTTTCTCTCCAGTAAGCTTTCATCAAGTGCTCCGATGGAATGTTCTTAGTGGTCCGATTAAGCTGAAATTTTGCAGGCAGGTTCACGACTCAAGACTCTTTAATCTGTACGGTGGGATTTGGATTTGGCTCACCGGTTTGGGAAATTCTGAGCATTGAACAGTGACTACGAATTGGGTTAGATTTCTCCATTTTTCTTGAAATAATTGTTAGTTTCCAAGAAGTGTATTCTTGATGATGTTTTTGATTGTTTGCCTCTAGTTTTACCTAGAGAGAACTGTTGTACAATTGTTTCTTGATAGTGGAAGTTTTGGAGAGGAGTGTCGTTTTTGTTTTCTTCCTACACCGGGAAGGTTTTTTCACGTAAATTACTTGTGTTGATTTTGTGCATGTTTCATTTTAAGCTCTATTTATTTGTTTCCTAAAAGATTCACACAAAGAAGGAGAATAGGTTTAATTTCGCTGTTTAGAACTTGATTAAGTTCGAATTGAAATTGTGATTCTCCTTACATTTTCAAGGGTTACCTTGCACGAGTTAGTAATACATTTGCTCTTTGTAGATTTGAAAGAAAACCCACAGCTCCCTATCCATTATATCTAAAAGTAGAAATTGTAATAACATTTTCTTCTCGATCTTGGAACCCATCAACGGTGATAATTTTAATAGAGAAATCATTATGATCTTTTGCAGTGTACTTTTTTAATCTCATCTTCAATTGCTTTAACTTGAGAGTTGTATTGCCACTACTATATAAATTATCTTAACAAAACTGAGGCACTTTCTAGCGCCATTTAATCTAGTAAATTGACTACATGAACTGAAATAAAAGAGGTGGGAAGGTGTATATACAAGTTGAAGATGTGAGACAACAGTTGATTTCCTATACAATCAATCCTATTCTTTATAAATTCAGCATAGGTCAAAGGCTTGTTGCATTTTCTTTCTTTCTACAATTGCATTTTCATACAACTTGATACGAATATATATACACTTAAATACTTTTATCAATTGAGATATTTGTTCTAACTTGTGTTATGATTGATTAAAAATAATATTAGGTTTGTTAGTTAAAATAAGAGGTGCCTAATTTAGAAGAAAATTCATGGAAGGTGGCTTACCATATTGTCAAAGATGGAGGTGCCTAACCTTGTTTGAATAAAGAATAGGAAAATTAGGTAGCCTAATTTTGTTGAATGAATAAATGTTTGGCATATGAAATGAGAACTTGAAGGCTATAAATATGGCTTCATTTCTTCATTGATAATCATCCCAAAAATAGAGAAAAGCTTGTATGAGAAGTTCTTAAGTGAGAGAATTTTGTGGGAAAATTCTCTTGGGCTTGTAATTGCTCTTGTCTTTTGGATGTGTGAGAAAATTACTGAGAGTGTGGTTGTAACAATTTTTCACATAGTGAATTCTTCTCTGGTTGTCTTTTGACAACAAAAGTGGTTTTTCTCTAATTTGGAGTTTCCATTATGATTCTTGTGTTGTGTATTATCTATTTCTCTATTATTTGATATTCTGTTAAGGAAGATCTTGAGAGTAGAATTTATAACTATACCATTTTATCCAAATTTTCTAACAACTTGTGATTAATTTGCCTCTAGCTATTGCGTTATCTACATAATAAATGTGATCCAAGTATATTTAGTTCTCATTCAGAGCTCAATCTCCACGTGATGTGTATAATCGCCAATGGTTCGTATAACTAAAACAACCTATGACAACTCCCATGCACGCGGAAACAACCCAAATGAATATTCCAAATGAATGATATTCATTTGGATTACAAATGAATGATATTCTTTTTTACCTTAAAAGAATGATATTCCAAATGAATTACAATTCTTGCTTTATAAGTTCAAACGAATGAATAAATAGGTATACATATTATATTCATAAATATATTCATAACAAGGGAACATGCCATTAAACGTATAAAGAGAAATAAGAGATAAATACCCATGATCTATTAGCAGCTGAAATCTAATGGATCTATTATTCGTGGGTTGTTGATTTCATTTGTTTTGAAGAAGTGAACATAAATAATCTATCTTTTTTGTGTTTTCTTATTTTTTCTATTTAAAAAAATTAAAATTAAATTGTCTTAATAATTATTCATATTAAGACTTGTTTTGTAAAAGAAATAAAAAATAAAGAAAAATGTCACAAAATTTATTTAAATTAGATCATTTTTATCTTTTAATCATTTAGAAATGATACCATTTATTTACTTAACTTTGTAAAAAGGATAAATTAAACAAAAAAACATATTATTTTAATGATATTTTATGTCTTTAATAATGATAAAGTCACATATAAAAAATCTTAAAATATGTTTTTAATTTTCACTATTTTATTTTAATATTTTATTAATTTTTAATTTTTACTAAAAATTAAAATATATTTAAATAAATTTTTGTTTGAATTTTATTCTTTTTTATTTTTTCTTAAAATATTTCATATTAAATTTCACTTTTATGATTGTTAATGAGTCATATTTTAATCACATTTTAATTATTTAATAGAAAATAATAATATTTTAAATAAAAAGTCATTAAAATAGTATAATTTTGTTTTTGTTTGACCATTTTTATAATGTTAAGAGATTAAATAACATTATTTCTAATATGAATGACTAAATAATACAAATGACATACTCTAAAGATTTTCTAACACCTCACTCTTAAAAATATAAAAAATTAAAATTAAATTAATTCCTACCGAAACTAAGTGCACTACTCCATTTCTTGTGTTGAGTAAAATTTAGAGTACAAAACTAATATTGGACTCAAACAAGTAAATAAATTACTTTTATTATACCCACAATAAAAGACACTATAACACTTTTCAAAAATCACTTACAATTTGAAGAGAAATATAAACACTCAAAAAGAAAACTCATAACTCAAACTCAAACTAAGAATACAAAGACTTGTTTTTTTAAGGGATACTTAACCCAAATGCAATTGAGACTATTTATAGTCCTTACCATGCAATCTACACCATACAAATATAAATTGACGGAATAATTCTAACGATACATTATTATCACATTTTACAGTACACTTCTCTTAAAAAATCTCCTTTCTTTATTCTTCTAGAGTTTTTTCTTAAAAAAACTTTCTTCAACACGGATTGTGCTTTTATCCCCTTAAGCTTTGTATTGGGTTGGGAATGATCTTCAACACTCCTCTCTAATACTAGCTCTCACTATTTTTACTCTACCGAGCTGACAACGAAACATTTTGAACTTGCTAATGCTCAAGCCTTTTGTGAACAAGTTTGCAACTTGATCATTTGTCTTGATTTATATCATCTCAATTTCTTCTTGCAGAACTTTTTCTCTAATAAAATGATAGTGTACTTCAATATGCTTAATTCTTGCATGAAAGACTGGATTCTTCGCCAAACAAATTGTTGATTGATTGTCACAGTATAACGAAACTACACAATCTATTGGTTGATGTAGATTATTCATTAGTCATATCAACCATATACTCTCTTGAGTTGCCATTGTGGCTACTCCATACTCAGCTTCAATGGTTGATGATGATATTGTCGATTGTCTCTTACATAGTCAGCATGGTAGTAACCAACTAACTTTTTCTCTATACCTTTCTTGTACAAAAGACCATAGTCAATTGTACTTTTTACATATCTCAGTATTTGTCGAAATGCTTCCAAATGAAGTTTCTTTAGATTTTGAATGTACTAACTCATCACACTAACTAAATAAGAAATGTCAGTTTAAGTAATGGTTAAGTAGATCAAACTGCCTACCAATTTTTGATACATTGTTACATCTTCCAAATATTTTCTTTCATGCTTACACATTTTGGCATTTGGGTCTATCGACATCAAAATCAACTTGCATTCAAGCATTTTGAACCTCTTCAACAAATCTTTGGAATATTTTTATTGACAAAGAAAAATATTCCTTCTTGTTTGCGATCAACCTCTAGACCAAGGAAGTGCTTGAGCTATCCAAGTTCCTTCATCTAAAAATGGACTGATAAATTCTCCTTTGTTCAAAAAAATTCTACCTTATCATCATCGGTTATGATTAAATCATCTACGTATACTAACACGATAGCTAGCTTTCCTTCATTGGATTTGACATAAAAGTTGAAGTCTGTAAGTGTTACTGAATAACCACTATGTATCAAAAATTCAGCAATCTTATCATACCACGCCCTAGGTACTTGTTTCAATCCGTAAAGCGCTTTTTGCAGCTTACACACATATTCAAGATTATCTTGGCTCTGAAAACCCATTAATTGGATCATGTAGATCTCTCGATCTAGCTCTCTATTAAGAAAAACATTCTCCACATCCATCTTCTACAAACTCCAGTCTTTGTTGGCTATAAGTGTAAGTAGGACTCGTACAGTTGTAAGTTTATCCATCGGACTAAACATTTCATCATAGTCTAGTCTATAATGTTGAGAGAAACCATGAGCTACCAATTGTGCCTTGTACCTCTCAATTGACCCATATGGATGATGTCTTATCTTATAAATCCACTAACAATATATGTGTTTCACACCTTTTCGCTTCCGCACTAGATCCCAAATTTTATTTTACTGAAGTGCATTGATCTTTTTCTTTCATAATTGTCATCCACTCAGAACTTTACGATGCTTCTTTGAATGTCTCAAGTTTTATTATAGTTGTTTCTTTAACTATGGATGCATTGACATATTTGGGATTTGACCTTCGTGTTCTTGTTGACCTTCGGAGTTGAGATCATATAGTTGATTCTTCTGTTTCACTAGGCCCGCCTTCTTTGTTTAATTAGTTGTTGATATATGCAAATTTTTCAAGGATTCTGAGTTACTCTTTGTTTGACTTCATCACCATTTAGATCTTCTCATTAATTTGAACTTGGTTAGAATTAAACAATATGCTCCCCCATCTTTTGTTGCAGCATGTCTCCGAGGTCTCTTGATTTTGAAAACACCTCCTTCTCTAAGGACCACCAAGAAGATGCTTCATCCAATACCACATCTGGTGAAGTGTAACATCTTTCATAACATTTCTACCCTTCTTTGGTTGTCGTATCCCATAAAGATACATCTAACTGTTGGTAAAATTTGGAGTATACAACTATAAGTTTACTAATATTGGACTCAAATAAGTAAATAAATTATTTGTATTATACCTAAAATAAAAGACATTATAACATTTTTCAAATATCACTCACAATTTGAATAGAAATACAAACACTCAAAAAGAAAACTCACAACTCACATTCAAGCTAAGAATACAATAACTTATTATTATTTTTTAAGGGATGTTTAACTCAAATGTAAGAAGGCTGTTTATATTACTCACTATGAAATCTACAACACACAAATATAAAATTGAAAAATAATATTAAGAATATATTATTATCATATTTTACACATTTTTTCTAAAATATCTTCTTTCTATATTCTTTTAGAATTTTATCTTAAAAACAACTTTCTTCAACATAAATTAAGCTTTTACATTTTTTTAGAGTTTGTAATGGATTGGGATTGATTTTCAATAATAAAATTTTTGTTTTTCTTGAAACAAATTTACTAATCAACTTACAAAAATAACTAGCGGATTATATGCTTCCGTCGCAATAGCTACTGAACACAAGCATTATTGGAAAAAAAATGTCAATGTCAAGTCACATAATTTTTTTTCTTTCGAACAATAGTTTTTTTAATACTTTTTTATGCAAACAATAAATAACCATTAATTAAAATAATTAAACTTATTTTTTAATCGCATGTATTTTTTTTCCCCCACATATGTTAATGCGGTACAACTACAAATTAATGAAAAAGACATATAAAGTGGGAATACCTTAATGATATCGTGTTAAAAGTAAAAATCTATTTATTATAAATTATAAGTAATATTAAATAGTATTATTAGTGATTAGAGTGAGATTTTATCTTATGAAAAATTATTAGTTCAATGTAATTTTTAAATATAATAATTATATTGGATTAACTTTTTGTAATATAACATTGTCTAATTTATCCTTTCGGTCTGAAAGTTAGTTTTTTTTACTCTGCAATTAGGGAAAAGCCAAAGGTGAATATGTGGAAAAACGTTGCTGTTTTTTCTGTGGTGGTTGCTGAGGTATGAAGTCGGTGATATGTCCTTTTTTTTGTTTTTGGATTATTAGGTATAAAAGAAGTTCATGATGAAGGTTAATGGAGAGAGTGTTATTTGAGTCCACAAAAACGGTAGGCACTTGTTATTGTCTCTAAAAAGACCTTATTATTAACCACCATGCTTTTTGACTTTCTACTTTTTATTAGTGATCACTTATATATTAACGATGAAATTAAAATTGCGCTAATGACTAAGGCCACTATGTTACGTAAATCTTTTTTTCTTTTAACAATCATTTGCAAATTAAAAAAAAATAGATTTCAATGAGAAAAAGGGTTTTATATTTTTATTAATTTGTGCTAAATAATTAAAAATCATTTTTCTACTGCTTCAATATATATATATACATATGATCTTTTAACATGTCTAATATAAGTCCTCTAGTCGGCCAAACTTAATAGAGGTGTGAAATGATTACAACTCAACAGAGAAAAACTTATTTTTAATTCCCTCTATAAATAATTTTATTTTTAATTTATTTTAATCAAAAATTATATGATCATTTTTTTATACAATATTAAAAAGCATATATTCATATTTTTTAAAGAAATTAAAAATAAAATTCTATATATGAATAAATTATAACATACAATTAAACTATTAAAGATTCATTATTGTGAAAATTCTTTAACAAAATTGATACATGCAATATTAAAAAAACATAAGTATGAGATATCTATGAATAAAGTAAACTCTTTAATATAATAAAATCTTTTTATTTATTTTTAATTTTTTTCATTATTTAAAAGCTATAAAGTGTAAGATATGTAATTATTTTAACTTATAATTGTAATTTTTTAAAAAATATTTTAGTTGTGATTTAAAAGATATATTCAAAAAGAACTTCGAGATTTTATTAGATTTCTTTTATAATTTCTTGCGATTATAAAAAAATAATAGATATGTTATTATATATTTTATTAAAAAAATTAATAAAACACGTATTACTCTTTAACCTGTGTATACATTAATTGAAGATGCGTTAAGTGATCTAAAAAACTATCAGGAAAATATAAAATAGTATTTTTAAAATTTATAATCATAAAAATAATATATATTTATGATTATTTTATATATTTTTATTATTAAAAAATTCATTTCATATTGAATTAGATTATAATTATTTAAACATATTTAACATTAAATCTTATTTAATTTAACACTATCTAAATAATTATTGTTTTAATTATTATAAATTTTAACATCGTTACTTTTTGTGATTTTCTTATTTGATTGGGAGATGTTTTGCATGATTTCGTTGGATCAAACCCTTGCTTTCGCCCATATATATGTATTTGGTTTAAGTTTTTAATTTTTCTTGAGTAAATAATTAATTTATTTTATTAATATAATATTTTCACATATCACACTTTACTATTAAATTCGCTAATATACAATACTTTTTATTTATTTATTTCAGTTAAACCCAAATTTGAGTAGATCATATTGAACGAAATCAAACACTAAGTACTAAAGAATTTTTAATGCAAAAGTTCCAATGCAAAAAGAACTTGCTGAAAAGGGGAAAAGAAGGCAGAAAAAAAAAAAGATATGTCCACCATTCTTTTATTAATTGATATTTCCGTAATTGGAAGACAATTGCGTCTTCATAAGAAGTACCATTCAATTGATCCACTTAATTTATGTCTTTCCTAACATTAAAGGAAAACTCCTTTCTTTCAATAATTTGTGTCAATATTCCATAATATTTGACATATCAAAATTGTAACGTAAATAGTTGAAGACTCAATCAAGATAACAATGATGAATACAATTTTAAAGTAGTTCTACCTTTGTAAGACTTACATCTAATGTTCAACCCATAACAAGCTTTATTGATATTCTTGATTACATTTCTCAAGCACAATGCATGCCACGAGAGTTTCAAGATCAACTCTATCTCTACCTTCCTTCATATACTTTCTTGGCCATCCACTTCCAAGAGATTTTTAGCACTTTTATTAAATGTTTTCAATCTCCCTTACGACACACTAAGCCCCTTCTATATATAGATCCATTAGATAGGTTAATAATCACCTTAACTAACTTTATAACTTTATCACAAGATAGATGTTAGTTATTACAATATCATAAAATATATCGGATTCTATCCTCTACATTACACTGAGGTTAATACAATAAGCTTGTTTAGAGCTATCTTCAATAGATCTACACCTTAGTGACAAGCTATGCATCAATTTTTTGTTGATGTTGCATGTCACACATACCAATTCCTTGCACAACTAGAACTTTGTGGTGGTAACAATCGTAGTAACTATATCTGTTAGATTATGATCGGTGTGGATCTTTTTCAAATCCATTAGCTTTCTCTCCAACTAGTCCTTAGTGAAATGGAACTTAACATCAACATGCTTTGTTCTATTATGGAACTATGATTTCTTAGATAAGTGAATTGCACTTTTGTTATCATAATTCACAACCATAGTCCCATGTTCCAAGCCTAGTTCTTTAGTCGTGCCCCTTAGCCATATTAGCTTCCTTCATTTCCTCTTATGCAACTATATATTCAGTGTATGTAGATGACGATGCTACCACATATTGTAATGTTTCCTTCCAACTTACTAACCCTTATCAAATTCGAAAAACTACCTAATTAAGAATCTTTTTCTATCTATATCACATGTATATAAGAGTCTACATACGCCACCACCTTATCTAATCTCAAAGTACCATCAAACAACAAGTCTTCATGATTGGTACCTTTCAAGTTTCATAAACCTGAACACCTACTTAATTGCCTCCTAGTGAGCTTTCCTTGGCTTACTCATGTATCTGCTCACTAAACTAGAACAGTGAGCTAAGTTTGGTTTAGTACGTACTATTAGGTACATTAATCACTTCTATGAATTGACATAGGAAATCTTATTCATATAAGATTTTTCTTCTTCAGTCTTAGATAAATCATGCATTGATAACTTAAAGTGTTGAATTAATGAGGTACTTACTTGTTTTGCTTCTTCCATGTGAAACCTTAGTATCAGCTTTTGAATGTAAGTGTGGTGAGTTAAAAACAATTTCTTTTTGCCTCGCTCTCTGTAAATCTTTGTACCAAGGATCTTTTTAGCAAATCTAAGGTTTTTTTATCTCAAATTTCTTATTCAATAATCTCTTAACATGTTGTACCACCACTTTACTATTATTAACAACTAGCATATCATCCACATATACTAATAGATAGACAGTAATACTATTATTTGTGTTTTTATAGTGCATGTAGTGATCGAATTTACTTCTATTGAAACCAAGCTTCATCACATATATGTTTTTCTTCAATACAATAATAAAAATAATAAAAATAAGTAAATAAAAAAGAATAAACACGATATATATGATATAAATAATTTGTTTACAATAATACAAGTTAAATAAATAACTACATCATACAATATATGATACAAATAATAACATAAGTTAAAGTTAATAAAGTGTATTATACAAATAAGTATGCAAAATATTAAATAAAAATGGTTAACAAAAAATAAAAATAAAAATAAATTAAAGTAGTAAATAAATAAAAATAAAGAAAAGGACAATTAAGTTAAAATAAAAATTAAAGTTAGTACAAAAATAAAATAAGAAATAAATATATAAGTCAATTAAAAAAATAGTTAGAATAAAAATAACAAAACAAATTAGAATTTTTTAATTTTTTATTTAATATTTAAGTTCATCTAATAAATAAGATAATTTTTTATTTTCAAATTTTTTTTAATTTTTAAAATTTTAAAATAACTAAATTCAATTAATAGCCTAAATAATTTTTTAAAAAATAATCAATAAATAAGATATTAATTTTCATTTTTTTTACGATTTTTTACTTTTAAATTTTTTTGAATTTTTTTATAATTAATATCTAAGATCAACTAATAAATTAAAAATTAACTTTTAGATTTTTTTACTATTAAAACCCAAAAATAACAAAAATAAAAATCATAAATATTTACAAAATAAAAGCTTTTTAGATATTTTGGTAATAAAAATTTAAAAACCTACTCCACTCAAGCAACGATACCAAAAATTTGATGTATGAATTTTTATTTTTAAAATAGCACCCAAATACATGAACCACTTTGTAAGAATACATTTCCAAAATTGGTCTATAAAGGAGCTACACAATTTTAAATAATTCAATAAAACTTTTAAAAATGAAAAATAAACATAAAAATTCTATCATAATATTTGAATTTTGAAAAAAAAAATTAATCTAAATAACAAAAATAATAAAATGATAGAAGATATGTTAGTTCACACAAATTACAGATATATATGCAATTAATAAATCAATGAAGAATTATGCGATATTTAAACAGTTGATTATATTTGGTAGAATTAATTAGATTAATGAAATATAAATTCATATTATTGATTCTTTTTTATATGTATAAAGAAAACCTTCTTTCGGACCATTATTATTTATTAATTAAATCACTTAACAGTTTCAATCGAATCATTTGTTAATTTAATTTAATTATATTTATTTTTTAATAAATTATCAAATCATTCAACTTGTCAATTTCAATCGAGTTGAAAATTTATACTCATATGTAAGCTATTTAAATTAGATTTTAGATTAATGTATCTAAATTTTAAGTTTCATATTTTAAATCTATTAGGAGAGAGATGTTCTCAATGTATTTCTCAATAAAAAATCTTGTAAAAATATTTGAAATAAAATCATGAATCTAAATTAGATCTAGATTTATATTTCTAAAATCTTATTTTCATATTTTAAATTCATTACAAAAAATATGTTATCAATATATTTTTCAATAATTAATTTTGTAAAATCTTGAATATAAAATAATCTATATTTAATTGTTATTTAAATTATTTGCCTAAATAATGTATACAAGCATATAACATAACTAAAATTTTATTATCACATTTAGCAAGACATGTTAAAAATAATAAATTATTAATAACAAATTCAAGAAATACAATATTGTTTATTGAAAAAAAAATAACAAAACAGATTAGATTTATATAAAAAAAATAGATAAATATATTATGCTTTATAGAAGAGGTATTAATCTTCACGATACTTCCTAAATTACAACAATTATTTCATACTATTTGATTTGAATAACTCTTTTTTACTTTTTCTTATTTAGGATAACTTAATCTAAATTATTTATATACTAAACATGCTCTAAAAAATTAGGAGAACTTGAAGAATAAACTACTAAAGCTAAAATGAAGAACTAGCTGAAAAGTCAGCTCGGTTGGGATGTACGTGAGAAAACACTAAAAAAATGAGAAAAAAGAATTGTGAAGTCACGCGTTATGGTATACTTTTTCCATCATCACGACATGTATTAATTCTAATATGCATTCAATTATGATATGAAAAACTCACCTTATGACCCACATTAATCACCATTAGGGTCCGTGTTATTTGTTTATCTTAAATGTTTTTATATATTCCACCCTCTTATATTTGATTAATACATATGTAAGGTTTATTTATATTTATTATTTTATTCTTTTTGGTTATCATTGGTGATTTCAAGTAACATAAAATACATAGGATTTTAACCTGTACGTTACATTAAGGATGTTAATATGCTTAGAGCTATCTTCAACAAAAGTAGGATTGATAATTACATTTAGGTTGCACACAAAGTTATATATTGTGATAAATTATAAGATAAATGCATTTTTCTTGTAATGCATGCCTCGATAATTATCTTTGTAACAGATAGAAGCTTAATTGTTCTAACATTAATCATATGGTTCATCATGTTTATCTTTAATTCCCATGCAAATGACGTAGCATAGTCAAAGGTTTCAAGAAAAAACGTATTTATCAGACAAGGTTTCAAGACAACATTAATTACCTATGTAACCGACAAGGTTTCAATCAAAATTTATTAACTTCTACTACAAGTATAAATCATCTTCTTTCTTTTAATTTTAATAAAATTTAAAAATAATTTATTAAAAATAATTTATTTAAATTTACTTTAATTTCACAAATTAAATACATTAATAATTTTACTTAAAATTAATATATTTTAAATACATTACTTATATATTTGTAGACACTTTAATCATTTTAGGTAAATTTTGATGATTTTAGTTTACTTTATTTTTCACCTTTTAAAAATATTTTAAGATATTTTTATTTTTAAATATCTACTTGCGAGCTCCTTGCTAGTAAGATTCATTTTAATTTAATTTAAGTTTCTATATCCTAAAACAAATTAACTAAAAATAATTAAAAAACATGACTAATATATCAAATTTGTGAGAGTAAAATACGAAAGTGTCATGCTGCTCATTCATTACATAGGAAAAAACTACAACTTATTGATTAACATGAATTGTACACAATGAATATGCAAGTATACATATCACAACAAATAATATAATGTCACGTGCCATGTGATGCGATATAATCCACGGTTACGACTTGCATGGCACCCCGGTGAAAAGAATGGACGAATCAAGTGACAATTTATGGCACCCTTATTAACCGCACGATTAAACTTGAAATTAATGTTGTGTTGACAGGTGACATAGCCCTACCTCACCCAATACACACGGTGTTGCACTATTGGCCCTATTTGTTTACGTGGCATCCATATGACATGTTTAGTCAGCTCCCCTACTTGTATGACGTTCCAGTGACATCTTCATCTAAAACAATTTATCGACTATGTCACTGCCTAAGCATATATATATATATGAACTTAGCTTTCGATCAAAAGCAAGATATCTAAGTGCATTAGGGCCTTTATGTATAAATTAAAATGCATCATTGGTCCCTAAATTTTAATTAAATTCACACTTAGATTCTCAAACATTTAAAGCATATGATTTGGTCATCAAATTTTTAAAATTTTATGTACAGGTTTCTAAACTTTTAAATCATACGATTTAGTCTCTAAACTTTTAAAACTTTATACATAGATCCTAAATTTTTGATTTACAAATATATATTTTAGAAACCAAGCTAGGATCTATACGTAAAATTTTAAAATTTTAAGAATTAAATCGTAGGATTTAAAAATTTAGAGACCTAAGTGTAAAATTTTAAAAGTTTGGACACCAAATTATATGTTTTAAAAATTTAAGAACCTATTTAAATTTAATTAAAATTTTAGTACCATCTACTTTAACCATATATATAAGTTAATATTAGTGTATGCATGTATTTTCTTAAATTTTAAATTTAGTGGATAAAAATCTTTAAAAAAAACCTTTAAAAACTATCCCCTTTTCATAATGATCAAAATAATTGAACTCCTTAATGATTTATACCAAAGACTTGGAGAAAATGGAATCTTTGACTAGCCAACGGAGATATCAATTGGGTTTCAATAATGGAAATCCTTTTATGAAAGAAACATTTTCAAATAAAAAGAGAAATAGAAAACATTTATTAATTTTCAAGATTAGATTGACACATGATCAACTTAAATTATGTTTTTCAATTCCTTTCAAAAATGTAGACATTCAATCAACAATCGAAGAGATCATCATCAATTAATGCATGGTTTGCAAAAGAACGTATAGAAGGCAAAAGATAAAAAGAAGAAAAAGTTTTGATTTTGGACGTTTTTGAAAATTACAAACCTTGTGTAAAAGTGTATTAATACTATACATATTTAGTGCTTAGGCTTTTGCATTTCATGGACGTAAAGGCAATTAAAGTATCTGCAAATTAATATATAAAAGTTATATATGCATAGAGATTAGAAGATGAAAAGGAATGGTGTTTTTTTTTAAATGCCATTACATTTTAGAATATGTATATATGAACGAATAGATTTTAGCAATGAGTCCACATTGATTAAAAGTTTGTGAAAAGAGAAGGAAGAGGTTGAGTGCACGAGTGCAAGTGGAAGTAATTAATGCTTTCTTCTTCTTCTTCTTTTCATCTAAAAGATTATTTTTTTCTTTCTTCAAAATATAAGATATAATATATTTTGCTTATTTGACTGAAATATTGTAATTAATTATATGCTAAATTAGTTTCAAACTTATAATTTTGTTTAATTAATTAGATCTCAAACTTGCAAAAATTATAATTTTGTTTCCAAACTTATGCATAAAATTGCAACTCGAGTCTTAATATAGCAAGTGTTTAGAAATTTGATTGAAAATATCATAAAATAGCAGGTACATTATGCAAATATCATGTATATATTTATATGGTCAATTATAAATACTTCCTCCTATGTTGCTTGAAATAATAAAAATGACCTTATAAGTTTGAAAAAATTTACCCCTTCTATTCACTATTTCTTAATTTTATTGGAAAAAATATTTGTAACAGTATCAAAAAACTTACAAAATTTAAGGAAAAATATTGTAATAAAATAATAATACAAGGGGTATAATTGTCTATTTTTCAAACTTGAATAGTGTTTTTACAATTTTTGAAAATAACTAGGGATTTATAGTAATTTATATATGTGTGACAATTTGTCACTCTAAATATTTTTATTCCTTTTTTTTTAAATTTTCAATAAATTAATTTACTTTCTATATTTATTTATATTTATCTTTTTTATTAATTATTTTAAATAAAAAATACATATTTATGTTGTTTTTTTACCTTGATGTAACTCTAGGGTATTTTTCTCTTATAGGTATTTATTTATCATCACCTATGTCATGTAAGTGTCTATAAAGTGTGTATTTTTTTGTTAATTTATATCTTTATTTATATTTATAGTATCAAAGATCATTAAAATTAAAATAAGATAGATTTATTTTTTAAAAAAATAGATCAATATATTAGTAAGAGCACATAAATAGAAAATTGAATAACTTTATAAGAAAATAAAAGATAAAATCTCTGAGATTTTTTTTGTATGTTTAATAAGATTTTTAGTTTTGTTATAATAATTTTAACTTTTGATGTATATAGATAGATAATTTCTTATATAAATGATATCTTTTTTATAATTAATGAAATTCTATTTTTCAACAAAAAAAAATTGTAAGACTTATACTTAACTTTTTTTTTTGTTGCTATCTACTTGTACCTAACTTGTATGCGTGATCTATACCAAAAACAAAAACCATACATAGACTATACATAAAAAAAAAATAAAAAAAAAACAATTTTTTGCTCCAACCCAAAAACCCCTTATTTAGCTCTAATAATATATAGAATATCACTAATTGGTTCTTTCCTTATTATTACATAATATATGCCTTTGCAAAGTCCAACATTAGGTCCCATGCGCACACATTCCTACGTCATTTCATACCATACAGAAGAATCACTCACCAATTTGATTCAATTGTTGTGTCCATGCAACATTCTAAGTCATCATGTCCCCTCTTTCTATTTTTCATGCAATTATAGTGTACTACAAGATATGTACATGTCTTAAAATTATAACAATAAGATATATTTAATTTTATAAAATAAATTATTGAGCTAGACGCAGTATAATTTGTTAAAATGTATAATTTTATGATTTTTAAAGTTATTATCACATATCACACTATAATTAATATAAAATAATTATATTTACTTATAGTAGCATTCCTCTCATTCATGAGTAACAAAAATTACGATAAGATCGGTTTTAATGTATGATTAATTTTTAAGATCATTTATTTTATATCATTAGAATAATTTTATTATATAAATTTTATACGTGATATATAAATCACTAAAAAATTTAAATTAAAACATTTTAATCACATAAATTTATAATTATGCGATTAAAATGTCAATTTTTTTACAATAAAAATCAGATATTTTAATCACATAATAAAATTAAATAAAAAAAATTTAAGCAGTTGGTCGGCTGGCTTTAGGTTTTTTTACATGACAATTCCAGACAAGTTTGGAAGGTGATTAGATGCCCACTTGGGTTCCATTTATTGGTGCTCCACCATAGTCTTATATACGTACGTCGAGGAATTTTTTGAAAAAAAATTCTCTCTACATTTAACTAATTTACTCGAAAAGACATTTAAAAGAACAATACGTTTATATATATCGGTCCGAATACACTCGTATCCAATTAAAAAAAATTCCTTTTATTTTTTCCTTTACAAAACATAAATTTTCTCTAAAAGCCAATAAACCCGGGTTCTTATTTTAATGGAACATATAGTATGATTCTTAAAAGAAAGGAAGCTATGTATTTAAGAAAATAAATTATATGTAGATAAATATAAAAGCATTTATATAGAACAACTTTTTTTAGGAAATTAATAATATTGCTGTAAAAACTTTTTTAGGAAATTACTCGTGGAATTGTCTTTCATTATTTAAAAAAAACTTTAATAATATTAAATTTAAATTTTAAAATATAAACGCATCTTATTTATATTATTTTAAATCAACTAATATGATTTATTAATATAATTTGTTATATTCATCTGTATCTAAAATATACCATATATTTGAATATGAGCAAGTTTACTCTCTTTTCTTTTTTCTTCTTTTTACCGAAGAGGAATTTATTTTTGCATAAAAAATTTTCTCTAGTAGATCAATTGTTATTTTTTTCTTTATTTTAAATAAATATATATGATATCAGTTACTTCATGATTTATTTCAACCCACATATATTTAAATTTAGTGTGATAATTTCTAAACTTAAATCAGATTTAGGTGTGAAAAAACTTAAGAACATTTATTAAGCCTTTATATATTATTTTAATTAAGATAAAAATAATAGAAATACTCCTGAACTCAAAGAGAGCACTTTAGGCGTGCTTCTTAACCAACCTGGTTATTAAGAGTTTTTTAGAAAGAAAAAAAATCAACATAATATATTATTTTGAGAAATTATTATTTAAGAACTTTTATAAAAATTCTTACGGTGTATAATAATGTATGCTTCCTGTGGACACTGAGAGGGCATGAATTTGAATATGATATTATATAAATGTGTGCATAAATTTACGAATGTTTAATTGTTATTCAATAAAGAATTTATTTTTAAGATGTTTATCAAATATAAAAAAAAATCATAAATATTTTAACATGTTTTGAATATTGATAAAAATAAAAAATAAAAAATAATTGCTGATGAAAGCAAGGCTAGGGAACACATGCTGCAAATGTGGCTTTTTTTTTAGCTAGAGAATCAATAATATATGTGATATATATGTTGTTACACAAGAAAGGGTCGTTTTTTCAAATCATAATATACAATTTTCCAACCAATATTGTTCTAAATTCCTTTAGCATAGTAATATCGATGCTTGAATAAATTCATCCATATCACAACATGTACACTAGCTTATTATATATTATTTTCTATATATTTGAATTTTTAATTTGATGAAATTATACTTGCTCTTTCTAATAAAGAAGACATACATTGCACTTTGATGTCGAGCTAGCTAGGTGATAGAATTATAAAAAATAAAAAAAAATCTTAATATTTGTGCATGTAGCATCATAAATATACCTTCAGATAATTTTCTTTAAAAAATAGTAATAAATCTACATCTACTTGCTTAGGTGATCATAAAGAGTCCACATGTGGTTAGTAAGCTCATAATAAATGTAACACAAATTCTCGCATGTTTGGAATTAGAATATTAATTATAAGTGTTGGAGTAGTTTAGTTATTAAAAAAAAATTATATTATTTTAATAATTAATTAAGATTATAATTCATATTAAGTCGCAAATCGAACTATATATATTTATTATCATTTATTTTAAATACATATGAACTTGTTACAATGAAAAATATAACAATATATAATAAAAAATTAAAGTTATTATATATGTTTAATAAAATTAAGTAAAAATCCTTAAAATTAAGGAAAATATTTAGGTAGGATAAATTACATAATCACATTTATATGGGGTTAAATCAATACATAACATGATTTTTTATTATTATTTGTCACCAATGAAAACAGTCATCCAATAATTATTTATATATTATCTAGTTATTAAGTGGAAATTCCATCCACAATTTATTCTTTGCTTGTTCACTAGACAGAATCACAGAAAGCTTCTTGAACTAAGTCATAGATCATCTCTAGAGCCTAGATTTGGGAAATTAAAAAAAAAAAGATAATTAATTAAGGATTTAATTTATTCCAGAAATTGGAAATTTGTAGGTGAGAATAAAAATAGGTCGCATAATGTATATGCATGTGTTTTTTTTTTTTAAATATGACTTTAAAAGAAAAAACGAAAATTACCCAAAATGTATTTTGAAAAATTATCAATGCTTATTGTCCCACAAAGAGCATATCAACATAACATTACTCACAATTTTGCATGCCACGTACACAAATTTAATTTAATAAATATTACATATTCAATTTATTTTTTTATTTTCAAGAATCTCAACCAGGTATGTTCACCTTGAAATTCCTTCCTATCTCCATCGCATAATTTCCTAAACATTCTCAGCAACTAAAAAAATAATATTTTGATCTTTTTTTTTCTTTTATCAAACATAAGGTACTGTTTTATTTATTTATTTATTCAATTACATCACTCAATGAAGAATAAGAAAAATAAAAATAAAAAATTAAAGTATAGTCGTTTCATAAATATGTTTGATTCCTTCATATATATATATGCATTTTTATTGGGATGTGATGATTTGTGCGTATCTTCGTATTAAGAATCCCAACTATGGCATAAAGTAGCCTTTTATTTTAGGAGCATATGACTTTGATTAATACATGGGTATAGATTAATGAGTCACTTATAAATTAATACAGCTATAATTTAGCTCTCATTAATTCATTTTTAATATCTTTAATATCTTTAATTATTTTTTATGTATCAAAATTGTTCTTACTCTTGTCCAAGATGTAAACAACAATATTTTTAAAGTAACACTACTAATACTAGAAATTACAAATAATGTCTCATTTAAGAACCTACAACAATACAACCCTAATCCTAATGTGTGAGAAAATCTTAAATATCACATGTTTAATTTATACATCTTATTAGAAATATTCATTGTTTCGTTTAACTAATTACACCTTTTTTCATTTAATAAAAATAATTAAAATGCACATGCTTCAATACGTATCAATACCCAGTGAAATGGATGCGAGCACGTACGAGTAGTTTTTAACTTTATATATATATATATATATATATATATATATATATATATATATATATATATATATATATAAATATATACTTTTATTAATTACTCAATAAAAATATATGAATTAATTTTTTTTTAACTTTATAATTAATTACAATTCCTGTCATGATGGTTTTAAAAACTCTCTCTCCTTTCCTGGATAATTAAATACTAATGGACAATGATTCATGCCTTTGCAACAGTACGAGAAGCATTGTTTTCCGTATGGGACAATCTATTAGTAAATACAATAAGATTTTTCCAAATCATGACGCGTTCTCTAAAATGGAGTTATAAAGTTAAAGTGATTATTTAAAAAGAATAATGATATTATAGTAAAATTGATATTGTTAAAAAAATTATTAATAATAATTTTATTTAAAAATGATTGTATTAACTCATAATTAATATTACGAATAAAATTGAAATTTTTTATATTTTATTATTACATGACAAATAATATCATTATCGTTTAAAAATTATAATTAATTATTTTTTAAATGATATTTTTTAATCGGATAATTTTGTAATACTTACTTTACTTTTAAAGTATATCATAAAATATTTTTAATGACGTTTATCCATCCCAATAAAAAAAATTTAAAATTTTAAGTTAGAAAGATCACTCATATTGCTTTTAAAAGAAATAAATTATTTTTATTTTTAATAAAAATAATCTCAAATATATGATTTATTCTTAAACCATTTATTAGAGATTTAGGGTAATTTTATATAGTATCAATAATTGGGTACCAAATATCATTTAAGTGGATAGTTTGTTTAATTTCCATGGATTTAATTTTATTAAAATATGAAAGAAATTTAGATTTATTACACGTAAAAAGTATTAGATGTTATGTGATAGGAAGAATTTTCTCATTTATTATGGTATCACTTTTAAAAGAAGCACAACCAAATAACTCATTTCTTTCATCTCAATAAAGTCTACGTATAGTTATAAAAAAAATCTTTTTTTAATAATTACACTATTTACTTATTTATAAGTGAAATTCAAACTCAGATTTTACTAAATACTGATGAAACACACGCTTGTTCAAAAGACTTCTTAAACATCAACAAAAATCACTTTTTTGAACTGTGCATATAAAATATTATTATTATCAATAAATAAATCAATATATGTATTAGAGATATAAATTGATACGAAATACTAATGAGATTTATGAAATAATTAATTAATTTTTAAAACTTATTTTATCTTATATAAATTAATTTTTAATAAGATGAGATGATAATAAAACAATACTAATTAATATATTCATTTGTTTTTAGTGAGTTTAAATGATGCAAGTAAGAATGTGAATATAATAAAAAAATATGATAAATAATCTTTTATAATATAAGTTTAATAAAAAAAAATTATATATATTTTAAGTCTACTAGAATTAATTTATATGAGATAATATTATACTATGAGTTAATTAAAAATATAAAATAAAATAAAATAATCTATTTAAATACAAACTACACCTCATAATATAATTAATCTTTACGTATAAATATCCCAATAATTATCTCAATATATCATCACGTAACAAACTTATTATATAAACCACCACCTCTTATATAACGTAGAGTATAGAAAGTTTTGGTTATAATTAGCCGATTGTTAAAAGGAATATATGTGATGAATTTAATTTCATATCAAATTAAAGTAGAAGTGTCCTGTTATTGGGTTTGGCAAAAACATTGATGCACGGAAGCTGTTCGTCGGAATGTCGCATAG
This sequence comes from Hippophae rhamnoides, assembly GCA_033030585.1. NCBI lineage: Eukaryota > Viridiplantae > Streptophyta > Magnoliopsida > Rosales > Elaeagnaceae > Hippophae > Hippophae rhamnoides. Next base: position 23,941,208 of record CM065430.1, read on the forward strand.
AGGTAAAGATGATCCAGATACTCAGATAGCACCAAGTCAGGCCCCTCAGTAGCATCAGCAAGCACAACTTCAAATGGCTATTATTATGGGGGCTTTTTTTATCGCAAATTATATTATAAACACAATAAATATAATTATTAATTATTAATTAAAATAATAAAATTTATTTTTTAAATATATAATTAACTATCAAAATAATTTAATAAATAATTTTTTTATTATATATTATAATATAAAAATCGTTTGGCACTAACTTTACAGGGTGGATCCCACCCTACCAAAGCCTCGTCTAGTGCTGCCATTTGGATCCCACATCAATCTTTTGTTGGCTGGATTTTATGCAGAAAAAAATAAGTTACACTTAACTCACTTTTCAATTAGATGAACTAAGTAATTAGTTTATTTATATTTTTAAAAAATAATAAATATTTATAACTTTATTTAAAAATAAAAATATATTAATATAAATATTATTTTTGATTATTTTTTATAAAATAATTAAATAAAAATAAATATTTTTAATTGTATTACATTATTATAAATATAAAATAATATAATTAATAAATATATTTTATTAAAGGATTTTAGTTAGGTATGTTACCTCATAAAATTTACGATTTAAAATTAGATTTTTTGACTTATTATAATTTTTTTTAACACATTAACCCATTAAATCAACCTTAAATAATCTAAATTGATCTTCGTGATAACACCATTAAATGTGAATTCAAATCTTGAAATCGTTATTGTCTATATTTTTCCTCCTATTTTTTTTTTAAAGAAACATGTACGTTGACACATTTACACATATATTTGTTGCAACACTCGAACTCGCAAGGTATAATTATCTATAAAAGTTAAATATTATTATACTACAAAATAATTAATTTATGTTTAAATAAATACAAATCTTTATAAGGAAAAGGAAATTCAGGTATAGTGCAACAGTCACGTGTGAAGCTAAGATTCACACTTGGAAACACATATACGTCATTAACTATTTTGGATAGAATAGTTTGTACACATTCCTTTCCCTTCCTAGTGCTTATAAATATGTAAGCTTCTTCAACTTCCACTTAGGAGACACAAACAATTTCAAGTGTTCTTCCTCTATTTCCTTTTTACACATCCTTTCTCTTCCTTGCCTTCCTAGTGAAAAAAAAATGGAGGAACAAAGATGTTGTGCAAGTTTTTTTCAAAAGAGCAAGCCATACATAGCCATGACTTGCCTTCAATTTGGCTATGCCGGTATGAACATAATCACCAAAGTTTCTCTCAATCGTGGAATGAGTCACTATGTGCTTGTTGTCTATAGACATGCTTTTGCCACTGCCGCAATTGCACCCTTTGCTCTTGCTCTTGAGAGGTACATATTATTATTCTCCATTTTTCTTTTTTTTTTATCGATCACACTATTCTCCAAAAAACAATGTCAGACATTTATCATTATAGCTCTAATCTTTATCTGCTTAATTGATTAATGCAGGAAAATTAGACCCAAGATTACATTTCCAATTTTCATGCAAATTTTTGTTCTGGGTCTTCTTGGGTGAGTACGATCAATATGCTTTTGTATTATCAATTTTTTGATAAAATAAACTACATATTTCATAAATATTTGCAAGTCCCGCTAAATTTGATAGGGATCTGTATTTAAAACTAATACAAAATTGGATGTTTGTGCTGGTGGATATGAATAGAATTACTAAGTTTTCTCTGCTTTCTCTGTTTTTTGTTTACTTAGCCCAGTGATTGATCAGAACTTCTACTATGCTGGCTTGAAATTCACATCGCCTACCTACTCTTGTGCCTTGAGCAATATTCTTCCTGCAATGACATTTATCATGGCAGTCTTTTGCAGGTACTTTTCTACAATTCTAGATATGAATCCAATTTTTTTAATTTTTTTTTTAGTATGACTCGAATTCAGACCACTTCAGTACTCACCTGAAACATGTGTAATGACACTTCAAGAAAAATTTGCCATAGAAATCCACTTTCTTTCAGGTAATTATTGCTTATACTATGTAATTAACATGGTGATTGATGAATGATTAGGATGGAGAAAGTGGACATTAAGAAGGTTAGATGCCAAGCAAAAGTGGTTGGGACAATTGTGACAGTAGCTGGAGCAATGTTAATGACTTTGTACAAAGGAGATGTTATTAATTTCTTTTGGTCTAAGTACATCCACCCCACTAAATCTTATGCTCCAGTAGATGCCTCTGGTTCTACAGATAAGGATTGGGTTAAGGGTTCTATTCTTCTCATCTTTGCCACCCTTGCTTGGGCTTCTTTCTTTATCCTTCAGGTAAATATTTTTTTTTCTTTTTTTCTTTTTCCCTTGTCAAATAAAAAGTATTTTGTTATAAATTGAATGATCAAGAAGTATATAAATTTAGTTTTTTTTTTAATTTTAATTAATAGGCAATAACACTAAGGAGGTATACAGCTCAGTTGTCACTCACAGCACTTGTGTGCTTCATTGGTACTCTACAATCCATTGCTGTCACCTTTGTTATGGAGCACAAAGCCTCTGCTTGGACCATTGGTTGGGACATGAATCTTATGGCTGCTGCCTACGCTGTAAGACCCCCTTTTTTTGTATTAATTGACTAACGTGGTAAAGTTTAATTAATGTTAATTAACTGACATGTAGAATTTAATATATAAAAAAAAGACCCATGGGTAAAAGGGTTAAAAGTCTGTCTGGGTATCTTATTATGGAAACAAAAAATTACATTTGTGCTAAATTATGAGTATAAAATTTTACAGGGTATAGTGTCGTCAGGCATAGCATATTATGTTCAAGGGCTGGTCATGCAAAAAAGAGGACCTGTGTTTGTCACTGCTTTTAGCCCTCTCATGATGATCATTGTGGCTATAATGGGCTCTTTCATACTTGCTGAAAAAATTTATCTCGGCGGGTATGTATAGTTTTATTCAATAGTATTCTTACAATGTTTCAGTTATTTTTGTTCCATTATGTGAATTCTGGTGTAGGATTGGTCTCGTAACCGTATGAAAATGAGCATTTTAATATTTACTTTTTTAACCAGAGCACTTGATCCATAATTATAGAAAATAATTACTTTAATCTTACTTTTTACATAAAATGAATAGAACATCAAATAACATAGTGTTATAGTCTATTATTAAAATACATAATTTTTAATAATTCTGATATTAAAAGTGTATAGTTTATAATAATAAATCTGGGTAGTAATATTATTCTCTCTTAATCTAACATCATTTAACTACATAAGAATATAAAGTATTAAATTCCATTTATTATCAACTTACCACAATGACCTCATAATAGCTATCATTTTCAGAAAAAAAACAAAAATCCCACTTTCATTATTACCATATCAAACCATACATATATTTAATGAAACATCACTATCCCAAATTTATTAAAAGAAAAAAAAACATAACTTAGTGGTAAATGAGATAGCATTATCAATTGAATGAGTAGCAACTACTTTATTTTATATTCTTTTTAAAAGTAAACAATTATATGTATTATTGGAATTTGATATTTGAAATAAAAGATTTATCCGTAAAACTACAAATATATAAATTCGATCTGCTATAATTGTGTTTCAGAATTCTTGGCTCTGTTCTTATTGTTGCTGGTCTATACTCTGTTCTATGGGGAAAGTACAAAGAATACAAAGAGCAAGAAACTGAGGTTATGATTCCAGAGGCAATAAAATATGGATCAGGAAACAATAATGGTAGAATGGTAGCAATTATTGAAGATGTTAATGAAGCTGATGACCTAGAAATGGCCAAAACTGAAACTAACAAGAACTGTGATGCCACTAGTGTTCAAATTCCAAAACTTCCTATGACAAATAGAGAAGAGCCAAAAGCTTAATCAATTTTGAGGAAGATAATGTAGATATAACTAAAATAATTATAATGTTGCATTGTGGTCATAGAAAATGAGTCATAGGACTTTTTTTTTAAATCCCTCTAGCTATTTTCCTTTTTAACCTCTTATTCTTTTTCTTTTTTATTTTGTGCGAAGAAGTATTTAACTTTTTACTTTGGATGTAATGTAAGCTTATGTTGAGATATTAAATCAAATGAAAAGGAGCAAATTAGAGTCTATGTTACATCAACTTTTCATAGAATACGTTCAAGGCAGTGTCAAATTCAATATTTTTAACTCTAGAATTGCATCATAAAAATAATAAAAAATAGTCATTAATAATAAATAAGTGTTAACATAAATTATTAAGATAAGCTTCAAAAATTGAGTAGAAAAAATAAATAATAGTATGATTATAATTAGTATCTATTTTATTTTTTATTTACCGTAAAAACTTGTTATATATCTCTCAATATAAATATAATAAAATTGTTGATTTTATAATGAGTTATTGAGTAATACATATATAAAAATTAAAATTAAGTAGAAATCATAATCATTTTATATATATAATTTTTTGAAGATTTTATGCATATTATACTTAAAAATTTCATTATCAAGAAGTAAGAGGAGTAATTGCTCCTCTTATTATCACGTAAATCTATCATGTAAATTGTACAAATAGGATTACAAGTAACGAGTGTCCAAAGTCCTTTATGACATATAATTTTCCTCCAATTTATACAAGTTGAAAGGTATATGTCATTGTATTACATTGAAAATGTATAAAGATTAGGGTTGGTATGGAGCTTTTGTTATGATTCGAAGTGTTAGTATGTGTTGTGGTGCATGCTGCAACAGTGACAGACACCAATGTTTAGTAGAGTAAAATATGGAACATACAATAATATTAGTAGAGCCATAAAACATGGATGTGCAGCAACTAGGGTTATAACATCATAAAAATAATAAAAAATAGTTATTAATAATAAATAAGTGTTAACATAAATTATTAAGATAAGCTTCAAAATTTGAGTAGAAAAAATAAATAATAGTATGATTATAATTAGTATCTATTTTATTTTTTATTTACCGTAAAAACTTGTTATATATCTCTCAATATAAATATAATAAAATTGTTGATTTTATAATGAGTTATTGAGTAGAACATATATAAAAATTAAAATTAAGTAGAAATCATAATCATTTTATATATATAATTTTTTGAAGATTTTATGCATATTATACTTAAAAATTTCATTATCAAGAAGTAAGAGGAGTAATTGCTCCTCTTATTATCACGTAAATCTATCATGTAAATTGTACAAATAGGATTACAAGTAACGAGTGTCCAAAGTCCTTTATGACATATATGGTCCTCCAATTTATACAAGTTGAAAGGTATATGTCATTGTATTACATTGAAAATGTATAAAGATTAGGGTTGGTATGGAGCTTTTGTTATGGTTCGAAGTGTTAGTATGTGTTGTGGTGCATGCTGCAACAGTGACAGACACCAATGTTTAGTGGAGTAAAACATGGAACATACAATAATATTAGTGGAGCCATAAAACATGGATGTGCAGCAACTAGGGTTATAACATCATAAAAATAATAAAAAATAATCATTAATAATAAATAAGTGTTAACATAAATTATTAAGATAAGCTTCAAAAATTGAGTAGAAAAAATAAATAATAGTATGATTATAATTAGTATCTATTTTATTTTTTATTTACCATAAAAACTTGTTATATATCTCTCAATATAAATATAATAAAATTGTTGATTTTATAATGAGTTATTGAGTAGAACATATATAAAAATTAAAATTAAGTAGAAATCATAATCATTTTATATATATAATTTTTTGAAGATTTTATGCATATTATACTTAGAAATTTCATTATCAAGAAGTAAGAGGAGTAATTGCTCCTCTTATTATCACGTAAATCTATCATGTAAATTGTACAAATAGGATTACAAGTAATGAGTGTCCAAAGTCCTTTATGATATATATGGTCCTCCAATTTATACAAGTTGAAAGGTATATGTCATTGTATTACATTGAAAATGTATAAAGATTAGGGTTCGTATGGAGCTTTTGTTATGGTTCGAAGTGTTAGTGTGTGTTGTGGTGCATGCTGCAACAGTGACATACACCAATGTTTAGTGGAGTAAAATATGGAACATACAATAATATTAGTGGAGCCATAAAACATGGATGTGCAGCAACTATGGTTATTGTTTAGTTTTCGTTTTCCTTATATACATATACCTAAACTCTTGTACAGAAACAGAACATAAATGATATGAAATATACATGATAATTATCAGAGAAACATAATATTTGTCATGGTATCAGAGCAAGTTATTGCTGAATAATGAAATTATTTGCTACGCTGTTTTTTGTTCTCGTAGCATCTGATTTCTGATTTCTGGGGTGGCCATTCTGGTTTACATTTTCCTCGACACTGGTTCGATCTGGGTTGTCGTTCTGACTTACTCGTTGAAACCGTACCGGTCTAAATGGTTGGGTCCAACATTGGTTTCTTGCTAGTGTGGCCGGTTCCACCATCAGTTTCTTTTTGGAAAAAGAAACATTACGCAACGATAAACGGCGCTAAGGTCACGTTCTTTGTATCTGCATTTGGAGTCACAGATTGCTCGTTGGTCGTGGAACTGTCGCAATCTCTCTACGTAGAGAGTTTTGTTATCTCTTGCAGCAAATTTAGATTGGCCATTGCACCAACTTAACGTGAAGAATGCCTTCCTTCATGATGACCTTGAAGAAGAGATTTACATGGATATTCCACCAGGATATATTGTTACATCAGGAAAAGAAATTGCATGTAGATTACAACAAGCATTGTATGGACTAAAACAATCACTTCGAGCATGGTTTGGTAGATTGAGTTTAGTAATGAGAAAATATGGGTTTCAAAAAAGAAACTCTGACCACACTCTTTTCCTAAAACATCGATTGGGAAAAATAACAGCCCTTATAGTCTATGTAGACGACATGATCATTACATGGGATGATAAAGAAGAAATCTCTAGGCTTCAAGAATAACTGTCAAATGAATTTGAAATGAAGGACTTGGGAGGGCTCAAATACTTCTTAGGCATTGAGGTAACAAGATCAAAACAAGGTATATATCTTTCCCAAAGGAAATATACTCTAAACTTACTAGCAAAGGCAAGATTACTAGATTTTAAATCTGTCGATATTCTGATGGTCCAAATCATGAACTTGGAGAATATGGGGACTAAGTACCATCAGATAAATAGAGATATCAACGGTTAGTAGGTAAACTCATATACTTATCTCATACTCGACCTGATATTACTTATGCTGTGAGTGTCGTGAGTTAGTTTATGCACTGCCCAAGTAAAGATCATATGGATGTCGTCATGCGAATACTCCGTTATTTAAAATCCTCTCCTGGGAAAGGACTTATGTTTTCAAAGAATGGTCAATTGAAAGTCGTTGGATATACAGATTCAAACTGGGCAGAGAATATGAAGGATAGGAAATCTACTATTGGGTACTTTACTTTTGTGGGGGAAATCTTGTTACATGGAGGAGCAAGAAGCAAAAGATAGTTGCCTTATCTAGTGTTGAAGCTGAATTTCGAGGAATGGTCAAGGAAATATGTGAGCTCATTTGGTTGAAAAAACTTCTAACTGAGATTGGTGTTGCTCCTAACTCTTAAATGAACTTATTTTGTGATAACAAAGCAGCCATTTCCATCTCTCACAATCCAGTTTAACATAATCGCACGAAGCACGTTGAAGTGGATCGAAACTTCATCAAATAGAATCTTGAAGAAAAAATTATTCAGTTTTCATTTGTTAAATCAGAAGATCAATTGGCTGATATACTCAAAAAATCTGTGTATGCAAAGAACTTCTACAACTCACTTGACAAGTTTGGCATAAGAGACATATATGCACCAACTTGAAGGGCTGTGTTGGTGTGTGTTGTGGTGCATACTGCAACAGTGGTAGACATCAATGTTTAGTAGAGCAAAACATGGAGCATACAATAATATTAGTGGAACCATAAAACATGGATGTGCACCAATTAGGGTTATTGTTTAGTTTTCGTTTTCCTTGTATACATATACCTAAACTCTTGTACAGAAATAGAACAAAAATGATATGAAATATACATAATAATTATCAGAGAAACACAATATTTATCGCTAATCACAATGGGGTTGCAAAGTAAAGGAAAACATACTTTATAAATGGACTTACGAGAATCTGACATACAAGTTGAAACAGTCTTAGGATCGGTTTGATGAAGTCTGGCATACAGATTGACTTAGTCATAGGCTTAGGTTGATGAAGTTGTACATAAGGGTTGACATGGTCATGGACTCGGGTTGATGAATACGAGTTGAAATAGTCTTGGGCTTTGGTTGATGAATGATTATAGTCATGAATCGTCCATCGAGTAAAGTATCTCTAATTGTAGTACTAAACATAAATCTATCCCACATTCAACGTAAAAGGATGTGACATTAATATAAGTTTAACTACTCGACAGTTTAAATAAATGAAATTTAAAAAAAAAATCAAAATAAGAATGTTAAGTATATCTAAAAATTTATTATACCTAAAATATTTCATGCAACTTAGGCTTATGCAAGACGCGTAAAAGATTATTATAAATTTAAAAGAAATTATTATTTTTAGAGTAAGTAATAAAATGATATTTTAAATTAATGAAATATAATATTAGTATAGTTTTTTTTAAATAAATTTTTAATAAAAAATAAATAAAAATAAAAATAATCTGATTTATGAGAGTGAAATAATTTTCCCATCATCAATTAATGCCTGATGCAGATTCCACTAATGTTTCCAATAATGATTCACCATCTAAAGAGATGTAATTGTTATAAAGCTCCTTAATTTAAGGAGCAAATTAAGGAGCAAAACATGGAGCAAAACAAGGAGCAAAACATAGAGCAATTCATGGAGCAAAACAAGGAGCAATTTAAGGAACCATTAATTTAAGGAGTAATTCAAGGAGTGAATTTTCCTATAAATAGATGTGTAATTGTAATGAATTAATTATCAAAAGTGTTCATTCCAATTGAGAGAAAAGCTTTTGTGAGAGAAAATTGAGAGTAATTTTCTTGGGTGTAATTGGGTTGTGAGTTGTAAACACCTCAGGTAATTTCTCCCCTTTCAAGAAAAAGATCTCATAGCAGTCCGGAGACGTAGCAAGATTGGTCGAACTCCGTTATCAAATTTTGTGTGTTATTTTTCTATTCTTGCTTTCTCATAACTGCCTTATCGTGAATTTGCGTAATTTCCCAACAACCGGTATTAGCTAGCTTGGTGGTGATTTCTCATTAATTTTCTACAAGATTACTATTTACGTAAATAAGTGAATTACGTGAATAGTGAAATTTTGTTGACGATATTTGTTCATTGACGGAGGTGTTCTAATACACTGATTTACGTAAATAGTCGAACGATCCAAAGGAAGTTAGCTTTTAAATGCGAGCAATGGCCGCAGATGAAGGAAGGTGAAACTCGAGAAATTTGATGGCACGATTTTGGTTTTGGAAAATGTAGATAGAGGATTATCCGTATCAAAGAAATCTATATCAACCTCTCTCAGGGAAGAAACCAGAAGTTATGGAAGGAAGAAGATTGGAATCTTCTAGCATGCACAAGCCTCGGAAAGTTATTCGATTGACGCTATCCGTAATGTTGCCTTCAACATAGCAAAAGGAAAGACCACGGCTGGTCTTGGCTACAGCTCTCTCCAATATGTACGGTAGCCATCACCTCAAACAAAGTGCACGATGAAGGCGTTTGTTCAATTTGCGGATGAATGAAGGCGCATCGGTAGCTCAACATCTCACGAACTCAACACATTCACAATCCATTGAAGTTCAAGGGAAATTGAATTCGATGAAGAAGGAGCATTAATACTTTTATCTTATTTACCAGAAAGTTGGAATGCTACTCACACGGCCGTGAAAGTAGCTCATCGGGAAGCAATAAGTTGAAATTTGATGTTCGTGATTTGGTTCTCGAAGAGATCCGACGTAGAGAGACAGTGAATCGTCAACCTCTTCAGGCCAGACAGAGTCAAGAGGAAGAAATTCAACCAAAGGAAACGGACGTGGTAACCGACTACCGAGCAGTAGATCAAAAAGACAGAGGTCCAAATCTAGGAATCCTAATAATTCCCATAGCTCAAGCACTATCGAGTGTCGGGAATTGTGGAAGAACCGGCACTACAAAAATCAGTGCAAGAATGCAATGTATGACAAACAAGTGAAGGCGGTAGGCAATGTTACTACCACCTCGTGAGATGATGCATTGATACGTTTCTTTGGGAGAGCAAGGAAGAATCTTGGGTGTTAGACTCTGCAGCATCGTTCCACGCTACTTCACAAAAAGAATTCTTCGAGAAATATGTCCCCTAAAACCTTGGAAAGGTATATTCGGGATGATCAACCACGCCTGCTATTATTGGCAAACGTAGTAGTGAAGATTAAGTTGAACTGGACTGTGGGAACCGAAGGATGTCGTGCATATTCCCGATCTCGAAGGAACTTAATCTCTCAAGCGGGGCTTGGCCGGTGAAGGCTACACTACGATCTTCCATGGTGATGATTGGAAGATTTCAAAGTGGTGTAATGACAGTTGCTCGAGGCAATAAAAGTGGCACTCTTTACATGACACAGAGGCACGTTGTTCAATTACGCTTGCAGAAGCAATGAAACACCAAATCATGGGCACTGCGTAGACTAGGCCATATGAGTGAGAAGGGGACAAGATTATGCACTCAAAGGGAAAACTTCTGTGTCTACAACACGGAGATAGACATGTGCAAATATTGCATACTTGGAAAGCAAAAGCAGAGTCACTTTCGTACAAGTTGCGTTAATCCCAAGGAAGGAAAGACTGTAGCTTATTCACTCGATGTTTGGGGACCAACGACCGTGCCTCATCTATTGGTGAGAAACACTACTTCGTGACTTTCTCATTGATGATCACTCTCGAAGGTATGGGTTTACTTTCTAAAGCATAAGTCCGAAGATTTGAGGCTTTCTGGGGAAGATGGAAAGCTATGGTGGAAAAAATGAGACGGGTTTAAAGATCAAAAGCTCGTAACCGATAATGGTGGTGAATATGGAAGACACCGTATTCAAAAATTTCGCTACGAGCACGGATCGAATGGAAAGAATCGCAGAAAGGCTGCACGCTCAACACAACGGTACCGAGCGTACGAACCGAACGTTGACAGAAAGAGCGTAAGCATCCGTATACGCCGTCTACCGAAGCAATTTTGGGTGAAGCGTAACACGGCACTACTTGATCAACCGAGGCCCATCTCTGCTCCATTGGAGCATAGAATACCGATGAGATTGGAGCGGAAAAGAGTGTGAAACTATCACATCTAAAAGTTTTCTGGCCATGTGTAGCATTTCAGGCATATCGCTGATCAAGGCAGAATAAGCTTGATCCCAAATCCAAGAAATGCACATTCATCAAGCATGCGAGGATGAGTTTGGCACCGCATTTGGGATGACGAAAAGAAGAAAGTTATCCGTAGCAAAGATGTGATTTTCAACGAAAGCGTGATGTATAGCGACATGCATAAAATAGACGCCAATGCCTCAGCGTAACGAGTCAATATTTTCAGATGCGTATGATGTCCAAGATACTTCCGCAATGTAACCAATTATAATAAGTCCTCACCGTAGGAACTTGTGTGGACAAAGAAGACACAAAGATTCTACACACCACAACCTCTTACTCCAGCCTCGTATTACAGGTCTTCTCGACCTCAGCGTGCCTAACAGAGATACATGAACTATACGTTGTCGATCATGGATATGAGCCCGAATGCTAGTGACGAAGCTTGTCGACTCGAGATTCCAACAAGGAGCCTTGCTGGCGAAAGAAGAAATGAAATCTCTCATCTCCAACCGTATACGGGAAAATTGAGTTACCTATGGGAAAGAAGGCACTTCATAACAAATGGGTGTACCAGTGAAAGAGGAGCATGATGTATCTAAGAGATACAAAGCCCGCCTAGTTGTCAAAGTGGTTTCAAATGTATGGAAGGAGTTGACTACACCGACATTTTTGCTCCCGTCACAAGCTTAATACTATCGCATCAGTATCGTAGGCCATCGAAGATCTTCATCTTGAACAGCTTGGACGTGAAGACGCATTCCTTCGCCGAGATTTAGATGAAGAGATATACATGTACCATGCTGTTTCTCGAGAAAGTGGAAGAAGAACACAAGGCAGACTTAAGAGTTTGCACGGCCCGAAACAAGCCCCGAGACAATGGTATAAAAATTTGACAAATTTTCCACGCACAAGGAAGGTTTCCGTAAATGCAACGCTGATCATTTTGCTACTTCAAGAGATATAGGTCCAGTTTATATCATTTTACTACTTTACGTTGATGATACGTTAGTAGTAGTTCGGCATGGATGATATTAAAAGGTTGAAGCAAAGAATTGTCAAAGGAATTTGACATGAAAGACTTGGGTCCAAAGAAAGAAGATTCTTGGAATGCAAATCACAAGAAATAAGAAGAAAGGATCTCATAGCTTATCTCAGGCAGAGACATCAATCGTGGTTTTGCAAAGATTCAACACGCGATGCTGCCGCAGACACCCTTGGCCGTCACTATTTTCGCCATCCAAGGATCAGCCTCTACGTGTAAGAAGAGAGAGAATTCATGGCTAAGGTTCCTTATGCCTCAAACCATTGGAAGTTTGATTTACGCAATGGTTCCAGACGAGACCAGACATCGCTACAGAAATGAGTTTGTTAGCAGATTTATGTCAAATCCAGGGAAAACTCATCGGGAAAGTCAAGCCGTTGATTTTCGAGGTATCTCAGGCACCACAGTAAAAGTGCGTTGTATTTTTAGTAAAGGAGAGTTAAAAGTACAAGGGTACGTAGACGCAGACTTCGAGGTGAAGTTGATCACCGTTAGCACCACCGGCTATATATTTACCGTTGAACTACACCGTTAGTCGATGTCATAAATACGTAAAATTGTCACTCTATCCACTACGTATGGCCGAGTACGTAGCAAGAATCGAAGCTAGTAAAGAGATGATACGGCTTCAAGGTTTGTTAATTGAGCCGATTCAAACAAGAGAAGAATGTTCTGCGCATATGATAGTCAAAGCAGTCAATACACTCGCGAAGAATTCAACATTTCATTCTGTAACAAAGCATATTGGACTTCGTTATCACTTCATCGATCTCTATTGGAAGATGACGTGGTTAATACCGGAGAAGATTCAAGGAAGCAAAAATTCAGCAGATATGTTAACAAAGGTGGTGACTATTGACAACCTCAAGTCAGGCTCAACTTCAGCTTGGTCCACAGAGTAACAAAGACTAGAAAAGTCACGATTGATCATTGGTGAAGACAGATTCAAAATCAGTTTTCAAGTGGGAGATTGTTATAAAGCTCCTTAATTTAAGGAGCAAATTAAGGAGCAAAACATGGAGTAAAACATGGAACAAAACAAGGAGCAAAACATGGAGAAATTCATGGAGTAAAACAATGAGCAATTTAAGGAACCATTAATTTAAGGAGTAATTCAAGGAGTGAATTTTCCTATAAATAGATGTGTAATTGTAATGAATTAATTATCAAAAGTGTTCATTCCAATTGAGAGAAAAGCTTAGAGAGAAAAGTTTTTGTGAGAGAAAATTGAGAGTAATTTTCTTGGGTGTAATTGGGTTGTGAGTTGTGAGTGTTGTAAACATCTTGTGTAATTTCTCCCATTTCAGTAAAAAGATCTGCAGCAGGTCCAGAGACGTAAGCAAGATTGGCCGAACTCCGTTATCAAATTTTGTGTGTTATTTTTCTATTCTGGCTTATCAGGAATTTGCGTAATTTTCCAACAGTAAGTAGCTTTAAATCTATGATTTCTTTTGATTGGTTGTTTTATAAAACAATGTTCGAGGGTACATTATTTCAAATTTTTCTTGTGGCTGTCTTTTGCTTACATTCTCTTCTATGCGTGCACCAAAATTAGTGTTTGAAAATTGAATCAGTATTGATAATGTTCTAGTCACCAATATCTATTGGATATTTAATGTAAACCCTATGGAAACACTATCAAACCTCTATGACACAACATTGCAACAACAGAGATTGTTGATTAATATAGAGTTTTAGTTGTAAGTAACGAGTCATTTAACACCCTTTACAGTATTATCGTTTTAACTGTTTTGTTTACTATTATTCTCTTAAAAAAAAATAGTATATGATTTAGTTATTTTTAAACGTATCAATCCTTATTCTCTTTTATGTGTGACCTAGTTGTTACAGTTATGTATAAAACTGTGTGTCTATGTAGATAATATTCTACGTCAATTATATGTGTATAATAAGGATCTGTTGTACTTGTATTTCTCTTAATTAAAAAAATAATAATATAAAATTTATTTAGTAGAGATGATAAATACTTAATTTGTTAGTCTCATGCTGTAAATAAATTGATTAAATTATTTTGTTTATATAATTTAATTATTTTTCGAATGGTTTATATTGTTTAATTATTTTTCATTTTATTTATATTATTTAATTATTATATTTATATTATTTTATTAATCTACGTCTAACTGTCTAACTGTATCACATGTAAGGTATTTTAGTGTCATATTTAGAATAATAATTTATTTTAAATATATTACTTAATTATTTTAATTATTCTAAATCTATCATTTAATTATCTCAATTATTTTAAATCTATATTTAATGTAGGACATTATTAGACAAAGATTAACGCAATGGTATATATATAAAACAAATGTAATAATTTTGTGATATAATAAGACAAAAAATAATTTATTGATATAAACAAAATAAATGTAATGATTTAATAATAATTTTATAAATTTATCCTAAATTAAATAAATATAATATAATATTATAATAGGAAAATAATTGGTTGATTTTAAAACAAGCTTTAACATCTTTAGCTAGGCAAATAAAAACATAGAAATCTTCCATGAACATTTAAAGGTATAAACATATAGGAAAATTAGTGTTTTTTTTATATCAAATATTATTTTTTATTTATCTGAACCCTCACATTAAATTGATTCACAATAAATTAATAATTTATCATTATGTGGTATTATCAACAGGAAAATAAAATAAAATTGGCAATTATCATCTTAACTAAATGCTAGTCGTCCAATTAATCCACGTTCGTCAATCAAACATTCAAACCAACCAAAGGATTTAGAGTGGTATGTACCATATAGGCTAGTTGTCTACCTTAACCTGGATTTCATTTATAAATAAATTATAGAACACAATGGTCTAAAATGTGAATGAGAGTCGATCAAAAATTGATTTTACTTAATAAGTGGGAACCTACTAATAATATTAATTATTTGCGAAAAGTCTATTAATTCTTTTTCTAAAATTTAAGCCACTTCATATAATAACTATTTAGTATAAATTATTTCTTAATTTTACATGTTCTTCCAACGTGGGTGAGAAGCAAGTTTGATATAGACATATAGTGTTATTAAAAAAAATTCTATAAAATGAGAGTTTCAAAAAAGTTGTCAAAATTTTTTTAGAAATTAAATATCAAAATGTAATATCTAAATACATAAATAAAAACAAAAACTTCCCTCTTTTTCTAGTAAGTTTTTTAATTTACTCTTTGATTGCTTTAATTAATATACTTATTCTATTTCAAAAAATAAAATCTTGATATGGGCTGATTATGGGCCTCATTATGTTAAGGTTAGGAAGGTTCGTAATATTGAGCTTTTCTCACCAAAGAGGCTTGAAGCTCTTTAGACCCATTAGAGAAGATGGAGTCTCTGCTATGGTTGATTCTATTTACAAAGACTGCACCAATTCTGGTATGATTTAAATATTTACTTTTCTTTCTTATTTCTTTGTTTCTTGATTAATTTTAAATCAATAAAAAAGTGATTTAACTAATAGTTTTACAATAAGAGACATCATCTTATTTCATGTTACAAGTTTAAATCATACGAAATATTATTTCATTTAAAAAGGTTTATGAATTCTGAGGGAGAAATAGATGAACAAGGAAAAGAATTCAAAGCAATTGTGGCCGGGGGTACTAAACTTGCTGCTTCACTTGCCATGTCAGAGCATATTCCTTGGCTTCGTTGGATGTTTCCTATAAAAGAAGAGGCTTTTAAAAAGCATGGAGCTAGAAGGGACATACTCACTAGAACTATCATGGAAGAGCGTACACACAAGAACGCAATAAGAGTGGTTACACCAAACACCATTTTGTGGACGCATTGCTTACATTGCAAGACAAGTATGATTTAAGTGAAGATACCATCATTGGAATCCTTTGGGTAAGTTTTCTTAGGTTAAGTTTGAAACCCATAAGTAAGTAATATTTATTTTTAAGAGAAATAATTTTGAGTACGTGTTCTTTTCTAAAATAATTATGAAAATACCACTCAAAAATTATTTCTTAGATTTTCATTCCAATCAGTTAAATGCTTATCTTAGAAACACTTTTAACAAACTCACTTTACTTTAATCATTTTTCTTGAAATCATTTTTAAATGAAGCACAACCAACGTGCCCTTATGTAGTCAACAACAACTCATGATAAGTCTTAAAGCATGGTTGCTTGTGCTTGTGTAAAAAATAATTATATAAAACACTTTCAAAAAGAGCGAATTATTTATCCTTCTTGATAGAAGCTAAAAAATGTGTGTTTTTTTTTCTTCCCTAAAAGTAGTTTTTGACAAATATTATTGTGCCTGTTTGGTTGTGCTTCTCGTCGAAGTTTACTTTTTCCTTAAAACATTAATAATATTTCTTAAAATTTTAGAAACATTTATCTTAGATATTACCAAACTTCTTAAAAAGTGTTTTGGTCAATAAAAACCAATTTCAACCCAAAAAAGAAATAGTTCCAAACAAATCCTTTATTTTTAATTCATAAGCGCCTTAACATAGTCTCATAAACATAAACGAACATATCCTAGTTTTTTTTATTTTTAGAATTTTTCTTGAAAAAGTTGTAGAAATGATAACTAAGCAGGACATGATCAATGCTGGCATGGACACAACAACAAATTCAGCTGAATGGGCTATGACTGAGATAATTACAAACCCAAGAGTGAAACAAAAGGCCCAAAAGGAAATAAATTGTGTTGTCGGGTATGAAGGGATCATAACAGAAAACGACTTCTCAAGCCTTTCTTATTTACATTGTATTGCAAAGGAAGCACTCCGGTTGCATCCACCAACTCCTCGAATGCTTCCCCATCGAGCCAAAACAACCGTCGCGATTGGCGGCTACAATATTCCTAAAGGTTCTAGTGTTGACAAATGTTTGGGCAATAGCTCGTGATCCTACAGTTTGGAAAGATCCATTACAGTTCCGACCAAAGAGATTCTTAGAAGAGGATGTGGACATTAGGGGGTCATAATTCCAGTTTACTTCCATTTAGGGCAGATCGTCGGGCATGTCCAGGATCTCAACTTGCTATAAACTTGGTCACATCTATGTTGGCTAGCTTATTGCATCACTTCGATTGGAGTCTACTGTAATATTGTTTGGATTATAGGATGCCCCAATATAGAAAATATACTGAATAACAAAATGCATCATTTGTATGTACGTATATATTGGTGTGAAAGTATAATTATTTAATATGTTCATTTGTATGTATGTATATTCTAGTGTGAAAGTAGAATTATTCAAAAAAAAAAAAACAAAATTTAAAGGAGCTTTTGCCCGTGAGGTAATATATACTAGTCTTGCCACACGGCCTAGTGGAAAGAAAAAAAAACTAATAAAAGTTTACTTAATTTTTTTTTTAACCAGATATTTTTTGTTTGATTCGAACTAGACTTTAAAACGAAAAAAAAAAGATGAGTATTACGTTGAATAATCTAAGAGGTAGACAAATTTTCTGGATTGACGTAACCATCACCACCGAAAGCTAAAGTGATACTCCTACCAATCGCAGTAATTGTTTTAACAAAAATAGAAGAAAATTTGTCCTAGAGTAGCATGTTATCAATGGATAACTTTCCCACATCGGTGTAAGAAAACAATCTACAAAACCATATTAGCTTTGGGTATACAATAAAAGCATCTTTTACGCTAGTTATGAGGCACTTCGTTTCAAGCATATACACATAATTGGCTAATTGCCAATAGAGTTCTAAGATTTCTTATAAGAAAACATAAGTATCCGTGCAGGTATTGTTAAAATATCATATTATGATAGACAAACCGCTCATCATTTTTTACATACAAGGACGGTTTCCTTTAGGAGTGATCTTGAATTATGTGACTCGTAAAGAACTTTCCTCTGATGTTCTTATTTACCTCAGCTCTGAACATCTCTTCCTTGATCCCCCTCTTCACTTTCAGAAGTAACTGGAATTTGACATAATCTTCAATCACCTGTATTCATCGAAAACAGTTTCTCTAAGTAAGAAATCGGGTTTTTAAGCTCCGGTGCTTCAAAGCAACTTAAGACACTAAAGAAGGTAAAGAGTGAAAGAACAAAAGTAAGACTGTATATTAATTGGTGAAAAGCCAACCTTGGCCTTGGCAAGAACAATGTCTTGAAGTTTGTATGGGAATAATGAATTGGATTTCTCCTGAAGAGACTGGACAACATGATTTGCTGCATCTTGGACCTCAGTAACATGAACTGGCACCAACTTCCATTCAGTTCCATGCCCCTCTGATATTTAAAGGTCCATCACTGTTTTAGTGAACTACTTTTAAACAAATTAAACACAGAGCCAGAGAAGGGTGAAAAGGGAAGGACTTCCATAAGCCAGCCATTGGACAAAGGATAAACAAATTTTGTTAAAATGTCTGGGTTCCAGAGAAGAAGATGTGCACAGAAACATTAAGAAAAACAAGCAAGGACTTACTTTTGATGTACCCCAATACACCATAACATGATGTTTCAAGCAAAATTTAAAAGGATGCAAAGTAGCGTTTACTCCATCGAATAATCATCATGTCTCCCTCACTTCTATCCTGCCTTCCACTTCCCACTGGAATCAACATAACTCTACTTACATCTACTTCTATCCGACCCCATAGTATTTTGAAAATATTACCTCTACTTAGCTCTAGTTTACCCTTTAATCAAAAAGTACTATAAAAAAGCTCTTGCTTCCCCCTAAGATTAGCATTACCATTTCATGTTTCTTTATTGATAAGTAGAAAGATACATAAACCACTAGCAATTAGCAAATAGATCATTTGTCTTTTATTGAAGACAATTTCTACCTGACAGTTATTTTCTACAACACCATAAGATATCCCAAATAATTCAGGTATAATTTATCATTCGACTTTTAAAGAAAATTTCTCTGCAAAAAAATCAGATATTTGAACTTGGTGGCTCACCCTAAGTGATTCAAACAGTAAGATGAAGTTGAACATTTCAAGTAAATGATCTCGAAGTAATTAAAAAAAAGAAAAGACAATTGAGCTTCAAGCAGATGATGTTATTTACAGAGATTTTAACGCAATCATGGGCAAGCTTAAACTCCTCCATCTGCTTGAAACATTGCATATTGAATAAAAAAAATTACCTTGTTTAACGCCCAAGTCAGAGGGGGCAAAGCAATCATGGGCAAGCTTAAACTCCTCCAACTGCGTGAAGTTCATCCAAGGTTTGAACCACACTTTGGCTTCATATATCTTCTTCTTACCAGCGTCAATTGCTTCCAAAGTCAGATGATATAGCTTCCCAGCGACCACCTGCTCTCTTGCCTTCACCACCCTCGTAAACTCAAGCAGGGAATTCTATACATATCAACCAACAACAAATTCACAAACGAAATTTCCACGAAACAATACTAATAACAAAATAATTGAAATCAATGAATCAAGATAGAAGCTTTGATTAAAGATAGAAACATATGATGAATTATGGGCATTTGGTGGCGAAGAAGACCTGTTGCTTATTGTGCTCTTGGACGGCGAAGCGAGCTAGGGTTTCGACACGGAGGCTGTTTTCAGAGGCCTCGTTCATATCTTTGATTCTGTTAAGTTTCATCTTGATCATTTGGTCATCGCTGGAAAAACCTAATTCGCAAAGGCCAAAAAACATGAACAAAAATGCTATGGCGGGCAAGCTAAGCTGTTTCATCGTGATCCTCGTTGTTTACTGATTAGAGATTGAGAAAAGAATTTTGTTTTTGTATAATCAAGTTGATGATTGATAGTTTAAGAGTTGGGATTTTTAATGGTAGGTGTTGGGTTTGGACAGTATATGAAGGAAAGCAAATTGGAAGCTTTCTGCTTGCGGCCTTTTTCAATTGTTTGCATTCGGAGCGGTTCTTTTGATTTGTGAATTGTAACTATAGATCGGGTTGGATCCGGAGTTGTTTCAAGAGCGTTACTAAATTTGTCCACATCTCTTCTAGGTTAGCCCATTTGTTGAATTTTACTTTGAAAAGATGCAACCACGTACACTTATTTTCGAAAAGATGCAACATTTATCCCAATCAAATATACCGCTCATATTATATTATATATATAAATTTAAATAAAATTATACATATATATATATATATATATATATATATATATATATATATATTAAAATAATAATAATTATTTTTAATTATTATATAATTTATTTAAAATTTTAATTTTTTATTAATTAACTAATATTATTAGTAAATAAAATATAACATTTATCTTAAATAACATAAATAATAATAATTTTTTATGATTTATTATCTTAAATCTTAATTTTTATCAATTAAGTAATATAAATTAATTATAAATTATTAATAATTAAAATATTGAAAAAAATTTAAATTAAGTCATTTATATTTGTTTTACGTAATATAAACAATTTTTTTAATTAAGAAATTAACAATAAATCAAATTAACTTGATTTGTCTAGATATAAAAATATAAATTACTCGTTATAAATTTTTTTATAAAGTTATCGATATATTTTATACTAATAACTACTATTTTTCTTAATCCTTTAATTATTATATAATAATTTATTTAAAAATATTATTTTGTATATCAATTAATATCTTAAATAATATTTAAAATATTAATTGTATGATAAATTTTTTAAATATTTTTTATAATATAATTTTAATAAAATTAAAAATTAATAATAATTATTTTTAATATAATTTAATATTAAAATGATAAAGGTGAACACATATAATTTTAAGCCAAGGGCATATAATATTAAAATATATATGTGCCAAAAGTGTAAAAAAATTCAATTTTTAGTATTATATTGAATTTATTTGCATCTTTTAAAAATATGATCAAGTTCTAAAATGCTTTTAATTTTTAAAAGCTAATAATTGACATACTTAAGCTTTCTTATTTTAAGATTTGATGCATTATTTATTATTTTTAAAATATATTTTTTATCAATCATATAATTCTCTCTCTCTCTCCAACTCTAATTGAGTATTCATTTTAAAAAATTATACTAATCTTAAATTTCATTTATTTAAAATAATTTCTACTCAAAATTGTTTTCTAACTAATTAACCATTGGATAATAGAAACAAAAATATTTTCACAAAATTGACTATTTGTATAGTTTTCTTCGTTGATTTAAATAAGATACCGTGCAAAATATACATACAAACACTTTACCTTAGTTTTTTAAAAAAAAAATTACAAACATAAATAAAAAATTAATTATACATCTATTTTTTTAATTATTAACACAAAAATATACGACGTTGTCATTTGTAAATCAAAATAAAACTTAATTTTCAGGATTGAAGAATTAACACAAATGATACTTAAATTTGTTTTAAATTATACGTTATCTTAATTTTTGTAATATAAATTAATTATGAATTATTAATAATTAAAATATTGAAAAAAATTTAAATTAAGTCATTTATATTTGTTTTAAGTAATATAAACAATTTTTTTTAATTAAAAAATTAAAAATTACAAAGCAAATTAACTTGATTTGTCTAGATATAAAAATATAAATTACTGATTATAAATTTTTGTATAAAGTTATCAATATATTTTATACTAATGAATACTATTTTTCTTAATCCTTTAATTATATATAATAATTTATTTAAAATTATTATTTTGTATATCAATTAATATCTAAAATATTGATAATTATCTTAAATAATATTTAAAATATTAATTGTATGATAAATTTTTTAAATATTTTTTATATTATAATTTTAATAAAATTAAAAATTAATAGTAATTATTTTTAGTATAATTTAATATTAAAATGATAAAGGTGCACACATATAATTTTAAGCCAAGGGCATATAATATTAAAATATATATGTGTCAAAACTGTAAAAAAATTCAAATTTTAGTATTATATTGAATTTATTTGCATCTTTTAAAAATATGATCAAGTTTAAGAATGTTTTGAACTTTTAAAAGCTAATAATTGACATACTTGTGCTTTCATATTTCAAGATTTGATGCATTATTTATTATTTTTGAAGTATATTTTCTATCAATCATATAATTTTCTCTCTCTAATTCTAATTGAGTATTTTTTAATTTCATTGATTTGAAATAATTTATACTCAAGATTATTTTCTAACTAATTAATCATTGGATAATAAAAACAAAAATATTTTTACAAAATTGACTATTTGTATAGTTTTCCTCGTTGATTTAAATAAGACACCATGCAAAATATACATACAAATACTTTACCTTAGTTTTTTAAAACAATTCATACAAACATAAATAAAAAATTAATTATGAGTCTATTTTTTTAATTATTAACACAAAAATATACGGCGTTATAATTTGTAAATCAACCTAAAACTTGATTTTTAGGATCAAAAAATTGACACAAATAATATTTTTATTTTTTTGCAGTGAGACCACTAAAATTATGTACATAATGATTGAAAATAAAGTTCATTTTATTAGGTAACGAAATCAAAGAATCTCGAAAGATCATCTAGAATTG
The DNA here is from genome assembly GCA_033030585.1 of Hippophae rhamnoides. NCBI lineage: Eukaryota > Viridiplantae > Streptophyta > Magnoliopsida > Rosales > Elaeagnaceae > Hippophae > Hippophae rhamnoides. Next base: position 23,964,072 of record CM065430.1, read on the forward strand.
AGACATGAACTTGCAGGTTTTACTATGATCAATTTCATGCTTTCCAATATAAGAATTAACTTCTGTGAGACGTAATATCCATTCATTAGAGAAGTACTTGATTTAATATTCATTTAGAGAGTAATGGTTATGCCTTTGCTATAAAAATTGTGAACTTGTTATTGGGAAATAACACAAATTCCCGATAAGCCAGATTTATGAGAAAGCAAGAATAGAAAAATAACACACAAAATTTGATAACGGAGTTCGGCCAATCTTGCTTACGTCTCCGGACCTACTGCAGATCTTTTTCTTTGAAAGGGAGAAATTACACAAGGTGTTTACAACACTCACAACTCACAACCCAATTACACCCAAGAAAATTACTCTCAATTTTCTCTCACAAAAGCTTTTCTCTCTAAGCTTTTCTCTCAATTGGAATGAACACTTTGGATGGTTAATTCATTATAATTACACATCTATTTATAGGAAAATTCACTCCTTGAATTACTCCTTAAATTAATGGTTCCTTGAATTGCTCCTAGAATTAAGATCCATGTTTTACTCCTTGTTTTGTTCCATGTTTTCCTCCTTGTTTTGTTCCATGTTTTGCTCCTTAATTTAAGGATGTTTTGCTCCTTAATTTAAGGAGCTTTATAACAATAATATCTAACAATCTCCCACTTGAAGACTGATTTCAATCTGTCTTCACACCTCGATCAATGCAGTAGCTTTTCTAGTCTTTGTTACTCTAGCAGACCAAGCCCGAGTTGAGCACAACTTCATTTGTCAATAATCACCACCTTTGTTAACATATCTCATTGATTTTTGCTTCCTTGAATCTTCGGTATTAACACATCATCTTCTAATAGAGATCCGATGAAGTGATAAGTCCAATATGTTTGGTTACTAGAATGAAATGTCAATTCTTCACGTTGTATTGACTTTGACTATCACTACGCAGAACATTCTTCTCTTGTTTGAATCCCAACTCAGCTTAACAAACTCAAGCCATATCATCTCTTTACTAGCTTCACATCGCCGATTCATACTACATTTCGGCCTACGTAGTGGATGTAGTGACAATTTTTTGTATTTGTGACATCCAACTAACAAATTGTAGTTCCAACAAGTAAATATATAACCAGTGGTGCTTCTTAGGTGATCAACTTCACCTCCAAAGTTTGCATCTACGTATCCTTGTACTTTTAACTCTCCTTTACTAAAGTACAAACACTTTTCTGTGGTGCCCCTCGCAGATACCTCAAAATCAACACTCGATCGTTTTAACGAGTTTTCCACTGGATTTGACATAAATACCGCTAACAACTCCCACCGCGTAGCGATGTCTCGGTCTTGTACGAGACCATTGCGTACATCAAACTTCCAATGGTGAGGCATAAGGAACCTTAGCCATGAATTCTCTCTCTTCCTCTCGTCGAGGGGACCGATCCTCGGATAGGCGAAAATGACTAGCCAGGGTGTCTTCTAACGGCTTGGCATCGCTCGTTGAATCTATGCAAAACACGATTGATGTACTCGCCTGAGATAACTCGCAAGATCCTTTCTTCTTATTTCTTGTGATTTGCATTCCAAGAATCTTTTTCGGACCCAGTCTTTCATGTCAAACTCCTTTGACAATTGATGCTTCAATCTTTCGATATCATCCATATCCGAACTCGCTTACTAACATATCATCAACATAAAGTAGTAAAATGATATAACTGGACCTATATCTCTTGAAGTAGCAACAATGAGTCAAGATTGCACTTCGGAAACCTTCCTCAGTGAAGGTTATCAAACTTTCGTACCATTGTCTCGGGGCTTGTTTCGTGCCATACAAACTCTTCTTAAGTCTGCACACCATGTTCTTCTTCCTCTTTCTCGAGAAACCTTGATACGGTACACGTATATCTCTTCATCTAAATCTCCATGAAGGAATGCATCTTCACATCCAACTGCTCAAGATGAAGATCTTCAATACAATACTCGATACGATATGATAGTATTGAGCTTCACAACAGAGCGAAAATGTCGCTGTAGTCAACTCCTTCCTTCTCGTTGAAACCCTTTAACAACTAGGCGTGCTTTGTATCTCTTGGAACCATCGTACTCTTCTTTCACCCGGTACACCCATTTGTCAGTAGTTGCCTTCTTTCCCACAGGTAACTCACTAGTTCCCATGTCCGGTTGTCGAGATGAGATTTCATTTCTTCTTTCATAGCAAGTCTCCACTTATGTGGAATCTCGAGTCCGACAAGCTTCATCATAGCATTCGTGCTCCCTCCATCGCTAGCAAACATATAGTTCATGTATCTCTGTTGGGCATATGAGGTCGAAGACCTTCTCACGCCATTTGAGTAAGAGGTTGTGATGTGTCGAATGCCGTGTACTACTCTGTCCAACAAGTTCCTCTGGTTTAGGACTTGTTACAATTGGTTGTTGCGAAACTATCCGGGACATCATCTCGCATCTGCAAATACCGACTCATTCTCGCTCTCGATTCATTGGCGTCTATTTTACGCATGTCCTTATACATCACCATTTCGTTGAAAATCACATCTACGAAGGATAACTTTCTTGTTTTCGTCATCCCAAATACGGTAGCCAAACTCATCCTCACCATGTACCATGAATGTGCATTTCTCGATTGGGGATCGTTTATTCCTACCTTGATCATTGATACCTGCACAAATGCTACACAACCGAAAACTTTTAGATGTGATAGTTTCACCTCTTTTCCGCCTCCATACCTCCTCCGGTATTCTACGCTCCAATGGAACGGTACGGGCTGTTGGATCAAGTGTATTGCGTGTTGGCTTTTTGCCCAAAATTGCTTCGGTAGACCCTCAGACGTATACGGATGTTTCTCGGCTCTTTTTCCGTCAATCTTAGTTCCATACGCCGGCTACACCATTGTGTTGAGGCGTGCACGGCACAGCTTCTTTCCATTCTCCGATCGCGTGCTCATAGCGTAAATTTTTGAATCCGTGTCTTCATATTCACCACCATTATCGATTAAACTTTTGATCTTTAAGCTTACCCGTCTCATTTTCCACCATAGCTTTCCATCTTTTGAAAGCCTCAAATACTTCGTACTTATGCTTTAGAAAGTAAACCCATACCTTCCGAGAGCGATCATCGATGAAATTCACAAAGTAGTGTTTTCCACCAATAGATGAGACGGTCGTTGGTCCTACGTCCCCAAACATCGAGTGAATAAGCTCTAGTCTTTCCTTCTTTGGGATTCTCGACTTGTCCGAAAGCCGACTCTCTCTTTGCTTTCCAAGTATGCAATCTTTCGCACATGTCTATCTCCGTAGACTCAGACCTGGAAGTATTCCGCTTTGGTCATAATCTTCTATCCCCCTTCTCACTCATATGGCACTAGTCTGCAGTGCCATAGATTTGGTGTTTCATTGCCTATCGCAACCGTAATTGAACAACGTGCCTCTACCGTCGTGTAAAGAGTGCCACTTTTCTTGCCTCGAGCAATCATTTGCACCCTTGAAATCTTCCAATCATCACCACGTGGAAGATCGTAGTGTAAGCCTTCATCGCCAACTATCCCACCGAGATTAAATTTCTTCCGAGATCGGGAATATGCTCGACATCCTTTGGTTCCCAAACAACGATCCGTTCAACTTAATCTTCACTACACCTTGCCAATAATAGACGTGGTTGATCATCACCAAGAATATATCTTTCCAAGGTTTAGGGGACATATTTCTCGAAGAATTCTTTTTGTGAAGTAGTATGGAACGATGCTCCAGAATCTAACACCCAAGATTCTTCTTTCGCTCTCCAAAGAGCATATCAATGCATCGTCTCTCCTTGAGGTGGAAGTAACATTTGCCTCTCGCCTTCACTGCTTGTCCTTCTGTTTCTTCTTGCACCGATTTTTGTAGTGCGGTTCTTCCACAATTCCAACACTCGATAGTCTTGAGCCAAGGAATTATTAGGATTCTGGTTGGACCTCCGTCCTTTGATCTACCTCGTAGTCCGTTTACCGCCACGTCCATTCCCTTTGGTTGAATTTCTTCCTCTTGACTCAGTATGCAAAACCGAAGAGGTTGACGATTCACGCACCGACTCTCTACGCTCGGATCTCTTCACCGAGAACCGGATCACGAACATCGTCAAATTTCAACTTATCATTTCCCCACGAGCTACTGCTCGTAGTGGTAGCATTCCGACTTTCTCGTGAAGACAAAAGTATCAGTACTCGTACTTCTTCATCGAATTCATTTCCACCGAACTCAACCGGGTTGTAACCGTGTTGAGTTCGTTGAGATGTCGAGCTCTTGATGCGCGCCTTCCGTCATCCGCAGTTGAACAAGCGCTCATCAAGTGCACTTTGTTTCCGAGGCCGATGGCTACCATACATATTGGAGTAGAGTCGCCATAACACCCGCCGTGGTCTTTTCCTTTCGCTATGTTGAAAGCAACATTACGGGATAACGTCAATCGAATAACTCGGTGGCTTGTCATGCCTGTAAGATTCCAATCTTCTTCCTTCATACCTCGCTTCTTCCCTGAGAGAGGTTGATATAGATTTCTTTGATCAGGATAAATCCTCTATCCGCATTTTTCAAAACCCGAAATCTATGCCATCAAATTTCTCTGGTTTCACCCTTCCTTCATCTCCGCGGCCGTTGCTCCCACTAAAATCGACTTCCTGCGATCGTTTTCGACTATTTCTTGCGAGAAAATTGACGAAATCACTACCAATAGCTTCCGATACCGGTTATTGGGAAATAACGCAAATTCCCGATAAGCCGTTATGAAAGCAAGAATAGAAAAATAACACACAAAATTTGATAACCGAGTTCTACTAATCTTGCTTACGGCCTCCTGACCTGCGGATCTTTTACCGAAAGGGAGAAATTACCTGAGGTGTTTACAACACTCACAACTCACAACCCAATTACACCCAAGAAAATTACTCTCAATTTTCTCTCACAAAAGCTTTTCTCTCAATTGGAATGAACACTTTGGATGGTTAATTCATTACAATTACACATCTATTTATAGGAAAATTCAATCCTTGAATTACTCCTTAAATTAATGGTTCCTTGAATTGCTCCTAGAATTAAGATCCATGCTTTTCTCGCTTTGTTTTGTTCCACAAGTTCTCCTTGTTTTGTTCCATGTTTTGCTCCTTAATTTAAGAATGTTTTGCTCCTTAATTTAAGGAGCTTTATAACAATAATATCTAACACTTAATATATGCCCTGAAATTTGGGTTTTTGCCTACTGATTGTATTATTCTATTGGTACTTGTTAATAATGTGACTGTACTCATATATTTTATTATTATTTCTTTAACCATAGATGAGTTGGTGCTAAGAAATCCCTTTATATAAAGCAATGCTATGTAACGTAATATAAATAAGCAAATCAAAGCAAGGGGATGATAATAGAGTCATAACACATAACATAAGTCTAAAAATAGTGTTCTAAGCAAAAAAAATTTTTTTTAGTGAAAATGTGGGTTTTCAAAGTATTGCTATATATAATAGAAAAGTCATAAAACACACTATCAATATCTTAACAATTCCTATCAGGCTCCAATTCTGCCTTTGTTTTGATAAAAATATAAAAACAAAAATATTTCCATGTACATTAACCAAATTAATAAACAACCATAAATTCTTTTGTTGTTGTTTTACGATGAGTTGTAATATGTATACTAGGGGTGTCAAATGTATAACTAATTAATTTTTTTTTCATATATAAATTAATATAAAAATCCTACCTAATTAATATCAAAATACACGCACTACGTTCGAATTTTCAACCAATTCTCTGTCTCTCTCTCTCTAAAGAGTCTCGCATCTACACAGATAATAGAGAGAGAGAGTGTGTGTGTGTGAGAGAGAGAGAGATGGTGCTAATGGACATAGTAGAGCCCAATACTTGCATTAGAGGTTGCTGCAAGAGTACCACAATCCCTCTTCATCTTTCTCCTTCTTCATATACTATCCTTTCCCCTATTGCTCGAGGTAGGTTACTTTCATTTCTCTTTTGTTTTTTATTGTTAGGTTACACTTTAATTGATTGGAAATTGAGTTGAATTTAGTTATTGAATGCAATGAAATGTTAAGTTTAAGAAACACGGGTTGTTAAATTTTTTGGGTAATTTTTGTTTATGTTATTATTGATGTTTAGTTTTGTGTGTCTGTATGTGAGAGTAGGGGCAGAGAGTATAGTCTACGAAGCGATGTTGTGCGGGAAAAGGGTTGCTATGAAGAAACCCATATTATCTTCTTCTGAAGACCTTGATAAGTTCCACAAGGAGTTGCAACTGTTATGGTAATATTATTGATGTTATTATTGGTGTTTTAATTGTTATTTTTATATTTACATGCATTCTATTTGTATATGAAGTTGTCAATTGATGTTTTAGGAATCTATTTTAAGCAATTTCATTTATTAATATTTTTTTTAAATGATCTTGAAGTAAGCTAGATCATCCTGGACTTGCAAAGCTGGTTGCAGCACATGCTAAGCCACCAAACTACATGTTTTTCTTTGAATTCTTTGAACCTCCGAATCTTGCGGGCAAACTACACTTGGAAGAATGGAATCCAAGTGTTGATCAAGTCCTCATAATTGCGATAGACTTAGGTACAGGTTTTCTTCGCCATTGAATTTATTTATTTTTAATATCATGGTATTGTTTTTGTAAATGCAAATCCATATGGATATCAAATTATTAGCTAAAACTTCATATTTTACACATCTATCATGTATTATCTAGTTGCATGTTTTTTCCTTTTCAATTCATGTTATATCCAAGGATGAGTTGTGTGATATTTTACCCTTTTTCCCCTCTCCCGTTCTTTTCTTTGTCCAGCCAAGGCTTTGCAGTATCTGCATAACCTCGGGGTTTTACATAGGGATGTGAAACCAGCAAACGTTCTAGTAATGCCTATCATAAATTTCTGATCTTCTTTTCAGTTTTCAATTAATAAGCTTCATCAACCATAGTTGGATTTTTTTTTTGTGGTAAAAGATATCTAACTCTGGTAACATAACTGAAGCAATGTTATTTTCTTATGACACAGCTTGACAAAGATCTTCATCCCTGCCTATCAGATTTTGGTCTGGCAGAATACAAGAAAGATCTTAAACAAGTTTCTGTTGAGAATTGGAGGTCATCTGGAAAACCTACTGGTGGTTTTCACAAAAGAAATATGGTTGGCACTTTAATTTATATGGCTCCTGAAATTTTGAAGAAGGAAGTGCACACAGAGAAGTCAGACGTGTACAGTTTTGGTATATCAGTGAAGTATGGCCTTAAAACATATTGATTATGAAATGGACACTTGCATATCTTCTGCTTTTATACTTTCTGAGTCATGGATTATTGGATTGTGTAATTGGTTAAACATATTGTTTGATTTTAATTCCATATGCATGTTTGTTTTTTGTTACTAGAATATGCCAACATTGACTGTTATGTTTTCCTATATGATATTATGACCATTATTTTATTTTGGATAATGTTTATTACTTCCCTAGCAACTTTTCTTTTAATGACACTTTTATCCAACATTAACGACAATGAATTTGTATTCATCATAGGGGTCAATTCATGCAAAGTTTGCAGGCAAATAAATTATTCATTATTTTTTTTTTCTGTTTTGTGTTGTGAACGTGAATGAGAAATGGCTCTATTGCAGTGAGCTTCTTACTGGCGTTGTTCCATATACCGATCTTCGTGCAGAAGCCCAGGTTAGTTATTAAACTATGTTCCCTTTTAGCTTTCAGATTGATTGCTTATTACAAGTCACTCTAAAGTCTAAATATTTACATTGGTGCTCATTTCTTCCTATCAGCTAAGTTTCTTACACACTATAATCTGTATATATGGCACATATTACTTTTTTTTGATTAATCATCATACCCCTCATTTCCTTAATTTTACATTCAGGTGGTTTAATGCCCTTAAATATCTCCACTCAATAAAGGCTGTTTTCTAATTCCCCATCGCTCCATCATCAATAGCATTGCTTGTATTGTGATCAATGTCTCTCTAAGCACTCCATTCTTACAAAATTTAGTTGCTTTTGTTCTAACAAGTTCATACAGTGGTACATGTTCAAACACAAGTATAATCATGTTTTAAGCATGGGTTTAGGTTAAAACATGGAGCAATATTATATGGTATCTATTCTATTCGTAGTTAATTTGACTCCACAAATTTGTTAACAGAAAACCCGTAGTTGTTAATGTGGAGTATCTAACTTGAAACATGTGATAGGCCCACACTGTGCTGGAGATGAACTATACTGAGCAGCAGCTTACAGCAGCTGTGGTGTCTGATGGACTGCGACCTGCCATTGCTGATCCGGAATTAAGTGTACCTTCAACTTTGTTGTCCCTGATTCAAAGATGTTGGGACACAAATTCTCAAAATCGACCGTCTTTTGACGAGATTATTGGTGAACTTGATTTGATATTAAAATATAGAAAGCAAGCAAAGCCACAAAATATGATCCTCACTGAAGCTCCTGTTTCTTATGCTGATCAGCATAAAGATTTTTCCAACAACTACAAATATTTTGAAGAGAGTATTAACTGGTCTGCTCAGGGAGAACATTTCTCCAAGAAAGCTTCTTATGAAGCTAATATATGTTTAACTAGTTGGCTTGATTGTTCATGTGATCCTGTGGAATATCGTCCAGTGCTTTCTTGGGGATCCTTTGCTACATGTGGGAGAAGGGAGACTATGGAGGATACACATTTTCTTCTGCCTCATATGTGTAATGAAAAAGATATCTTTGCATTTGGTATCTTTGATGGTCATAGAGGTACTTGATTATTTTGAATGATATTGTGCTCTTGCAATTCTCTTTTACCCTTTCTGTGGCAATGAGAACCCTTGTTCGACATTTGTTGAAAATATTGTTGAACAAAACTTAGTTAGGCATGACTAGGTCTCTTGAAAATATCAAGCCCAAAAAGAGAGAATCATAGTTATTTCTTTAAAATAACTGTGATAGATAACTTAATTTCCTATTTTTAACTCATAGTAAATTGTTTTATTCTTCCTTGGACTTTTGGTAAACTTAAGCTTTATTTCATTAGTTGTGTAATGATGGATTTCAACGGAAGACATACAGGTGCCGCAGCCGCAGAGTTTTCAGCTCGAGCTTTACCAAGATTCTTGCAGGCTTTGGGTCCCACATCCAGGTTCCTTTTGTCCAATTTTCTTCCAAACCTCGCATGATTATGTGTATAAGTATGATCATAACTATATGTATTAATAATGCAGTCCTGCTGATGCGTTGCTGAAAGCGTTCGTCAAAACAGATATTGAATTCAGAACTGAACTGGAGTGTTATCGCAAATCCAAGAGAGTTACTCAGAAGGATTGGCATCCTGGTTGTACTGCAATAGCAGCTCTTATTGTTAGGAGCAAGCTTTTTGTTGCTAATGCTGGTGATTGTCGGACAATCTTATGTCGGGCTGGCTGTCCCATAGTTTTAAGCAAGGTTCAACCTATTCACTTTATTTATTTATTTGATTAAATCTATGCTTACATATGAGGCATCGTTATATCCAATACAATTAACTTTGACATATTAGGATCATGTTGCTAGCTGTCTTGAAGAGAGAGAGCGGGTTGTTAGTGCAGGGGAAGAAGTCAAATGGCAAGTTGATACATGGAGGGTTGGTTCTGCTGCTCTCCAGGTTCATCTCTTTGACCTTGCTTCTATAGAAACGCTCATTTTGTGTTCATTTTCTAGTCCCATATCAGGAGAATTGAAGATGTGAACGGAATTTGCTACGTGTATCATTTTTTCCCCGCTTTTTTTTTTGGGTTCATTCTTAATATTCGTACTCTGCATTTTTATATTTACCCTGAATTCAATAATAGACAACTATCTATTTTCCCCCAATATTTTCTGTGTTGACATTTTTCTATTAATAGGTCACTCGTTCTATTGGGGATGATGACTTGAAGCCCGCTGTAACTGCTGAGCCTCAAATAAATGAAACTACTCTATCAGCAGAGGATGAATTTTTGGTAAGTAGCTTTATTTTGATGAAAGCAATTGCAAACTTGCACATAGTTTATCAAGGAATCCGTAGATTTAATTTATTTAAAGTCAAAGAAAAAAAATAAGAAATTGTTAGATTTAAAATTGTGGAGTTGAATATTATGGGTATATATCAAGTATAATATATGCAAAGTAAGCACTTGAATTTCCTAAGTGAAAGAACAAATGTAGTCTCCCATTTATGGTCTCTATTCTTATGCCTACATGTCCCATACAGCGAAAGGAGTAATAAACTTTGGCACCGTTTATAACAGCTTAGGATTTGTCTAAGAGTGCTAGCTTATCAGTGCAATTGAGCATTTTGATCATGTTTTATTAAGGGGTGGCAATTCGTATTAATTGGGCCAGTTTGAGCTTACCGAAGCTAACTCAACCCGATGAAACCTTAACTTAATTCAAATTTAATTCGAGCTAACAAAAGTGAGCTCGAACCCAAACAAAGCACAAATAAATTGGTCTAAATTAATTTGAATTGTTAATTACATGTTTTTTAGTTAATTGAATAAAAAAATATATTTAATGATTAAAGTTTATTAGCTCAAACATTACATGAAATACCAAAAATGAGGGAAATAATATTAAAACAACTAGCCTTTGAAATAATGATAAATTAACATTAAATGAATAAATCACGTACACAACAAAGTCTATTGAGATAATTCAACTCTTCACACATACCTTTTATGTTACAATAATTAGTTAATTACAAAATAAGAATAGTAATCAACATAAGTTAAAGAAAGCTAATTCTTAAAGCAAGAAGTTCATTTTTAAATAAATTCAAAAAATACAAACGTCATCAAATTCCTTTCATGCAAAAGTTAGAAGCCATCGTGTATTCATGGAAACTCATAATTTGAATAAGGAACTTCAAATCTCAATAAAATTTCCCCCTGTCACTAACTAAACAAAGAAATACATGAGTAAGATCAAACAAATAATTTCCTCCAAAATTGACCATATATATATAATTCTTTTAGTGTATTCAAATAAACTATACAGTAATTATAAAAAAACCCATCTTTTTAAGATAGCACTAAAAGTATTTTAACCTGCTTCAATAAACTTAGGGTTGTTGTTAGAGAAGGGTGAAATAGTGATGAACATAGGACTACTGTTGGAGAAACAGAGAGTTGAGGGAGTAGTTATAACTTTTTCTTTTAAAAAAAATTATTTTGGACTAACGAGCTGGCTACCCAACCTAACTCAGCTCGATTTTTTTCGGGTTATTTGAGCTGGTCTAAATTTGATCCGAATTTAATTTGATTTGGGTTTTACTATTTGGATTCAATTCTTATCTAACGATGTGATGTAGTCACTGTAATATTCTGGATTCCGGATGTTCGAATATAACACAAAGTCAAGTTTGCACAAATTCTCATCAGTTTGTCTTCTCTATGATAATTGTTCTTTATTATAGATGCACAATCTTGCTTGTGTAAAAGAGAGAATTTGCTTTTTTTACCAAACTATAACTGGGTGGGGGTCCAACTAGGGTTTTTCTTGTGATAATACCAAGCCTTTACCAATTTACTTGACGGTGGCATGTAAAATTTACTGTTAGCATGAAATAGGCATGTTGATCACTTTTGATTGCAATGAAACCTATGCAGACCAATATATCGAGTCTGCTTTGCACAATAACATGTCACTTTGACTGCACAAAGCTCCATATTTTCCTTCCGTATTAAGTTTAATGCACCGTTTGTTTGTTAGGTAATGGCAAGTGATGGACTATGGGATGTTCTCAGCAATGTAGACGTCCTGAGCATAATAAGGGACACTGTCAAAGAACCCGGAATGTGCTCCAAGAGATTGGCAACTGAAGCTGCAGAGCGTGGCAGCAAAGACAACATCACAGTAATCGTCATCTTCCTACGTTCTGTGTCTACTGCAGAGAGAATATACTAGTTTTATTTGTCTATCTTCTTATTGCAGCAAATGTTCAGACCTTATATTCAAATTAATTGCAAGAAAACTAGTACATGTTTATTCTTTTCTCCAAGAGAGGAAAACAGAATAAAGGAAGCTAGCCGTGTACATACGGTTGCTCAAGTGTGTTACTTTTTCAAATTTTCTTTTTTGGTTTTGAAAAATTCATGCTCATTTATCATGTAAATGATCTGCTAAGAAATATTGGTCAATATGGTTCCTACTTGCTAGTTACCAACTAAAGCTCTTACTATATAGTATGTACATGTAATATTAAAACAGCAAATTTTTTTTTTTAAATAGAAACTACTTTAGAACAATTCATAAATAGGGAAACTTAACCCAAATTTTTAAAAGTCTTAAAGTGGACAAACATACCTTGTATTTTGTAAAATGATATATGTTTTGAGAAATAAATAATAGGAAACCATCTTGAAAGCCTCACTCACAAGTAGTAAATAATCTAAGATATAATAAGAGTACTTACTTAAGTTATCTTGATCTTTATTTTCATAGATGAGAAAAAGATGTAAAAAATTGAATTGAAATTAACAAAAAATTATAATAAATAAATTATATTGAATGTATGATTTTATAAGATGTAATAATAACTTTAACAGTTAGATATGCTTCCAAAATTATTATTTAAAAAACATAATTTTCATCTTTTATTTTGCCCTCTTTATTAATACACTCCAAGTTGGAACTAAGAAATCAAAAACCTATTGACTTGTATACATATACAACCAAAACAAGAACTGTTACTTTTCAGAAGAAGACTCCATTACAGACCAAGAATCCCCAAATCCAAATAAATCCTAACATAAGCTAACCCCATTAACCGGAAAATGCTAAGATACCGACTTATTGCTCCGAAACCGGAAAACGGAGCTGGGATTTTCGGCGAATCGGGTTTATATAACAAGAACTGTTACTTTTCAAAAGAAAAACGAAGAGAAAGTATATCAGGGTTCGAAGAAATAGTAGGAGTAGTACTGGATATTCAAGAACTAATAAGAAAACTATGGCTGATCAGGAACAAGGTAAAAATGGTTTCGCTACTCTTCAATTACTACCAGAGACAGATAGAAGCGATACCATAAATCATAAATGATGTACGATCTTTGTGTGATTTAGATCCAACGGTGACAAAAACATTTTGGAGAATAATAGTGTGAAAACACAATCACAGACGATTTTTTTTTTTTTTTTTTTGTAGATTAGAGTTGTAAACTTGGCGGGGCGGGATCCGAGATTCCCTCTTTTTTTTGTCTATAATTTATTATTTAACTATCATTTTATTTAAAACTTTTGTTGAAATATATTGAAAATCCTTAATAAAAAATGAAAATCTTTAAATAACTATCGAAGATTTAAATAAAATTTCAACTATTATTTTTATTTTTTTAATTTTTATTATAAATGTAAATTTATAAAATAATAAGTTAATAATAAATATTTTATATTGAAAAAAATTAAAATTTTGAGTTAATAAATAATTTAAATAAATAATATTTATGAAAAATACATAAAAATAAAAAATATATAATCATTATATTTTAAAAAATCTCGATATTATTTTATTACAAATTATTTTGAAATAATAATAATAAATTTTAAAATATTTATAAGATTTTAGATTTTTAAAATTTAAATAAATATTGTAAATAATTTTATAAAATAATAATTATTAAAAAATATATAACGTATAATATATTTCTTATTATTTTGAATATAAATGTAATTAAATTTATAAAAAATTAAAAATATTAAATTTTAATAAACGAGACGAAAAATATAATCTTCGTTTTTATCTTATCTCATTTTATAAAATATACAATACATTAAAATGATTAAAAAATTATTCTAAAAAATTATTATAAGAATAATTAATTGATCATTTTTTTACGAGTTATTAACATATTTTATAATCAAAATTACCATTAAACGTTAAATTTGAAAATAAATGGATTAAAATGGCAATCCATCCTATATTTAATCTCAACTTAATTTCTCAGGAAATTTCTTTTTTAATCGTACCAAAATTGATACTTAAATACATTACTTAAAACACAATTCTTCATCTTATTCAATAGAGTGAATTGACTACATTATATTGAATGATTTTTTATTCTTATTATTATAAATTTAAATTTAAATTTTATTTGGATAATATTTATTTTATTTAATTAAAAAATACTTACATTTTTTTTAAAAAAAGGTTGAATTGATCTAAAGTTAAATTAATTTTAATTTGACGTGACTCCCACATATTAACTACTTAATGTTTTGTTTATCAGTTTCTTCAATTACTTAATCCAGCTTTAATTAATTAATATCAGACAGTTCTTTATCTTTACGTGATATATATATATATATATATATATATATATAGAAAGAAAGAAAAAAAATCTAGTAAAGGAATCAAATATGTCGGGTTGAGTTTCAAGTCAATTGAGATATATGAAACTACTTGACAATCCGAACCATTTTACACCTATTTCTAAACGATATTTCCATCTATAGTATTAATCATCTTTCGTAAAAGTTACCGACACAGTTTTCTTTCTTGAAAACATTACTCTTGGAATTATTATACATATATTTATTAAAAAAAAAGAAAGAATTATAATATATATTGCTTTTTGTGTACTCATTCTTTTGCATTCTTACTCCTTAAAAAAAGTATAAAGCGCTTACAAGTTACAGCTGCTTCTTAATTTTTTCTTTCTTTTAAATATAGCAGCTAATTAACACGTTAGAATCTAAACTTCTAATTATTACAAGAAACGAAGTTATGAATAATAGCAAGAACAAATATACTGTTAAAGCTGTTAAAAGAACACTTTATAAGCATGATTTTTTTTAAAAGAACACTTTATAAGCATGATTTTTTTTAAAAGAACACTTAATTGTATAAAACAATAAGATTATAGAACGAAGTTTTGTAACAAACCCTAAAATAATAAAAGTTTGATATTAATGGGTATTGTAAAAAGAAAAGAAAACTTATTCTTCAAGTAAGTTTAAACATTTGTAAAGACAATGCAATACACATGAAGTAAAGTGGAAAAAATTATAAATAAATCGTTATATTCATCTTTTAAAAACATACTTTTTTAAAAAATGTTAGAACACATGTTATAAGCATATAAACTTTTGATAAGCTTCATTAGAGAACTCGTATCTCAAAACCCAAAGAAAAACAATGGGATGCGAAAATTGGGTTGTTGAAGTTAATAGTGAACTCCAAAAAATGGAAGACCTTTCACAAGAAACAAAACAATGGAGGAATAGATCAATTTACAAAATACCACAAAGTGTTAAAGAGTTAAATAAAAATGCTTATAAACCTCAAATTGTCTCTTTTGGGCCATATCATCATGGAGAAGATCATTTGAAGCCAATGGAAGAACACAAAAAAAGAGCTCTTGTCCATTTCTTGAAGAGATGTGGGAAACCCATTGAATTGTTTGTGAATTCAATAGCTGACGATGTGCAGATTTTGAAGGACTCTTATTACCCACTTGAAGCTGTTTGGGAAAATAACACGGAGAGATTCATAAAGCTAATGATTTTGGATGGTTGTTTTATGTTGGAAATTTTGAGAAATTCTACTCAAGTATTATTGAATGATTATGACTGTTTGGATCCAATATTTAGCCATCATGGTCGGGTTCATATGATGCCGTATATCTTGCGTGACATGTTAATGCTTGAGAATCAATTGCAGTTATTGGTTCTATACAAGCTAGTTGCTCTTGAAACTGAACATGCTAGGGTAAGTAATAAGTTTTTTTTTTTTTAATAACCACACGATTCACACCTCTATAACTAGAATTCAAACCACAACTCTTGGTAACAAAGTTATAATTTTTTTTATTTTTTTTTCATTTCATTTGCCAGCTATTTTGGTATGATATTTAAAATATGTATGTTTTTCTTTTGTTAAAACTAGCTTCAGTCAAAATATGGTTTTTGGAAGAAAAGAAAAAAGTGGTTTAAGAAAAAAGCATAAAATTTGTTGCTCCTATTCTAAGGCATTTAGAGTCTGTTATTTGTATTTATAATAAAATTGGTAAATAAAATATTCTAACTCGAGCGCAATTTGTTTTATGAACCCTTGAAGCACTTAATGTTAATTTGTTTTCCTTGTTTTGTCTATAAGCACTTTTTGTTGTTAGGGCACCTTATGAAATCTCATAAGTATAATCAAACATATATCAAACAATCTTTTACCTCTTGAAAGCATTTTATATAAAAGTTTTTATGGTAGTTCGTAAACATTTTTTTTTGTACTATTAAAAGCTCTTTTAAAAAGCCACAAAAGTTAATTAATTTGCACAAATATAGGATGAAGAGTATGTGAACAAGCTTATACTAATGGTATATGCAACAACAGCTAATTCAAGTATGGGGAAGTGTTTTCATGTATTAGATTTGTATAGAAAAAGTTTACTTCAAGTAGAACCCAAAATTAAGAAACCCAACATACAATCTATTGAAACATATGGCGGGAATCATACTGGTAGTGACATTATTGGGTCAGCCACACAACTTCACGAAGCAGGAATACAATTCAAGAGAAGCAAGTCATCAAGCCTAAAAGACATCACATTCTCTCGTGGCATTCTTCGTCTCCCGGTAATTTACGTCGATGATGCTACACAATCGATGTTCTTGAATCTCATGGCATTTGAGCGCTTTCATATCGGTGCAGGTCACGAAGTATCATCTTTTATTTTTTTCATGGACAAAATGATAGACAATGAAAAAGATGTTACACTTTTACACTCAAAAGGGATTATAAGAAATGTAATAGGAAGTGACAAAGATGTTGCAAAATTGTTTCATTCACTTTCTAAGGACATAACACTTGACCCTGAGAGTAGTCTTGATGCGGTTCATAGAAAGGTCAATATATATTGCAGAAGGCCTTGGAATGAATGGCGTGCCAATTTGATTCAAACTTATTTTAGAAATCCGTGGTCATTGATTTCTCTTTTTGCTGGAATCCTTCTATTTTCCATTACTATAGCTCAGACAGTATTTTCCGTACTTGACTACTACAAACCAAATTCTCCTCCTAGCTCGTAATATTCATGGCTTTGAAGGTCTTTTTAGTTCAGTCGATAAGCATTTATTTCGGTGTGGGAGAAGGGTTCCTGATCTCAACTTTGAAAGTGGATATATTCAACCGATTGAGCTAGCAGTTGGTTTTCAGATTGCTTCCGAACTAAGTGTTGGTAGATTCTTTATTCTTTATCTAGGTGTATGGCTTTTGGAAAATTTCTCTATGTAATAATATGAAGTTGTTTGCTAATAAATAATAAAGAAGTTTCATCTATTGCTAGAAATAACTCACGAAGAACCAAAAGTAAATCATTGATTACAAAAGATTCACATTTCACATCTTTACTTTCATTGTATCTA
Source organism: Hippophae rhamnoides (assembly GCA_033030585.1). Taxonomy (NCBI): domain Eukaryota; kingdom Viridiplantae; phylum Streptophyta; class Magnoliopsida; order Rosales; family Elaeagnaceae; genus Hippophae; species Hippophae rhamnoides. The sequence continues at coordinate 23,981,489 of CM065430.1, forward strand.
CCCATGCATGTCTACAAAACATGTTCGTAAAAAAAATAAATTGAAAAATAACAACACTATTACAAGTTTATAACATATGTGTTTCAAACTTTCAATAATATAATAGAACACCATTTCATACCATTTTACAACATTATTTTCTTTATTTGAAAAAGAAAAATGAATGACGATTACTTGCTTAATTATTCATAAAATACTATTATACACATGCTACATACACATTTAAGTAGCTAGGAACAAAATCCCCAAATTTTACCCTCGTCACTACATTTTCTTGTACATTCTTTGCTACGAAACATACAAAGCCCCTTAAATTTTCCACTATCACTTAAACAAAGGTTGTTATTATGATACGAGCTTAATTGGCTTGAGCTGCTTAGCGCAGCACATGGGCACAAGACGTCAAGGGAGGATACCACAAATGGCACAATTCGTAGGTGACACACGCAATCAGCCAGCAAGCGTAAGCAACACACAAAATAGGGACTACTAACCAGGCCGTGCAGAGGCACAATGATTCTGTTAAAAATTGTTAGAAATTAGTTACATGTAAGGCTATATATAGCCATAGTATTTGGAGAAGAGATAACAAGAATATATAATAATTTACCTTTCTTTCTCAACTTCTCTTCTTCCTCTTACCTCTATAAAATTTTTACACATAACAATGATATCAAAACCGGTTCCAACCATGGACAACCAGAATCGATCCAACACAGAGCTTCTTGGGATTTACAAAGAAGCGATGAGGGATACTCGGCTTAAACCCTATGGATCGCCAGTGTTTGGGCTTCCAGAAGTGGCCCATGAGTTGGCCCAACAAACCAGCTTATCTCTTAAGCATATTTCCTCTCTCTTAGATGAATGACTTCACAATGGGCTTGGATTTGGCCCATCAGTTGGACATATAGCCCCTATACCAACAAAGACCCAAAATCCCTTCTCTTCTTCGTCCAAATCTATGATAGAAATCAAAGCAATGGCTCAGTTAGTCAATCGAGAGGTACTCGAGCAGAAAAGAAAGAAATTATATCACTGTGGTGATTGGGAACCGTTGAGAGCCAGTGTTGCACGCAACCAAAGCCACCACACGAGGAGGAAGGTTCGATCAGAGAACCCTGAGACGATCACATGAGGAAGATCCATCAGGCTAATTGGAGCTACAAAATCATTTCTATACCAATTCTTGACAAATAGAGGGACATTTCTATGAAAGAGGGTCCTTCAACCACTCTGAATAGAGAGACTAATCTTTGAAGCTTGAGGTTAGAAATTTGAATACTCACCAGTAACGTAAGAATTGTGTTTGATTCGTACCTCTAGAATTGATGGTGTCATAAAGGTATTATTATCCAAAAAACAATATGCTCGAGCACTGGTTATAACTTCCATATTTTCCTTAATGTGCTCTGCGATTAGAGTAATAAGATGGTTGGGGTTAATTCATGATGTTGGACACATTGATAATTGTGTTTTGAATTGTTGTTTATTCTCAAATAAAAAATCAGTTGATTCAACAAGTAGAAAAGATATACCTAGTAGAGAAAAATTTTGGGTTTAACCCATTATGCAGAAAATCCATTGAGAGCAATTAAAATGTGTGTAGGAAAGGCACTGCAAGACTCCATACTATCCACTATCAGGGTATGTGACTTGATTTACATACATGACCATAACGTTCCAATAATATATGAATCGTGCTCAGAGGCTCATAATTGGGGGGATTTTCATAAGGAATATAGGGATAATGGTGAAGCGCATAAAATGGATGGAGAATTGATAAGAGAATTCAAGACTTGCGTGATTCATTGGTTACAACTTTATGTAAAGTGGTGAGATGGAAAATGGTGTTACATGGGTTCCAACTCATGTTGTCTGAGAAAGTGGAGTCTAACAGTTCTATCTAACAGCCCCAAATTCTTACCATTAGTGAGTGGTCTTTGATTAATAATCTAAGGACTAACTGGAGGAAAAAATTGGGGAAGAGTACCAAGGAAGAATATTCTGCCTACTATGAGAATCTCACCAACAATTGGGAAAAGCACTTCCCTGTGTAGCTCTTCTCATTGGAAGAACAACTGAGTTTAAGATTGTATTTTTTGTTTCAAAAATGGTTCCCTTTGATATCTTTGATGCAAAGAAAAAACCCCACAACATCAAGCTATATGATCACCATGCTTCCATAATGGATAATTGTAAGGAACTGGTTCCTAAATATCTTAGCTGTGTGAATGGTATTGTAGGCTCTGATGACCTTTACCTCTACACTTCAAGAGTGACACTACAACAGAACCTAATATTGAAGGTTAGTCACAAGCACTAGGTCCAGAAGTGCATTGAGTTTGTATTTAAGAAAATAAACAACAAGGGATACGACAACAGGCTCTATGAATCTTATTCGAAGAACCTTAATTTAGGTATCCATGAGGACTCCTAAAACAAGACAAGACTTGCAGAATTGATGCATTACCACCCAACCAAGAGTGGTGATCAGATAACTAGTTTGAAGAATTATGTCACTAGAATGAAGAATGACCATAATAACGTTTATTACATTGTTGGTGAAAGCTAGAGGGCTGTTGAGAACTCTCCTTTCTTGGAGAAGTTTAAGAAGAAAGGTTTTGAAGTTCTCCACATGGTTGAGGCTTTGAACGAATATATAATTCGTCAGCTCAAGGAACTTGAAAGCAAGAAGCATGTGGCAGCTACCAAAGAAGGATTGAAGCTTGATGATGATGATGGTATACTTGGATCCCAAAATGGGGTTCCTGGATTTGGACGAAAGACTACCTTGAAGCTCTTAAAAAGACAGGGTTCAGAGACATAAACAGTTGAGACTCGGAAAACACATGATAGATTTGGTTCGAAAGAAGATTATCATGTTGGCCATAGCTGTGCATAAGAAAAGGTTGGATAATTTGGGGAACCCACCCAATAACACCCTTGATTACAATGCTAGACATGATGGGCTCACCTATGAGATAACCACAAGTTTTAAGTATAATCAAGAAGACCCTAAGTTGGCCCTGAGGGAAAAATTTAGTGACATAGTTGATTATAGTTGGATTGATGATTTCAAGACATATTCTATTGAACAAATGACTGATATGATGATAGGTAATGACATTCATTTTTTTATCACACCTTACTCAGCTTCATCTTTAAGGACACAGATTCTAAAAGGGAGATAAAATGATATGAGCCTAATTGGCTCGAGCTGCTTGACGTAACACATGGGCGCTAGACGCCAAGGGAGGGGACCACAAATGACATAATTCATAGGCGACACACGAGTTCATCCAACAATTGCAGGCAACACACAAAAGAGGGACTACCAACCAGGTCGTGTAAAGGCACGATGATTCTGTTAAGAAATGTTAGAAAGTAGTTATATGTAAGGCTATATATAGCTATAGTATTAGAGAAGAGATAACAATAAATATATAACAATTTACCTTTCTTTCTCAGCTTATCTTCTTCCCCTACCTCTTTGAAATATCTACGCTTAAATAAGAATATATAGCGAGATATGCTTTTAGAATCAAGTTTATCTCCTGTGTAGTCAGAGTCTATAAAAAAAGCAATTCTTCATCCCCTCCATTCTCATAGAAAATCCCATAGCTAGTTATTCCCTTCAAGTTCCTCAAGATCCTTTTATAGCTTGTAAGTGCAACTCAATGAGTCTTAACATATATATGCTAATAAAACTTACAATAAACATAATGTCTGGCCTTGTAGCTGTGAGATACATTAAACTTCTAACAATTTGTTTGTAATATGTATCATTGACAGTTGCTCCATTTGCATTTCTATTAATCTTGAGGCCTGGAACAATTGGACTTTTCATAAGCTTACTCTCATGCATTGCAAGTTTCTTCAACACATCAATGGCATACTTCCTTTGGCACATGAAAATTCCTTGTGGTTTTTTTAACACTTAAATTTCTAGAAAGAATCTCATTTTTCCAAGATCAATCATGTCAAAGATTTTCATAATGGAATTGTTAAACTCAAACATCATATCTTTATCATCACCTGTATAAATTAAATCGTCAACATAAATGCTAGAAATTAGTATTTTACCTCTATTTCTTTTGATGAACAAGGTATGTTTAGTTGGGCATTTTTGAAAGCTTGCACTGATGAAGTGAGATTCTATGCAACTGAATCAAGCCCTTGGTACTTGCCTTAGACCATATCAGGCTTTATATAGCTCGTAAACCTTATGTTCTTTCCTCTATTCTCATACCCTTTTGGTTGTTCAACATATACATCCCCACTTAATCTTTCATGAAGGAATGTAGATTTGACATCTAGCTGAAAGATGTCCCATCCTCTACATGCTGCTAATGCCATAATCATCTCTACAATATCTATGCGTGCAACAGGTGCAAAGACTTCTGTAAAGTAAATGCCTTGTTGTTGAGAGTACCCCTTAGCTACCAAGAACATTTTATATTTATCAACTTTACCAAGCTCGTTCAACTTTGTTTTATAGATCCACTTCACTCCAATTAGCATATCTATTAGCTCCTAAGTTTGATTCTTTTCAATCCAGCTTATTTCAATATCCATTGCTTTCCTCTATTTCTCATGCTTCACAATTTCTTCAAACATAATTGGATCATCCTCAATGACATCTTGTACCATGTAGGCTTCTGCTTCTTCTTCACTTAGTCATTCTCCAGTTACATAATCATTCATTCATGTGGGCATCTTTCTTTCCCTTTGAGTCACAATGCCTACATCATTACCCCATTCGTTATTCCCATCATCTCCAGCATCAAACTCTCATTCACTATCCACATCATTCCACAGTAATTCTACTCTAATTTGTTCATTGAAATCACTGTCCCAATTCCAATTTTTTCTTCCTTGAAAATTACATCCTTACTGACCACAATTCTCCAAATCTTAGGATTAAACAACCTATACCCTTTGGATTCTTCACTAGTACCCAAGAAAACACAAGGGAAGCTCTTATCATCCAACTTACTCCTTTTTGCCTCTAGTATATAGACATATGCAATACAACCTCAAATAAAAAGGTGCTCCACTAAAGGCTTGATTCTGCTCCATACTTCTTGAGGAGTGACATTCTCGACTGCTATGGTTGGACATCTATTTAGTAGATAGTTTTCCAATTGACAACCTCAACCCAGAAAGTTTTAGGGACCTTCTTGGTAGTGTGCATGCATCACACCATATTCATGATTGTTCTATTTTTCCTCTCGGTAACTCTGTTTTGGTGAGGAGTATAGGAAGTTGTGAGCTATCTCTTGATTTCTTTCTCTTCACAAAGGCTTTGAAACTGAGTAAAATGAACTCTCTTCCCTTATTTGTCCTTAAGTATTTGATGGATTCTTTTGCTTCTTTTTCTACCTTCTTCTTGAAGATTTTGAATTTTTCCAATTCTTTATATTTTTCCACTAACAAATACACCCAAGCTTTACAACTATAATCATCAATAAAACACAATATATACCTCTTTCCACTGTGTGATATGGGTTCAATAGGCCTATAGATGTCAACATGAATAAGCTCTAGTACCTTTGCTGCACACTATTCACTCTTTTTTGGTATCACATTCTTGTGTTGCTTTCCTATAAAGCAATTAGTGCAGCTGATACTTGAAACTCCTATTTGAGGTAGTCTGTGCACCATTCTTTTGGATTGCAAAGTCTACTAGCCTTTTAGGTGACCATATCGTTGATGACATAAATGTGTGGAATTAGCATTGGTATGCAAACACTCTTTTGGTGTACTTATATTGGTTGTAGATCTTTCATTTATCAAGATAAACGTACGATTAGTACTTATTTCAATACGAACAATAAGTCATTTACACGGTTGATAAATGTTGTAGGTCTCATTCTTAATCATAATAGTAAGACCTTTTTTCTACAGTTGTCTCACACTCAACAAGTTGTTCCTTAGTTTAGAAATATAATACACATTGTTGACCATAAAATGAATGCCATTAAATACTAACTTGACATTGCCTTTTCCAGCCACTAACATTCTAGTATTGTTGCCACATTTGACAAAATGTTTAATATCATCAACCAGGCTTGAGAATATACCTCTATTACCACACATATGGTTGGAACACACTATGTCAAGGAATCATGCATTATTTCTCTTTGCCTCATGTTCATCTACATATACCATCAAGAGCAATTCTTCTTCCTCATCTAGTTATGCGTAGTTAGCTTCTTTGTTCCAGTTAGGACATCCATACTGAAAATGTCTCATATTTTGACATTTGAAACACTCTATATAATCTTTATTGAATTTTGTATTTCCTATACTATGTCCTTTACCTTTTCCATGAGACAATGTGAGAATACGAACTCTTTCTTCTATGTTGTTGTCATGAGTTACTTTTAATATATGCTCTTCTACTTTGGTCCTTTGAAATTTCTACTCATGGACAATTAAATAGCTTAGTTATTCATTAATCGAAAGATTATCAATATCCTTTGATTCTTTAATTGAGTAGACAATATAGTTGAACTTGTCGCTCAATGACCGAAGTATCTTCTCCACTAGAACAATGTCCTTCATTTGTTCACCATAAACTCACATCTTATTAGCAACAGAAATTACTCTTGAGAAGTAGGCAAAGACACCTTCATCAGATTTCATCTCAAGAATTTCAAACTCTTTGTGAAAAGCTTGAAGGATAAATCTTTTCATCCAGTTGTTGCCTTCATATTTCTTCTTCATGGAATCCCATATCTGCTTTTATGTGTTCTTCTCGAGAATGGTTTCTAGAATAGTTCAATCAATGGCTTGAAATAAGTAATTTTTCACCTTAAGTCTTTTAGCTTCATTTCATCAAGCTTTTTCCTTTGTCCTCTGTCAATGTCTCTTCAATTTCTGGTTTAACATAGTCTCTCTATAAGACACTAATATTCTTTAGATCTTAAGAAATTCTCCATCAATATTTTCCAATGATCATAATGACCATCAAGACGAGGGATAATAGGTTGAACAAAATTTCCTTCAGTTGCCATTGCTATCAGTTTTACAAATGACAAAGATCGCTACATTGTTTTACAGTACTAATGGAAGCTCTGATACCAATTTGTTAAAATAGAAATTCAAATTGTAATGTTGATTGCTTGACTTTTATTGAACTGAAAAATGGCTATTAAATAGCCTTACAATAACTAACTAAAAAAACTAGAAAATAGCTGAGTAAATAGCTAAACAGATTGAACTTGAATTATTGTCGTAAATCACTCCCCTTATATACTAAACTTATTGAAACTAACTTAAGATAAACTCCTAAAAAATAGCAACTATTCAAATACTTCTTTCAAAAGAAAGTAATAAAACAATAGAGCAAATGAATACTATTAATTGTTATTCTTGCCTTTTTATTTATAATTATAAAAAATGTTTTTATTTTTAAAATATTTTTATATTTATTTATGTGTATAAATAAAAAAATATATTTATTTTAAGAATATTTTTATATTTATTTATGTATATAAATAAATTTTTATTTATTTTTAAAATATTTTAATATTTATTTATATGTATAAATAAAGAGTATATTTCTTTAACAAAATCACTAAAAAGAAAGAAAAAATCATAAAGAATGAATAAAATTTGAATTTTTTTTATATATAATGATAAACATATCTATGATTCACTACTAAAAAAAAGGATATTTAAGTTGCTGTGTAAAGTTGGTTTTTGGAAAAAACCGACTTATAATGAATTTAAAGTCAGTTGGGTATAGAACCGACGCTATCCACGTTGGATGCAGCGTCGGTTGACATGGAGAACCGATACTATCCACGTGGATAGCGTCGGTTCTCCACGTCAACCGACGCTATCCACCTAATATATCTAAATTCGGGTCATATTTTATGCAGAACCCAATTTTTTTCCTCTCTCTCCTCCATTTTCTTCATCACTCTCCTCCATTTTCTCCCAAAATCTACACCTTGCGCCACCTTCTTTCTAAATTTTCGGCCATCTCTGACCACCATTTGTAACGTCATTTTGTAAGTTATATTCCTCTTATCATTATCTTTCATATCTACTATTTTTTTGAGCAAAATATTAAAAAAAATTATACCCATTTTCTGTATAAATTCTTGATTTAGGTATGTTTTTTATTTTATTTGTTATTATGTTTGACTTATTTTATGTGAAAATAATATCTGAAATGTTGTGGGTTTACTATGCGTGGACAAATTTATTTATATACGTATAATTAATATTATTTTTTAATTATGATATAGTAATATGCTTAGAAATTATAATAAACCAAAGTGCGTGATTGGTTTTTATATATTCATGCTAACATGTTGCTTATTTTTTAATTTGTATAGAAATGGTTTTGTAAAATGATTAAAATGATAATTGTTTTACATTATGTATGTTTTAATATATATTCTAATAGTTAGAAAATTTATATATAATAATACTTGAAATATATTCATTGTATACATAATTAAGTAATATGTTTAATTAATTTTATTAATAGAAAATAGACAAATCTTGGATGTCAAAGTGTAAAATTGAGCAAGATTATATTTCTAGAGTTGAAAGTTTCATGGAATTTGCTTGTAGAAATAGTAATACTGGAAATAGTATGGAATTTAATTATTCTTATTTTGATTTTAAATACATGTAGTTATTTGGTTGGAACAAGACGGGCTACGACCAGTAAATGTTTGATGATTTCTGAGAGGAATGGGCAGAACACATGGTTCAAATTATATCATCACAAGAAGAATCAGGAAAAGATTCTAATGATCTTGAATAGCATATGACAACATAACAGTAAATTTTTTAATGATTTAATTTCTCTATCTATTCATGTGTCTCAAATCACTTGTTTGATGGATGATTAATCATATGCTCATGTATTTAGAGGAATGCTCGCGTGTTTATAAATATGAATTTATCTGGAATCTCTACTAGTATTTTTAATGCTATAATGAGCTCTAAATGGACAAATCAGGTGTACGTAACTCCGATTTTTTTCTTGGTTTGTATGAGTTTTGGTGCCCATGAACATGTTCCATATGTTTAAGGATACCAAAACTCACACAAGCCAAGTAAGAAATCGAAGTTACACTTGATTTCATATTTAGAGTTCATTATATATAGCATTAAAAAATACTAGTAGAAATTCCAGATAACTTCATATATATAGACAAATGATTAATAAAATGCTAATATGAGTTCGTCGAATGTCGTTGTACGTGATAATCTCTTTTTTATGGTAATATTTATAATGATTTAATTTCTTCATTCGTATGTCTGAAATTTAGACTGCTTTTTTTATGGATGTTTTACGTGTTCATGTATGTAGAGGAATATGAATTGTTATATGGATTAGCTGTTTTTTTGTCATAATGCTTGTCAAGGCCAATCAAGATTCTAAGCCAATCAAGCTTACTCGATCATATAATTACACTTTGATGATATTATTTTATTTGTAATTTAAGTTAACTATATATACATTATTTGTTTTTGTAATAAATTTAATTATCAAGTAATTAAATATATTTAAATTTTTAATTATTTGTATTATTATTTATAGTCGGTTCACGGGATGAACCGACTTTACCCATACATTATGCTATATATATATATATATATATATTGAATAATACGAAAAATGAAAATAAAAATAAAAGAAAATCATAAAATGTACGAGTAAAGTCGGTTTATCCCATGAATCGACTTTACATTTTAAGTCGTTAAGTTGAACTGACTTTAAATTTACTTTAATGTCCATTTTCGTAGTAGTGATTCAAAGATTCATAACTTTAAAATAAATACATATTTATGCTTTAAAATTTTATAAATAAAATACATATTTATGCTTAAGAGATTCGGAACTTTAAAACTTATGTATAAAATTTTAAATGCCTAAAATTACAACTTTCTAATAACAAATAGATTTTATGTAGCGATTTTCCCTTATAATTTGCTATTTTTTTATTTTTATTTTTGGGTCCAGTATAATTTGCTATATTGCTTGCAGAGTTGTTTTTAGTCAAGTCTGCTCGGTGATCAAAGTAACAGTATAATCACATAATTGACTAGTATGTGATGCTAGTATCAGCCTATGTAACAGTTCTTGTACTGATTTAAAAAAAAGTAACACACACTGTCTAAATAATTGTATCACAGACAGTATACATTGGAAGAAACATCTTCATCATCTTCGTTTTTCTTCTAGTTTAATATTTACTCTTCTCGTTGCTTCTGTTGCTGAAGCTCAATTTCTTTTTCTTCCATGCAAAAATATCAAAATGGAAAATCAAGATCGTCGAGTTCAGCAAGAAGCCAATGCTGCACAAAGATTGAATAATCTGAACAACAGTTCTGATTTGATTTCTTTTCACAATCAGGTATTGTTGGAAATGAATTTAAATAAAAAAATATTTTTTATTATTTTATGACCATTATTTCATAAATTATGTAGCTGTCATTTTCATAATTATATGGTCATTATTTTTATGACCGTTATTTTCATAATTATGTGACCGTTACTTTTATGTCCGTTATTTTCATAATTATGTGGCCGTTAATTTTATAACTGTTATTCTCATAATTATATGAACGTTACACATATTTTTTCAACTATAAATAGGGGCAATAGTCCTGAGTTTAGAATATAACTTAACAACTCAAAAAACAGTTCTACGGTTTTCATAGCAAAATCAAAGAAAAGAAAATTAAGAATTGTTTTCTCAGATTTCCGAGCAACATAAATATTTGAGAGGTGTAGTATTCCTGACTTCACTGCAATGAAGATCCGAGACAAAAAGACTGGCCGTTTTATCCTGGGACGACGAGGTCAGTGTTTGCTTGCACAAATTTGGGCAAGTAGCCGCGAAACGCCTTAAAGAGAGCAACCTAGTCTCGCGACTCAACCTGCCAGCTCATTTCGTGTTATCGGTAATATTGTTCTTACATAGTTTTTCACATATTTGTTCCAACAATTTTAAGACGAATTCTATCTCGCCATGCTCATCGGAATGTTAATCGGTTGATCTTAACAAAACATTTCGTTTTGAAGAACTACACTTTAAAAATGGAGACAAAAAAAATGTTATTCTTCTTAACCATGTAAAATGTCACTTTTGTTTATTATTGAAAAACCAACACTGCCATTAATTCTCATACCTGAAGCTACAATAAAGGATTTAAACACCTAGATAGAAAATTATTTTCTATTCAAATTTTTTTATTCTTAATGGATTAGCTAATGACTTGTATGATTATTATAACTCGATATCGTCTCGCTATGGAAATTTGGGAAGCTTTTCAAAAGTTAAGTACGATCGAGGAAGTTGGAACTAAGAAGTATGATGTTAGTAGATACATGAAGTATAAAATGATTGATGACAAATTTGTGGAAGCTCAATCATACGAATCGAAGAAGATAGCACACCTAAATAACTTTTGAAGGTATGACTTTAGATGAACAATCTCAAGTAGTTGTTATTATAGATAAATTACCCCATGCTTAGAAAGATTTTAAGAATACACTTAGACATAAAACTAAGAAAGTTTCTTTAGAAAGTCTTATAACCAGTTTAAGAATAGAAGAAGAAGTCCGAAAAATAAGACCAAAGAGATGAAGTACTAAATGTCTCAAACAACAAGTACTCAATAAGAAACCCTCATCTCTAATTTTGAAACCTAAAGGTAGAAATATGAAAACTCATAATCATAATAATAACCAAAATCGGAACCACCAAAATAGAAACAAAAACTATCCTCTCCGTATCGAATAGACCTTAACCCCTTATTAAGGAATAACACATTCACGTGTTAAAGTTGTACAGACACCGCCACTTGGTTAGAACCCGAACAGAATCGTCCTACCACGTGGCGGAACCTTACCAAGATCAACTTATTGCTATGATTTTAAAGTCAATTTTGTTGATGGATCCGGCGGGTGTTGGTGACACCGTACTTTCGCCATGTTCGATATAATCGAGATATGTTCAAGTTATACTCCGAGTCTCGAGGATAAGAAAGTGTTGTTAGGTGACTCACATTCCATTAAAGTTGTTGGTAAGGTGAGGTGGAATTAAAGTTTCTCGGAAAGACTATCATCTTGAAATATGTCTTGCATACCCGTAGATGAGAAAGAACTTAGTTTAAGGATATCTTCTTTACTCAAACTATAGGAGTCGATTTATATACAATAACTAAAAATAATATTTTTTGTTGGGAAAGTACGCCACTAATGGCATGTTTAAATTGAATGTTCGAGTTCCTTTAATATTTGGCATGCTAGACTTTGTCATGTTAATAAACACATAATCAAGAACAACGTAGCTTAGAACTAATTCCTAAACTATCTTTGAATGATTTAAAAAAAATGTGATTTTTGTAGTCAAGCTAAAATAACCAAAACTTCACATAACCGCAGTTAGAGAATCTGAACCTTTAGAATTAATTCATTATGATATATGTGAACTTGATGGAAATTTAATAAGAAATGGAAAATGTTATTTTATAACTTTTATAGATGACTGCTCGTGATTACACTTATGTATATCTAATGAAAAAATAAAAGTGAAGCGTTTGACATGTTTAAAATATTTATGATCGAGATTGAAAATCAACTTAATAAGAAAATAAAAAGGTTTTTGAAGTGATAGAGACACTAAATATGATTCCAATATCTTCAATGATTTTTATAAAACTCATGGAATCATTCATGAAAAACAAGACCTTATTCTTTCCTCAAATGAATGGCAAACCCGAAAGAAAAAAATAAAACTTTTACTAAATCAAGAGGTTACAATTTTATTAAACTTTGGTCCGCTTCCCGTTCGTAGGGAGAAATTTTATTAATCAAGCCATGCTATGTGTTAAATAGAGTGCCAAAATCTATTAGTAAAATTTCATCATCCGAAATTTTGAAAAAATAAGAAACTTAACTTATTTTAAAACTTGAGATTGTTTAGTCTTTGTTAGGATCATTGATCCTTAAAAGAAATAAACTTACTAGTAGAACATACGAACGTGTATTCATAGGATATGTCAGAATAGTAAAGCTTATAAATTCTATGACTTAAATGATCATAGTTATAGAATCAAATGATGTTGACTACTATGAACATATGTTTTCATTTAAATTGGAAGAATAGTGGGCTCGTTCTTTTAGTCGTTTACTCCATAACTAGAACTATTGAACAAAATGAAGAATTAAACACCGCAATTAGAAGAAGTAAACGAGCTCGAATCCTTAAGGATTTTGGGTCGCATTTTTATGCTTATACCTTAGAGTAAGATCCCCAAACTCGTAAAGAATCATTCTCTTCTTTAGATGCCAACTTAAGGGAAGAAACCATAAATGATGAAATGGACTCTTATGAGTATAATAAAACTTGGCATTTAGTTGGACTTACCTTATGGTTGTAAAACCATAGGATGTAAATGGATACAAAAGAAGAAATTAAAACTCGATGGTACTATTGAAAAGTACAAAGCTTGTATTGTAGTTAAATGGTATAGTAAAGGGAAAATGTAGATTTATTTGATACATTTTCACCAAATACACGAATAACTTCCATACGTGTACTTTTTCCTCTTACTACCATCCATGATTTAGTAGTACATCAAATGGATGTTAAACCGCTTTCTTAAATGGTGATTTAGAAGAAGAAATTTATATGGATCAACTTGAAGGTTTTGTTATCCTGTGTCAAGAAAATAAAGTTTGTAAACTAGATAAATATCAAGATGGTCTAAAATAAGCACCTAAGCAATGGCATGAGAAATTTGATAATATAGTTAACCCACATGAATTCAAATTGAATGAAAATGACAAATGCATTTATTATAAATTAGAAGATAACATTTTGCACTATTATATGTTTATATGTGGACGACGGTTTATTTTTGGTTCAAATATTCATGTTGTGAATAATGTGAAAACTTTATTAAGTGTTAACTTTGATATGAAAGATCTCGAGAGAAGCGAGTGTAATCCTTGGTATAAAGATTACTAGGTTCTAAAAGGAATTTCTTTAGATCAATCTCATTACATTGAAAATATCTTAAAGAAATATAATTGCTTTAATCGTAAACCTGCATGTACTCCATATGATCCTAGTGTAAAGTTGTTCAAGAACACCTAGGAGATGGTGTTAGACAAACCGAGTATGCGAGCATCATTGGTAGCTTACGTTATGCTACTGATTGCACTAGACCATACATAGCTTATGTTGTGGGACTACTACATGTAGGTTTACGATAGACTAGTGTGAGAGATCGAATGCTATTGAAAAGGTTATGAGATACCTTAAGAGAACTATATACCTTGGATTACATTATACAAAGTTTCCCGCTATTCTAGATGGATACAACGATGCGCATTAGAACACTTTATCGAAGACTCCAAAGCAACTGAATGGCTATATATTTAACATAGTTGGTGGAGTCGTTTCCGAAAGTCTAAGAAATAAACAATATTGGCTTAATTTACGATGGAGTTTGAAATGATAGCACTAGCTACTACTAGTGAAGAAAGCTAGTTAAGAAGTCTGCATTGAGATCCGCTTTATGGGAAAGATTGATACCAGTTGTCTATCCGATCCACCGCGATAGACCGCGGCTATCGCGAAAGATTTAGAACCGTTATTACAACGGAAGAGACGATGATACACAGATCATTAGAGAATTTCTCTCTACAAGAGCTGTAAGAATGGATCATATATGTACTGATGAAAATTTGGCTGATCCTTTGACGAAAGGATTAATAAGAGAGAAGGTTTTCAAAAACCTCGAAAGGAATGTGACTAATGCCCTTAGAATGAAGAGTCACTTATGATGGTAACCCAACTTATAGACTGGAGATCCCAAGAAATAAGTTCAATGGGTAATAACAAGTCATGAAGTGATATGAGATGAATCATGCTATTTATGAAGTCATAATCTATATTGTTAGAAGCATGAAGTCCTGGATGCAGTAAAGGATGAGTTAATTATTAAACTCTTAATGAAGTTATATACTCTACGTGGAGTGGAGGTACGTAGCTACGTGAGTACTCTTGATAGACTCACCTATGTGAATGTGGAAGTATGGTCGCTTTCCTATGAAAATTTTTGGGCAAAATTTACTGAGCATTCACTATACCGGGATACACGTAGTATGGCACGTAAAGACGTTTTTGACCTACACTTGGGAAAGATTGTGTGTGTGATGATTGTTAGAGATAGAGTTCAAAACTAAGAGTTACTCTAGTATATTCTAAAGCATTAACACTACGCAAGGGTTCAAGTCGATAGACACCTTTTGCTTATGCATAATCTTATACTTTTAATTGATTGGTTGCTCGATGAAACTATTTTTATTTAAAATTCAAGTGGAGGATTGTTGGAAATGAATTTAAATAAAAAAATATTTTTTATTATTTTATGACCATTATTTCATAAATTACGTACCGCTATTTTCATAATTATATTACTATTATTTTTATGACCGTTATTTTCATAATTATGCGATCACGTTACTTTTATGTCCGTTATTTTCATAATTACGTGGCCGTTAATTTTATAACTCGTTATTCTCATAATTATGTTTGAACGTTACACATATTTTTTTCAACTATAAATGTGGCAATAGTCCCGAGTTTAGAATATAACTTAACAACTCAAAAAACAGCTCTACTTGCCATAGCAAAATCAAAGAAAAGAAAATTAAGAATTGTTTTCTCGCATTTGAGCAACATAAATATTTGAGAGGTGTAAGTATTCGGACTTCATCAAGGCAATGAAGATCCGAGACAGAAAAAGATTCTCGGGGTCGTTTTATCCTGGGACGACGAGGCCGTGTTTGCTTGCACAAATTTGGGCAGAGCCGCGAAACGTCTTAAAGAGAGCAACCTAGTCCGCGACTCAACCCAAGCAGTTCATTTCAGGTTATCGGTAATATTGTTCTTACATAGTTTTTCACATATTTGTTCCAACAGGTATCGTCAATAAAACTTGATAAAGATAATTATTCTGTATGGAAAAAACAAATGACGAGGGTTTTGAGGAGCTTTGAATTAGAAGATTTTATTACTGGTATCCGAAAATGCCCTTCATATAGATGGAACTATCAATCAAGAATACTGGTTCTGGATTAGGCAAGACCAATTGATTGGTTCTTGGCTAATCAGTTGTATGACTAACGAATTCATGAGAATTGTTTCTGATTGTGATACTAGTAGAGAAATGTGGATGTGCTTAGAGAAGTATTTTGATTCTCTATCAAGAGACAGAATGTTGCAATATAAATCTGAGTTGAATGCTGCAAAGAAAGGGTCCATGTTTGTTACTGAGTTCATACACAAGATTCAAACTCTTGCCTCCCAATTAATCTCTGTTGGATGTTATATTTCTGAACAAGATTGGTAATCTTGAATGGTTTAGATTCTCATTATGACTAACTAGTGGCCAATGTTAAAGAAGGAGTTACTGTTTTGTTAATAAATCATTAATGTTATATTAGTTGTATTCAACTAATATACTTTATAAGCTATATATTAGTTTTATGCAACTAATATACTTTTCTTAAAAGTATTTTTCTTAAAAAGTAGATTCTTATTTTTTGTATTTATATTTGTATTAGCATTCATTGTAATTGTAAATATATTCAGTATATTCAATTTGGTCTCAGAGCATGAAAGAAAAAAATAAAATTTTTTACCAGTTTCTGAGTAGAAGTGCTACCTATCCAGTAGTGCCGCCGTCACTGTTTTTTATGTAGTGTTGTTAATCTTCTCGCACTGTCTAGTTCACACTGTCGTTGCAAATCTGTCCGTCTGTTGCAAATCCGTCGTCCAGTCTGCGTTGTCCAGTCCACGACGTCTAGCCCACGCCATCCAACCCTGCGCCATCCAGCCCACGTCGTCCAACCCTGCGCCATCCAGCTCACGCACTAGCCCTGCGTCGACCAACTAGCGCACCAGCTTCATCCCTGCGCTGTCCAGCTCATACACCAGCTTCACCCCTACGACGTCCAACTCGTCAGCCCTATACTGTCCAACTTTACCGCTGCGCCGTCCAACTCGCGCACCAGCTTCAGCCTTATGCTGTCCAGCTTGCGCCACCATTACCTGCATTGCTCTATATTCGTTGTGAGCCCGCACAGCTCCTGCACTGCCCTGTGTTCTTTTGTGAGAACGTAGTGGCCTTTGTTTTTCAGTTTTTAATTTTTTCAGTTTTCAGTTTTTAAGCTCTGCCCTAGTCCAAGCCCAACCCATCAGCTCACTCAATAATTAGACAGCCCACTTACCAGCTCAATCCACAGCCCAACCCGGCCCAAAAAAATCCAAAATCTTTATTCTACTGCACAATATATTTTTTATTATTATTTCAATGGAAGATTCAAGACAACATCAAGTTTCCAGAATTAATGAAGTTCCAAACTTTGAAGTTTCTGTTAAGAGTTCAGAAATTGGTTCTTTCGGGGGTATTAAACTTTATCGTACAAATTTTTGAACATGGAAAAAATTTGTGTCTATTTATCTTCGTGGGATGCATAAGATGAGACATGTATCTGGATCAATTAGGGATCCTAGTCAAGATGATATAGAAGCCTATACTAGGTGGGAAGATGATGATGGCTTTGTAATGTCAATTCTATTTAGAGCCATCACTCATGATATATTACAAATGGTGGAGGAATGTGAAACTACTGAGGCCATACGGAATACCTTAAGTGATCTTTATACAAATGAGATGTTTTTTTGGTTGAGGAAGTCTTTGTATGGTCTCAAGCAATCCCCCCGAGCCTGGTTTGGAAGGTTTTCATAATTCATGCAAATGTTGGTTATAGACAGAGTAATTTAGACCACACTCTATTTCTCAAACATCAACGAGAGAAGGTAACAACCCTAGTCATTTATATTGATGACGTGGTAATCACTGGTGATGATACTATTGAGATGGATAAATTACAAAGATAGCTAGCCTCTGAATTCGAGATGAAGGACTTAGGTGAACTAAAGTACTTCTTAGGAATTGAGGTAGCCAGGGGAAGAGAAGGAATATATCTGTGTCATAGGAAGTACATTATTGATCTGCTAACAGAGACAGATATGTTGGATTGCAAACCTATTTACACTCCTATTGAGCAAAAACATTGTTTAGCAGAGTATCCAGATCAGATACCAACTAATCGAGCTCGCTATCAGAGATTGATTGGGCGTTTGATTTACTTAGCTCATACTAGACCAGATGTTGCATATGCAGTAAGTGTGGTGAGTCAGTTCATACATAATCCAAGTGAGAACCATATGAATGTTGTTTTGAGAATTTTAAGGTATTTGAAATCGGCTCCAAGAAGGGGAGTAATGTTCTCTAAACACAACAATCCTCTTGAAGTCTGTGGCTTCACAGATGCAGATTGGGCAGGAAGTATTACAGATAGAAAGTCAACATCGGGTTATTTCACCTTTGTGGGAGGAAATTTGGTTACATGGAAAAGTAAGAAGCAGAAAGTGGTGGCACGATCTAGTGCTGAGGCCGAGTATAGAGGTATGGCTCATGGGGTTTGTGAATTACTGTGGATAAGAACTTTGTTATTGGATTTGGGTTTCGAACTCAAAAATACTATGCAAATGTATTGTGACAATCGGGCAACCATTGATATATCACAAAATCCAGTACAATATGATCACACTAAGCATGTAGAGGTTGATCGTCACTTTATAAAAGAGAAGTTAGATGCCAAACTTATTAGTTTTCCTTTTGTTCCCACTGAAGAGCAACATGCAGATATGCTTATCACTAAGCAAGTTGGACATAATCGATATTTATGTGCCAACTTAAGGGGGAGTGTTAATAAATCATTAATGGTATATTAGTTGTATGCAACTAATATACTTTATCAGCTATATATTAGTTGTATGCAACTAATATACTTTTCTTAAAAATACTTTTCTTAAAAACATATTCTTATTTCATGTATTTATACCTGTATTAGCATTCATTATAATTATAATTGTAAATATATTCAGTATATTCAATTTGTTTCGTTACAAGAAGTTACACAAAAGCTTCTCAGTCATGAGATCAAGTTGGAAAGAAGAAGAATTGTAAATCTGACTTCTGCGCAGCACTTAATTGATGAATCTCTTGCAAATCTTAAGCAACAAAGGCCACATTCTCTAATAAACTCTCAGAACAACTCTTCGTCACAAGATAACTTGAGAAGTAGAGAGTCTCCTACTTTTTCTACCATTCAATCTCAATTATTCTCCAACACTCCTTACTTTCCAAACAACATTCAAAATCCACAAGGCTTTCATGGAAAGAACTTTTCTGGGTCTAGGGCACAGTGATTCCTTAGTGTCAGCTTGATAACGAGAATACACACCAACACTTAAACATATGTCAGGTCTACTTGCTGTAAGGTAAAGTAAACTACCTATCATACTCCTATAAAGGGTTTGATCAACACTTTTACCTTGAGTGTCCTTTGTAATTTTTGTACTGGTACCTAAAAGAGTCCGTAATGGCTTGCTAGTTTCAAGACCAAACATTTTAACAAGGTTACATGCGTACTTGGTTTGAGAAATAAATATATTATCATGAGATTGTTTAATTTGCAAACCAAGGAAGAAAGTCATTTCACCTACCATGGACATTTCAAATTCATTTTTCATAACATGCACAAAATCATCCACTAGTGTACTAGATGTGGATCCAAAAACTATGTCATCCACATAAATTTGAGCAATAAAGATCTCATCACTACTCATTTTAATGAATAAAGTCTTATCAACTCCCTCTCAAATAAATCCCTTGTTCAAAAGATAGTTGGTAAGTCTCTCACAGCATGCTTGTGGAGCTTGTTTCAAACCATATAGAGCCTTTTTGAGTTTGTAAACATGATTTGGAAATTTCGGATCAACAAATCTTTTTGGTTGTTCCACGTACACCTCCTCATTCAAAAATCCATTCAAAAAGGCAGAATTAACATCCATTTGATATAATTTGAACTTCATATGATAGGAAATGGCAAGTAAAATCCTAATTGACTCTAGTCTAGCTACAGGTGAAAATGTTTCATCAAAGTCAACTCTTTATACTTGTGTGTAGCCTAGCCTTATTTCTAACAACAATGTCATGCTCATCAGATTTATTTTTGAATACCCATTTTGTTCCAATAAGATTTTTGTTTTTAGGCTTAGGTACTAATACCCACACATAATTTCTTTCAAATTGAGCTAACTCATCCTGCATTGCATTTATCCAAAATTCATCCCTAAGGGCTTCATTCACATTTTTTGGTTTTAATTGAGAAATATAGCATAAATGGGTTACCTCACTTATTTGTCTTCTTATTGTTACCATGCTTGCATTAGGATTTCCAATTATATTCTTAATAGGATGATTTTTTGAAGTTCGAGTTGGATTTATCATTGATGAGGTTGATGCTTCTTCCTTCTTTTCTTCTCTTTCCTCTAACTCTTCTTCTTTTATTCCAATTGTGTCACTAGTCATTGTTAATTGAGGTGTTGTGAAATTTTCTTCATTTCTAGCTTCTTCACTTGTAATCTTCTTACCTCCATCATCTATAATGACATTTATAGATTCCATAACTACATTAGTTCTACAGTTGAAGACTCTATAAACTCTACTATTTAGGGAATAACCAAGAAATATACCTTCATCACTTCTTGAATCAAACTTACCCAATTGTTCTCGATCTCTAAGTATGTAGCATTTCCTTCCAAAAACATGCATAAATTTCAGATTGAGTTTTTTACCTCTCCATATCTCATAGGGAGTTTGGTTTGTACCTCGGCGAAGAAATACACGATTTATAATGTGACATGCAGTGTTTATAGCTTCAACCCAAAACCTTTTGGAGACTCCCTTGGCATACATCATTACTCTTGCCATCTCTTGAAGTATCCTATTTTTTCTTTCAGCTACTCCATTTTGTTAAGGTGTGATAGGAGCAGAGAATTTATTAAAGATACCATGTTCTTTGCAGAAGTCAACATACTTGGTATTTTCAAACTCTTTTCCATGGTCTGTTCTCAATCTCTTGATAGTTACTATTTTGTCACCTGCTTCAACCTACACCCTTGTACAATATGAGATGAAGAACTCAAAAGCATCTAACTTGTCTCTAAGAAAGTCTACCCACATGTAGCGAGAAAAGTCATCTACTACAACTATGATATATTTCTTACCTCCAATACTTTCCGTTCTCATAGGACCCATAAGGTCAATATGTATCAATTCCATACTCTATTTTTATTTATACTCTTGATCTTCTTATGAGCAATCCTAGTTTGTTTACCCAATTTACATGGTCCACATACATGTATTTCAATTTTTGAGAGAATAGGTAAACCACGCACAGTCTCAATTTTACTTAATCTAACTAGATCTTTAAAATTCATATGACCTAGCTTTTCATGCCACAAGGTAGTTGAGTCATTGCTAGCTAGGTTACATGTTACTGTGGATGATGTATCAATACAATAACAATTGTCATGTGATCTGATTCCCTTAATCATACATTCACCCTTTTGATCTGTTACAATACAGTGATTGTTTGTAAATTGCATATTAAAATCACTATCACATATTTGACTTATGCTAATCAAGTTTTCCTTAAGTCCTTCCATATATAAACTTCATCGAGTTTAGGGATACCCTCTATTTGAACATAGCCTTTTCCAATAATTTTAGATGTTTTACATCACCAAAGGTAATTGTCCCTTCATTGTATTCCTTAAAGGTTTTAAACAAAGAACGATTCCCCATCATGTGTCTAGAGCATCCACTATCAAAATACCAAGCGGTATTTGATTTAGCTTTAAACGCTATATGGGCCACAAAGCAGTGCAACTCAAATTTCTTAACCCATCCTTTTTTAATTTTGGACATTTGAGTTACCGGTTTCTTATGTTCCTCTTTTTGTGTAGTTTTTGTAGTAAAAACTTTATGTCTTGAATTTTTTTTAGGTGCCTTAGAAACATTTGTACTCGTGATAGAATCATAGGCATAAAGAAATCTACACTTAGGTCTAATATGTCCTTTCTTACCACAATGATGACAGATGGGAACAAACTGAATTTTCTTATAATGATAAGGTGCAGAAACTACCTTCCCTACCTGAGCAATAATGGGTTTTACAAATTGAGTTTTGGATTATGAAGGTGTTGATTGTTCACCTATGTATCCAAGACCTCTCTTATCTCCATGTGGTTTTCCATAGTCTAGAACTTTGGTTAATTTTTCAGCACCAATGGTCAAATTCTTCATCGTTTCTTTAGTAATACTAAGTTCTTGCCTAAGATTTTTGTTTTCCTCAATGGTATAATCAGAAAATTCCTTTTTATCTTTCTCTAGGCTAGAGGAATTTTTTTTGTGAACATTGATGATATCATTAAGTTTAGTTACTTCCACAAGCAATTTATCTT
This sequence comes from Hippophae rhamnoides, assembly GCA_033030585.1. NCBI lineage: Eukaryota > Viridiplantae > Streptophyta > Magnoliopsida > Rosales > Elaeagnaceae > Hippophae > Hippophae rhamnoides. The sequence goes on from CM065430.1 coordinate 24,003,925, forward strand.
TCTCTTCCCTGGCACCTAGGCAATCCATGAATAGTTCCTCATGATTCGATACATTAAACTTAGATAGTAAGAGAGAAGAGTTTATTTCCTCATTTTCTTCATTCGAGCTAAGGTCGAGTCATCATGGATGCAGCATTGGCAAATATGTGAAGGCACAATAATTAGTGTCATCATCCTCTCGAGTTACTAGCATCATTCCGCATTTTCACTTTCTCAGGTCACTATGTACATTAAAGGCTTTTCCAAATTTCTTTTTATTGTTAGCACAATCTGTAGAAATATGACCAAATCCTCCACAAGTAAAGCATCGGGGACTAATCGGGTTTACTTTTCTTACCACCAAGGCTGTGAGGCTTGATTTCCCTTGACTTTGGTCATTCGAACGACTGGATTATCCCTTGCTGGAATGATTATTCTGTTGACCCTTCTTCTTCATAAACTTCTTAAATTTTCATGCTAACAAGACTAGTGACTCATCATTCATATCATCATTACTATCAAAGATGTCCTTTTTAGAGCTTTTGAATGCCACATCCTTATTTTTCTTGGGTGGATCAAGAGAAAGCTCATAGGTTTGGATTGACCCGACAAGTTCATCATTTTTTAGTGTGTGTACATTCTTGCTTTCCTCTATTGATGTAACTTTCATCTTATAGTTTGACGTTAAGGAGCTTAGGAGTTTGTGCACTTGTATAGGTTGTGGAATTTTCTCACCAAGGTTAGAACAAACATTAGTGATATCACAGAAGCGAGCATAAAATTGACCAAAGGTTTCGTTGTTGCTCATTTTAATAGAATCAAATTCATATGTTAGCAATCTCAATTTTGTTTTTTTACTTGGGAAATTCCTTCATGAGCAAGAGCAAGTTCATTCCATGCATCTTTAGCAGTTTCACAGTCGGAGATGCGACGGAACTCATCCATCAACACTGCAGCAAATATTGAGCTTAGACCTTTTTGGTTTGCCCCACTAAGGGTGCGTTCTTCAGTGGTCCAGTCTCTTCTTGGCTTTATGATTGTTACACCATCTTTCGTTACCGAAGGTGGTTCCCAACCATCAAGAATAGCATCCCACACTTTTTCATCTTGTTTGAGAAAGGCTTGCATGCGAGCCTTCCAATAAGGGTAATTAAACCCATCAAAGAGTGGGGGTCTAACAGATGACCCACCTTCTTTCATTTGGTCTATAAGTAAGTGTGTGTGTCCCTAAGAATCAATCTCACTAAGTATGTCTAGTGTCAGCTCTGATACCGGTTGAAAGTTTATAAGATATGGACCTAAATAACCTAGAGGGAGGTGAATGGGTTATTTTTAATTTTTACCAATTTATAATTTAATAACCTAAACAAACCATACAGGCATGCAATCATGTTTAAATATAAGTGCGGAAATAAAATAATAACACACGATATTTTTAGGTGAAAACAACCTAGGCCACAACCATGGCCTAATAGGAAAACCATCGATCCACTGGACCACCTAACTTTCCACTATGAAAATCAAATGTTCAAGTACAAACTCGGTATTATGTTACCCTTCTTAGGATACTGCCCCAATGTACTTTACTTACGAGCCCCTGCTCTGTTTTCACAGTTTCCAATATTAACGTGAACGGTTTCCAGACCAACGTTCTAATAAGCTCCCCACAAATCAGATCGTTCACAAATCAACTGCAAAATAGTTAGCACAAAAAACACAAGTGCATGTGTGTGTTCTAGAACATATTTAACAATGAATAATCTTAACTAGATGATTCGAAATATATGTTATTTAAATCAAATCAACTAGAAAATTTTAGAACAAAAAGATTAGGCATAAGTTCAACAAAAAATTACTTCTTTGAAATTTAATCATCAAATCAATTAATTATGATCACACATGAAATTATTTAATCTAAACATGTAAAAATCTAATTAAGAAGAAGCTATGTAAAGATAAAAATACCAATCAAATTTATTAATAAATACCTTCAATATGATATTAATTTTCTTTTAAGTCTCAATTAATTTTGCTTTATAAATAATATTATTCAAATCACAACATTTATATATATATATATTAAAGAAAAAATTTATTTATATTAAAAGCATACCATTCTTATTTATGTATATATATATATTAGCGTTGATTCCTAATGGCCTTGATTACATGTGTTGAATAACTTTATATATATATTACCATTGATTCCTATTAAATAGCTTTATATATATATTAGCACTCGGCATTCACCAGCTCCGGCTTCCTTTGTTTTTTTTTTTCAATTCGACAGCTGTAGATTTTCCTTTCTTCGTTTTCTAATTTTTTTACCGCACACTCCTTTCATCCTAACGTATCTATATATATAGATAATAATAATAATAGTTAGTGATATTAGGGTTAAATGTATTTTGTACTTAATTTTTCAAATCCCGCTAAAACACATCTTAAAAAATTAATTAATAATTTCATAAATTAATTAAAGTTTGAATAAATATTTTAACATAAAATATAATTTTAGATTTATGAAAATGTGTTCTTAAATGCATAAATGAAATCTTATGTGTCGTAATTATAAAAGATATACCTGAAATACAATTATCTGAAACTCGAGTATTTGTTAGGCTTTTCTTGACAGACTTGATAGTAAGCCTAAAAAAAATTTATAATTACATATTTTGTATACGAAAATAACTAACAATCATAGTCCTTATAGAATCAATTATGGAATGAAAAGAAGTTTCTTTAATATCATGTTTGGTTGTATTAAAATTAATAGGGAATAGTAATCCTTTACCAAAGAAGACAAAAAAGTCATTTATTAACCCAAACACTGTTAAGGATTTTCCTTAACGGCTCTTATTACATCAACTACATTGTAACTTCTTCTTTCCCCTTTGTTATTTACTTCTCAAGTTTGAGTTCATTTTTAAATTTTGTATAAGAATTTTTGTAAAAATATTGAAAAAAATAGAGACAAATATTGAAAACACATAATTTTGAATTTAAAATTACATTAATTTAATAGACGTATGCCTTTATTTTTAAAAGCTATAATTTTTAATTTTTAAGGTAATATTGATATGCAAGAGAATAATATGGAAGAAGAAAATTGTTAAAAATATTTTTTTCTTCCTTAATTTTTTAAAAAATTAAGTAATATTTTCAATTAATAATTATTTAAAAAAATAATAAGTTTTAATAATAAATAATTTAAAATAAAAAAATAATAATTAAATATTATTATTTAAACTTTATTGAACATAAAGATTATTATAAAATGCACATAAAAACTTAGTAATCTGAAAAAGATGATTACATAAAATCATAAAAAAATAACACAATTCTTTTAAAGTGATTCGGTCAAAACTTGTCTGCTCATCCAACCAGCCATCTTTCTTAATCTTTATTCTAGCATGAAGGTCATCAATTCCCTTACAATATAAACAAACCTTTTAATAATTTCAAAGTCACCAAGAATACCCTATTCACTCTTACTTTCTTTCTCACAAGACTCACATATTTACAAGTATTTTTTTCTTCACTTTCTCAAATGTTTTCTATACTCATAATTGATACAAAATAATAGTTTTTCTTGTTGTGTAAAAATTAGTTACAAACTCACAACGAATTGAACCTTTATATGCATGTCATAGTTATTAGAATCATAATACTACCTAAAGCCTTAAGTCACTCTCTTTATCCATTGGTTCATATAGTCAATTGGTGAAGTGTTGGTGCTACCTCACAAATTACCACCATCATGCTAAGACTACAAGTTGCTTGTTGGAGTTGTCTTAATCTACTACCTATTTTCTAATATCACCATTCACTTTCACCAAACTCTTAGAATAAGCAAGTTTGGCTAAGGTGTCTGCTTTGGTTACAAGATTAGTTGGGTAATGATATGTATGAATCTTTTCTAACAATACAACACATTATTCATTATTTGATTTATTTTCTTAATTGAAACTAAACTTATGTCTTCCAAGCATTAAACTTTTCAAGGGATACACCCACATTTTCTTTGAGTAGTTGTCTAAGAATGATACAAAATACTTTGATCCAATTAGTAATAAGTTTTATGTAGATCCCTATAAGTCAAAATGAACATACATTATATCGCTTGTCCCATCAAACCTCTCAATTTTTAGTTTCAATATGTCCATTCTCAATCCTTTTCTAGTTACATCCTTTCGAGTATTAAACAAAGAAAAGACTCGACAAGAATGCATTTTTCGGTCACAATTGTGTCTCTAATACTAATTTATTATGAAATGCACATAAATTTTTAATAATTTGAAGGAGATAATCACATAAAATCATAAAAAAATAACATAATTTTTTTAAAATGATTCAACCAAAACTTGCTTGCTCCACTACTAAATCCAACCAGCTTTGTTGATCTTTATTCCACTACGAATATCAACAATTCACATGCAATATAAGGGCACCCTTTATTGATTTCAAGAGCTGCAATGATACCTTATTCACTTTCATTTTATTTCTAACAAGACTCACACATTTACAAGTATTTATAAGTAATACAAAATGATAAATTTTCTTAATATTTAAAAATCAATTACAAACTTACAACTTATTTAATCTTTATATGCATATAATAGTTCACTATACTACTTAATGACTTAGTCAACTTCTTTACTAATTGGTAAATGTGATGAATTGCGTTATTTTATAAAGATATTAAGATAATATATAACATATTTTATATTATTTTAATTATAAATTAAATATTGTAAAAATAATTTATTATTTAATTCTAATAACAATTAAATATAATAAAATATATTTATTTACACTTAAAATATAATGAATATTAACACATGTATATATACAGAAAATAAAAATGTACTTTTAATAAAAATATATTAATTATATACAATTAATATATAGTTTACCACGTTTAGGAAAAATATAAATGATAACTTATTAACAATAACTATAACAAATATCATAATAATATTATTATTTACTTTATATTTAATTTCATTGTAATTTCGCTCTTATTATTTTTGGGAACTAAACTTGCCTTAATGGAATAAAGGTGTAACTGTAGAAATAGTACTGAACCTGAAATGCTTTGACAGCTGCAAGAACACGTTGCCAACAATATAACAAAAGGATTAAGAGAAAGATGCTTTGCCGGCATGTAACTTATAAGCTACTTCATAAATTTTTAATATTTATGGGTACTTTCCAATTAGTATTGAAATTTAAAAAGAACTGGAAAAAATGAATCAAAAGAATAATCAAAATTAAATTACTTTTCGTTATATTTACTGCTTATATTATTTGTAATTAAAATAAAAATAGTTATTACTATTTTATTGATATAATAATAATTATTTTTAAAAAATTTAATTTGAGAAGATAAATTTTGTATTTTTATACAAGAACCTAGTTTCAAACTTTGTTAGAAAAACAAATTACTTATCTTCCATGAATTTTTAACAATAATTAGAAAGAAAAGTTTAATAATAAGAAATAAGGTTGTCAACAGGTGAGTGTAGGACTATTTATCGGATCGAAATCGTTTATTTTATATTTATTTGATTTGATTCGACCATCCGTAACTGATCCGATTACTTTTTACATCCGTTCAATCCGATCCGTAAACTATTCGGATGATATCAAATCCGACCAATAAACTTAATTAACTCTATTTTTTGTATTTTTAAATAATTTTTTTAAAATTTCACATAAATCATAACATAAAATTATTTGACTTAAAAAAACATTAAAAAATTAAATAAATATATATTAATTATATATATATATATATATATATACATTTGGAAAAGCCTGTCAGGTACCATTTATAACTAGTAAATTTTTGTTAAAGTTTCGTCTCCTTTTAATTACCCCTCACCTTTTCTCTGTTATTCTGGTTTTCTTTTACCCATTACAAGTGTGGTTGATTTAGTACCATTCATGATAAGTTGAATGTTGATTTTCAGCTTAGACTTGGTTTTTATTTTTTTGATAATTTTGTTTTGGGTTTTGGAGAAACCAATGGGGCGATGGGATGTAGTTTTTCAAATTGATTTCTTTTAATGTATATTTTTGGGATTCTGCAGGAATTCTGGACTTTCATTATCATTTGAAATCCAGAGAGATGTCTGTTGTTATACAGATGATATCTGAAACAATGAAAGGTTAGTTAATTAATATATAGTCTAACTACATAATAAATGATACTCGTTCCTTATAGTTGTTTGTATTATAATATTGTTTTAATTTTGTTTATGTAGTTTTGAATGATAGGATATAAAAATATAGAATATTGTTTATTAATATTTGTTTTAATTATTTCAAATCGTTTATTTTATATTCATTTGATTTGATTCGACCATCCGTAACTGATCTGATTATTTTTTCATCCGTTCAATCTGATCCGTAAACTATTCGGATGACATCAAATCCGATCAATAAATTTAATTAACTCTATTTTTTGTATTTTTAAATAATTTTTTTAAAATTTAATATAAATCATAACATAAAATTATTTGACTTAAAAAAACATTAAAAAATTAAATAAATATATATTAATTATATATATATATATATAATTAATTTCGATCGGATAAGATGAATCGTAATGAAATCCGCCATCCGATTCGCATTAACGGATATAATTTTTTTTCCATTCGATCCGATCATCATATTGGATTAGATCGGATGAAAAATCAACGGATCGAATCGAATGATCAGATTTTTTGCATACAACTAAGTGTGTGGGGTCAGTGAATCTCTCTCAATTTTTTGTTTAAAATTTAAAATTTATTATTTATATTCACATAAAATCTTTGATATAAAAAATTTCAGTAAAAAACAAAAACCCAAAATAAAAAACAATAATACAATTAATATTTTAAATATTATTTTTTTATTTTTTAATAATTTTTTATTTTTATAATATAGAAAAATTATAAAAAAAAGTATAAATTAATAATAAATATTTTATAATGAAAAAATAAAATTTTAAATAAATAAATAACATTTATGTAAAATGGAAAAAATAATATATATATACATGTAGCAATAAATACATAACCTTTTATATTAAAAATATTGATAAAATATTATTATAATCTAATTTAAAATAATAAAGATAAATTATAATATTTTAGATATTTAAAATTTAAAAAATAATTTAAATAATTTTTATAAAAAAATTATAATATTTTAATAAAATAAAAAATAATTTAAATATATAATATAAAATATGATATATTATTTATGATTAGTATGAGTTTAAATATAAAAAAATTTATAAAATAAAATTATATTTTTATTAAAATAAAATTTATAATTTTAAAATATAAAATTAAAAATACAATCTTATCTTTAACGTACTTTATATTTTATTATCCCTCTACTTACCTAGAAACTAACAATCTCGTCATAAACTTGATAGAAAATTGACAGCGGTTACTGCATCACGCCCCTCTTCAATACATTTTTAATCACTTTCCAATTCATACTGAGATTTAAAAAGAAAAAAAATAATTAAATTAAATTATTTTCATTGTATTTACTTATATTATTTTATAATAAAAATAAAGATAATTATTTTATTAAAGTATCTTATTAATATAATAATAATGATTATTTAAAAAAAAAGTTAATTTGAGAAGATAAGTTTAATTTCAAACTTTCTTAAAAAACCAAATTACTTATCTTCTATAAATTTTTAACAATAATTAAAAAAAATATTGCATTTTTTCTCAAATTAAAAAAATTAAATAAAGCATAAAACTTAAAATTTTAAAGATAAGTATAAAATTAACATCTTTAACATTTATAACATTAAAAATAGCATCCTCTAATACTAACATATATCCATAAATATAATATTTTGATTATTATAAATTTTATGTGTATTATTTTAAGTAATTTCTTAAACTTTAATCTAACATTAACTTTATAAAGTGAAAAAAAAACATTCACAATTTTTCCCTTCGAAGAAAACAAAACTCGTAACAATCAAAATTATAAAAAAATAAAGTAGTGGACATATAAGAAAATAACATGAAATATAAATTAGAAATATCAAAATTATAGAATTAAAACAAATAGTAAATTATTTACAAATGAAAGGAAAAAAATGTTAAGAAATAACGCAAATTTTCGATAAGTCAGATTTATGAGAAAGGAAGAAACAATCTCCAACAAAAAATGATACTTAATTAATTTTTTTAAATTTTCTTTCAATAATTAAAATTGTTACTCATTAAAATTAAATAATATTTATATCATATGATATGAGGGCACACAATTAGAGTTTCAAATAAATTCAAGGATTTGCATCCCATATACAGCATATAAAAAGTCTTCTTACTACCTTAACTTATCATTTTTAATTTTTAAGAAAGTAAAAATTATATAAAGATTTTAATATATTTTTTAATTTTTAAGAAAGTAAAAATTTTATAAAGATTTTAATATATTGTTAGTTTTATCATATCAAACATATACAAAATAACCATATTTTTCCTTTTCAATAATTAAATTTTGAGACTCAAATTTTCATTAATCTTAATATTATTTTAAGAATGTAAATATATGATTTTAAAGTCTTATTAGAGAAGAACTCAAATCAATCACAATCATACACTTGTACTAAACGAGTAATATTTAAAATTATGCCTTAAATTAGCATATAACCGTGAATAACAATGTCTAATTTTCTTACAAAAAATAGTTTGTGTTTGTACTTTTTAATTTAAAATAAATGTTATTTTTTTATTGTTATAAATTTTAATAGTATTATATAAGAAAAAAATATTTTATTTTAAACTTTGTGTATTCACGAAAGACAAAAAATAAATAACTAATTTTAATTTGAAATTTATTTGCAAAGCATTTATGAAATATTTTTGTTTGCGCTAAAACAAATTGTAATAATAGCTAACGAGAATGATAAAAATTTCTATAATTTTTTGGTGTCAAATATCTGTTTTATTCTCTATAAACCCTATATATGAGTGATAAAACTAAAAATTCTAATTTAATCCATATATATTATAATTATTTAGTGGTTCAGTTTTCATTTTTCTTTATCGCACAAAATCTAGTGTAAGGAAACTAGAAAATCAAATTCCTTTCTGACCAAAATTGCAATTGTATGATCTTAAAAGTGCAATTTTTCAGTAAACCAAAATCACAATAAGGGTCGGAGGGGTAGGTGTGTCACGCCCTCCCTTGAATAAATTTTTAACATTACGGGCACTTTCTAATTCGTAATGAAATTTAAAAAGAACTGGTAAAAAAAATCAAAAGTTAAGAAAATTAAAAAAGAAAAATATTTAAAATTAAATTATTTTTCATTGTGTTTATTTATATTATTTTCTAATCACTAAAATATCTTGTTAATATAATATTAATTAGTTTTAAAAAGATTAATTTGAGAAGATAATTTTTTTGTATTTTTAATTTTTTATAGAAGAATTTAATTTCAAAATTATGCAACACTCTGATCACTCAAGCAAGGATTTATAATAGTTGGCTTATGCGAACACTCTAATCACCACCTTTGCCTTTCAAAACAAAGACGCACAAACTCTCTCTCTCTCTCTCTCTCTACTCTGTGTGTAGAACTATAGCTTTAAGCTTTCTTTTGGGTTACAATGGCCCAACAGATCATTTACAGGTGTGCACAGGTTATTATTCCGACGTTGGCCTTGGAAGCTGTGAGAAAGTTTGGAAAAGTCGGGGAAGGGAAACAGGACCTTCTTGGCCCCAAAGAAATCGGGTCACTCAAAACTTGGCTTGCCAGATTTGGATATGTTGCTCATGTTCTTGAAGACTTGCTGGAATGCATGGAGGCTGAAGATTTGCCAAGACCCCCATATCAAGAAATTGGGTACGAGAAATTACTAAAACTGATTAAAGAGGTACGGATTTTTTTTATCCTCTTCAAACCGATTTGCTTTTCGTTTCAAAATGGCTAATTGGGTACGAGATATTAAGAAAACTTTAATTAGCTGAAATTCAAGCTGACAGAAGAGTGCAAGATTTGATTTGTGAAAATTTGTGAAATTATATTTGCTTAGAAAATCTGTGCTATAATCCCTCTAATAGAATAATATTCTTACTTAATAGAATTTAGGGATCTGATTTTTGTAGACATAATCTCTCTTATAACTAAAATTAGAGATGCAATTTAATATGACACAATATTTCAACTTATCTTTGTATCAGATGGTTGATAATATGAAGAAGCATTCGCAATTTTTCACGGAGGATATTGATTTAACAAGCTTCGTTCAAAAAAATATCAATACAAAAAAAACTACCAGTCAAGAAAACCAAAACAACACTCATCAAACCAAGTCTTCTCCAACCATTGTCCATCTGATCCTCTTTTTATTCATACCTCGGATCATTCAAGTATGATTCTCGTGCCAATAGTTCTTAATGGAACTAACTATGCTATGTGGAGACGTGTCATGTGGAGGAGTCTCAGTGAAAAAAAAACTAGGATTCATTAAAGGGACTATACCTAGACCAAGTAAATCTGATCCTAAACGTGCAGTGTGGCAACGATGCAATGATATGGTTCTCTTATGGATTCTTAACACCTTGAATGAGAAACTTGCTAAGAGTGTGCTCCATATGAATACTCCTTCGGAGATCTGGTTGCACTTGCAAGAGCTATTAGTGCAGGATGATTTTTCTCAACACTATCAGATCCAGCGTTCTATTGTAGAGTTGAAGCAAAATCAAGACTCTATCTCTTTGTATTATACTAAAATAAAAACATTATGGAACGAGTTGGAAATGTGTAGTTCGACAATTTCATACACGTGTGGAGGACTCAAGCAACTATCAGACATGGAAGAAAGGGTTAGATTAGGTCAATTTCTTATGGCATTAAATGAAACCTATTCAGTAATCAAAAAACAAATCATGCTTATGCAGCCTTTACCCACTGTGAAGAAAGCATATTCTCTTCTATGTGAGGAAGAAAAAAAGAGAGGATTGGTTGAACAAAAAATCCCTGACCAGTCTCATTCCATGAATGTTAGATCAGAGAAGATCCTTGACCAATCTCTTGCCATAAATGTTAAATCAGAGAAGATCCCTGACCAGTCTCATGCCATGAATCTTAAATTATAGGAGATTGTTGACCAGTCTCATGCCATGAATGTTAAATCAGAGGAGGTCCACGACCAGTCTCATGACATGAATGTTAAATCAGAGATCCCTGACCAGTCTCATGACATGAATGTTAAATCAGAGAAGATCCTCGACCATTCTCATGCCATGAATGTTATATCAGATTCTCACTCAACGCAACAAGACTCGACATTTGGATCATCAAAGATACAAAGGTCTAAGAAACGGTTTCATTGTACTTACTGTGGTGGAAGTACACATACAGTAAAACGGTGCTTCTATTTGAATGGATTTCCAATTAGGCATTATTTGCATGGCAAGGATGTTCAACCTCCAAATAGAGGAGCTAGAAAGGTCTTTGTAAATCAAACAAGAGCTGAATCAACTCAAGCCATCCACACTTTTAATCAATCACTTCAATTTGCTCGTGAGGAGTTCTCACAAACCAAAGATTTTCTTTCCAAAGAAAATCCACCCATCTCGGCCAAGTACACAGGTACCTTTTCTTCATTTTGCTCATCCGTAACTTCTCATAATATGGACTCTTTAAATTGGATCACTTATAAAGCTGTTGTTCTTATGTTTTTCCAAGTCACCTTAAGGAATCACAAGCATTGGTTCTACACACATATCACACAAAATTTACATATCCATGATGTTCTTTGTGCACCCTTTTTTATGTGAATATTCTTTCTATCAGTAAGATTACATCCGCTCTAAATTGTTTCATTCACTTATTTTCTACTCTTTGTATACTACAAGGCTACGAAAATGACGTTGGTCTAGGGAAGCAAGGTAAAGTTATGCCAGGGTCAAAGTTGAATGCACCCTCTTCAACCTCTTATTGTTGGCGTGTGCAGTGAAAGTGACAGACAACAAAGTTAGTGGAGTAGGGAAATGACAGACAATATGTTTAGTGAAGCAGAAATTAGGGAAGTGGAACAGTTGTTAGGGTTAGAGTTTATATTCGTTTTTCCTTAGTATACATAAGAGAAGTTTTGTATAGAAAATGATAGAACATAAATTACAGAAATACAATCATAATAATTTGACATGGTATCAGAGCAGATTATGGCTAGCCTAAAGAAATAAAAACCCTACATTGCTACATGTTCTCCTCAACATTGGTTTGATCTATTAAATCCAGAGATCAGATCAATAATACCCCATATCCAGTTTTTTCAAGAACTGTCATCTTGGTCAATTTGCTCAACTTCTTCCATCCACTAGTCCAAGCAGATGGGTGTTTCTTGTGTTAACACTTTATGAAACTGTCTCTGCAGATTCTCCATATCCTTTTGGAGTTCAAGGTTCTTAGCCTTAAAACCTTCGAGTTCGAGTGTCTCTGTGCGTGTAAAGTTGATTATGTTGAATAGTATAATCAGCAAGGGTGCGATTACGACCATCTTCAAGCTGCCTCCCCCCTGAAAAAAAAAAGAACAAAAGAAGAAGAAACCAAGAAAAGATGGAAACGGTTGCTGACCTATGATTAGGTGTCTGTTTCTCTGCAACATCTGAACCAAAACCAAAAAAAAAATCAACTTCACTGGAGCACCTAACTCCTCGCTGGTCAGTGAGGGTTTTTACAGAGACGGAGGACCATGTAGAAGATTAACTTTGTCTGGATTTGTAGCCAGTTAGGGTTCGGCCATCTTGACCTAGCTGCTCGGTTGTAGAAGAAGGGCGTTGCTCGCTTGTAGAGGAAGGGCGCTGCTCTCTTGCAGAAGAAGGGCACCGCTAGCTTGCAGAAGATGGGTGCCACTCACTTGCAGAAGAAAGGTGCGCTCGGTTGTAGAAGAAGGGCGTCGCTCCAGGGTTGCACGAATGAATTTTTTTTTCTTAGGGTTACGTTTTGAGTTTTATATATATATTGGCTGTGTTGTAAAAAAAGGAAAACAAGAAGAAAAAAATTTTAGATTTCATGGCGAAATCTAGAGATTTAACTACCAATTTCATATTGGAAGATTTGACGGCAAAAATGACGGAAGTTCTAACTAGAGCTCAGATCAGCTCATAACCTCCGCCAACTGAAGCGTCGATTGCTCCCATTAGTATCAAGTTGGGAGGATCCAACTATGCCTTGTGGTCCCAGGTGGTGGAGATGTATATCTCTGGCAAAAATAAATTGGGATATATTAATGGGGATTTTCCTCAACCTGTTGAAACCGACCCCTCATTTAGGAGATGACGTACTGAAAATGCCATTGTCAAATGGTGGTTGATCAATTCGATGAACCCCTTCTTGATTGCAAATTTTATCTGATTCCCAACTGCCAAACAGGTTTGGGATTCGGCTACTACCACTTACTATGATGGGACAGACACGTCTCAAGCGTATGATCTTCGCCGTCAAGTTACTCGTACGAAGCAAGCGGGTGGATCCATTGAAAAATACTACAATGACCTTCAAGGCTTGTGGCGTGAAATTGATTTCCGTCGTGCTAATCCAATGGAGTGTGCGATTGATATACAAAAATACAACTCTATCGTACAGGAAGATCGAGTGTATACCTTCCTCGATGGACTTGATGATAGATTGGATAAAACTTGATGTGATGTGCTTCAGATCAAACCATTCCCGACGGTGGAACAAGCCTATGGATTCGTCCCTAGGGAAGAGGTCAGGCAGACCGTGATGATCACAGGTGTAGATACGACACCCAGAGTAGTTATGGTTTTTAAAAGGGTCCAAGGACACCATAATCTAATGCCACCAAAAACAGGAACTTCCTTGGGTAGCAAGAAATCCACGGGAAATCCACCATCTTTTGACATGAAATGTGGCCATTGCGGAAACTCCAAACACACCCGTAAAAACTGCTTCAAACTACATGGGTATCCAGAATGGTGGAATGATCTTCAAGCACGGAAGAAACGGGACACCATTGGGCGAGCCGCTGTGGCTACCAATAATGCCTCACTATCCCTTACTTCTCAGGCCGAATCTTCCCAGGATCCAGGTATTTCAAGTAAAGTATTTCACATCTCTACTCGTAGTGATAAAGAAGATTGGATTCTAGACTTTGGAGCTACAGATCACATGACATTTGACCCAAATGATCTCTCCAATACAACCCAGCCAAGACGGAGCCGTGTTTCCAATGCAAATGGGGTCACTTATCCAGTTACAAGAGCTGGAACAATGACCTTATCTCCTTCATTATCATTATCTAATACTTTGCTTGTACCTTCTCTGTCAAACCGACTAATGTCTGTAAGTCAGGTCACTTCAGATGTTAACTGTGTAGTATTGATGTATTCTATTTTTTGCCTTCTATAGGATATTCTCACCAAGGAGATCATTGGGCGTGGTACTAGGAGAGAAGGGCTATATTATGTGGATGACCTCAGTTTAGGAAGAGCCAATCACATGCAAAACGCTGTTGGTAACAAAGAACGACAGATTTGGCTATGTCATCGCAGATTTGGGTATTTAAAGCACCTACTCCCCGTTTATTTTGAAATATCACACATTCAGATTTCAAATGTGATACTTGTATCCTAGTAAAAAGTCATAGGGCGTATCCTATAAGCATGAATAAAAGTATGACTCCTTTTGCTTTGGTACATTCTGATGTTTGGGGACCTTTCCCAGTCATTACGTCATCGAGTCATCATTGGTTTGTTATTTTTGTTGATGATTGTACACGAATGACATGACTTTACCTTCTTAAACATAAAGATGAAGTATTTGCTACATTTCACTTGTTTCACACCATGGTTTAGACACAATTTTCTGAAAAAATTAAGATACTTAGGTCTGATAATGGAGGTGAGTATGTTAATCAATAATTCTGGACATACTTGGACAACCATGGTATTCTCCAAGAAACCTCATGTTCACAAACCCCACAACAGAATGGGACTACAAAGAGGAAGAATCTCCATATTTTAGAAATGGCTCAGGCCTTACTAATCGGTGCACATATGCCTAATAAATACTAGAGTGATGCTATTACTACAGCGGTGTATCTACTGAATCGTATGCCCACAAAAACCTTACAATTTCAAACTCTATTAAAGGTGCTATCTGATCATCTTCCCTTGCCTACTATTTTGATGCTTCCGCCCCGAATTTTTGGATGTGTTATCTTTATCCACCTCCATAAAAATCAACGAACTAAGTTGGATCCATGTGATGTCCGATGTGTATTCTTAGGATATGGCGTACAAAAAAAGGTTACCGACGCTATGATCCAATTACTAAAAGAACCTATATTACCATGGATGTCGCTTTCCTCGAGTCAGAATGGTTTTTCCCATCACCGGTATCCAATTACACTCTTTAGGAGGAGAGTTATGGTGAAGAACAAAATTGGCTTGATGTTGAAATATTAGACACTAGTCCAACATACTCGGATTGTGCCAATAATATGGAGGAGCCGATGTCATGCAGAGTTTGAACTTCCAAGAACCAATTTGAAGTAGTAATTGAATCTCCCGAGAAGATGAAGTGGTTAATGTACCACTCCACTCCACAGTACCCAATGATCCTCCTGCTGAGAATACTCCTGAGGTAAGCTATCCTATCACACCTTTACAAACTAATGCTATAGATACATCTGTTGGTTATGTTTTACCTTTCAGACACAATCGAGGCAAACCTCCTAATCGATACTCCCCAGAAAGAGAAGAACGACAATCCAAGTATCCAATAGCAAATTATGTATCAACTCAAAGGTTATCAGAACCTATCAGGGCATTTGCACAAACACTCTCCTCGTGTCAAATTCCAAGTAGCATTGAAGAAGCCTTATCTGATCCAAAATGGGCTCAAGCTATAAAAGAGGAATTTGAGGCATTACAGAAGAATAACACATGGGTGTTAAGCGAGTTGCCTCAAGGGAGGAAGATGGTAGGATGTAAGTGGATTTTCTCCATTAAGTATAAAACAGATGGGTTAGTTGATCGATACAAGGTGAGGCTTGTAGCAAAAGGATATACATAGAAATACGGGATAGATTATCAAGAAACCTTCTCACCTATGGCTAAACTAAAAACTGTTAGTCTTGTTATCTCTTACGGCAAATTTAGATTGGCCATTGCACCAACTTGACGTAAAAAATGCCTTCCTTCATGGTGATCTTGAAGAAGAGATTTTTATGGATATCCCACCAGGATATATTGTTACATCAGGAAAAGAAACAACATGTAGATTACAACGAGCATTGTATGGACTAAAACAATCACCTCATGCATGGTTTGGTAAGTTGAGTTCAGCAATGAAGAAATATGGGTTCCAACAAAGCAACTCTGATCATACTCTTTTCCTAAAACATCGATTAGGAAAGATAACAGCCCTTATAGTCTATGTAGACGACATGATCATTACAAGGGATGATAAAGAAGAAATCTCTAAGCTTCAAGAACAACTGTCAAATGAGTTTGAAATGAAGAATTTGGGAGGGCTCAAATACTTCTTAGGTATTGAGGTAACAAGATCAAAACAAGACATATGTCTTTCCTAAAGGAAATATACTCTGGACCTACTGGCAGAGGCATGACTACTAGATTGTAAACCTGTCGATATTCCAATGGTTCAAAATCATAAACTCGGAGAATATGTGGACCAAGTACTAGCAGATAAACCGAGATATCAATGGTTAGTAGGTAAACTCATATATTTATCTCATACCCGACCTGATATTGCTTATCTTTGTGAGTGTCGTGAGTCGGTTCGTACCTTTGCCCAAGTGAAGACCATATGGATGCGGTCATGTGAATACTTCATTATTTAAAATCCTCCCCTGGGAAAGGACTTATGTTTTCAAAGAATGGTCAATTGGAAGTCCTTGGATATACAGATTCAGATTAGGCAGGGAATATGAAGGATATGAAATCTACTGCTGGGTACTTTACTTTTGTGAGGGGCAATCTTGTTACATGGAGGAGCAAGAAGCAAAAGGTAGTTGCTTTATTCAGTGCTGAAGCTGAATTTCGAGGAATGGTCAAGGGAATATGTGAGCTCTTTTGGTTGAAAAAACTTCTAATTGAGATTGGTGTTGCTCCTAACTTTGAAATGAACTTATTTTGTGATAACAAAGCAGCCATTTCCATCTCTCACAATCTAGTTCAACATGATCGCACGAAGCACGTTAAAGTAGATTGGAGCTTCATCAAATAGAATCTTGAAGAAAAGATTATTAAGCTTCCATTTGTTAAATCAGAAGATCAATTAGCTGATATACTCAAAAAAAAATATGTCTGTAAGGAATTTCTACAACTCACTTGACAAGTTGGGCATAAGAGACATATATGCACCAACTTGAGGAGGAGTGTTGGCGTGTGCAGTGAAAGTGGAAGACAACAAAGTTAGTGGAGTAGGGAAATGGCAGACAATATGTTTAGTGAAGCAGAAATTAGGGAAGTGGAACAGCTGTTAGGGTTAGAATTTATATTTATTTTTCCTTAGTATACATAAGAGAAGTTTTGTACAGAATATGATAGAACAGAAATTACAGAAATACAATCATAATAATTTGACACTTATCACGTATATTTCTCATAAGTAGTTATTTGGCATAAATAATTACGATATTTATCTAAATTGCGCTATCAATTTATGTCGAAAACAATTTCATCTTATGTTTATGATTCCAAATATTCATGTGATGTTTGTCTGATGCAACCCTTTCCAGTTTATTCTCCTCTATTAATTATTGATTTATGTTTTCTTCGTAAACTCTTGGATTGAATTGTAAAGTTCATCCCTTAACCGATGTTTTTATATCCCTTGGAGTTAAATCAAGGCTTCTATGACATTGTCTTTTGATAAAAACAAACAAAATTATTTTTTTCTTTAAATTCTATTTAAAGTACTCATTCTTTTGATGTTATACACTGATAATTTTGGTATATATAAAATTGAAATTTATTTTGATGCACGTTATTTTTTAACTATTGTGGATGATTACGTTTATTTCACTTGGATCTTTTTAATAGAAAAAAATATTAAAATGTGTTAAAACAAATGATAATGTGTCAACCATTGCTATTGTTTATTGTGAGGGACTTAATAAAACTACACTTTTGCAATTTGTTTATAATGACAAAGAGGTAGAGAACCATTTCCAATTAAAGATGTGGATTTGTGTCTCTCATGTTTTCGTTGTGAGAATAATTGTTAAGCAAATCATCAAATATGCTATTGATAAAAGTCTAGATCATAATTCTAAAATGGATCAACTATAAAATGAACTCGGAAAAGAATTGAAAGATAATAGATATATTTTAATAATTAGTGATGTGTGGAATGAATATACTACCAAATGGGAATCTCATGCGAATAAGTCTGTTATATATGCATCTTCTCGTGGTATTTAAAAGAAACATTATTTTAAAAAATATATTTAAATGTTATTTTTTAATATAATCTATAAATTTTATTCAAATATAAACTAACTAAATATGAAAAATAAATTTTGTATTTAATAAAAAATCTTAAATTTTAAATAAGTTTCAAATCATATCACTATTTTAAAAATTTATTTTTCATATTGGAAAGTTTCAAACCAAAAATTTCATTGTCATTTTATCCTCGTTCAAAAATAAATTATGTAGTCTATAAATGCTTGTGAGTCACACTTGATTTAGGAGAAAATCTTGTGGTGAATTATATTTTTGTCACGTAATTTATTAGTTAATTACTATTAAATATATTCTTATGAAAAATGGGTACATATATTCCTATAATTATTAAAAATGAATATTTTTAGTCTCATAATTATTCAAAATAATATAGCTCTAGTTTTGGAGGATTAATTTTTACATTAAATTGTCAATTTTTTTATAAATATCTTGATTAAAAGTGTTCAACTCATAAATTATAGGATGAAATGTATTTTTGTAGGTAATAATAGTAGGATTAGTAGGAGCTTTTCCCAAAAAAAAATCTTATATATCTCTTTTTTTATAATGTATATTATTTTATTAAAATTCAAAACTTGGTAACTTATTTTGTCTATTTATTTTATTCATATTTCAAAGAGAATATTGAAGTTTCTTAAAAAAAATTACTTTTATTTTATTTCAATTTATCTAAAAAAATATATCACATGCATTATATTCAAAATAAAGTTATAATTTTTTTATCATTTACTATTAAAAAAAAGTAACTTTTACATCTTTATTTCCTTAATTTTTATTTTTATTTTTAATTTTACATCAATTTGACCACGTTTGGAATTAATCAAGGGAATATGCAGCCTCACCTCCTACTAGATACTGACTCTTTGGGAGTGCCACAATCTATCATCACTTCCCCAACAAATATGTTGCCTTTCCTCTTTAATAATGCTGGATCAAGTTGCGAGAGTTTCAAGACTTCCGAAGTTAGAATATGGTTCTCAAGATCTTCAAAACCTCACTAACCTCCAAGTCAGCCTTCGAAAATGTCTTAATTTGTGTTTTATCCCAAATCGTGGCAGCATGGTTGTTTTGGCTATGTCTTCACCATAATCAATATCAGAAAAATTCCCAACTTAGCAAAAGCATTTTAAGTTGGCAATGGATCAAAATTGACTGTTTTTTATGATACAAACTCGCTTTTATCCGAATCGATTTTAAGATTTTTAATCTAAATTCGATCCGATTATATAATTAATTCGAACTAATCTGAGTGTGAATAAATAGGATTTTTTTTATATTACATTCATATTAAAATTTATTTATAAATTATTATTATATATAAAACATCATATACATAAATTTAAATTTTAAATTAATATTTTGTAACAAATGTTATTTTATAATCACAATTAAAAAAATAAAAGAATAAAAAATATATTTGTATAATTATTAAATTATTATAAATATTTATATTTATTTTTAAGTTAAAATGATAATATAATATAATTGTATAATATTTAAATATAATATATTATAAAATAAAATATATATTTATTTATAATAATATTCTGGATATAAAAGATTATAAATATAACATAATATAATCCGTACTTCTCATGATATACTATTTGTGCAATGAAAAAGTTTATTTGTATTAATTTATTTCTAACAAAAACTTATGTAACATGTAATAATAGGTTAAGAAAAAACATACTTTAATATAACAATAAATAGTTGCCACTTGTTTTACAAACAACTAACTTATACAACTTAGACAAGTGTTATTGCACAATTGGTGATAAAAGTCAAATATTTTACTCTCTCTCTCTAGATTACATTTCAAGAATCACCTTCATCTTCGTTTTTCTCCTAGTTACTTCTTGACTCTTCTCCTTGCTTCTGTTGAAGCTCAACTGTTTAAATATTTCCATGGGAAATTATTGATGTGTAAAAATCAATTACAAACTTATAACTTATTTAGCCTTCATATGCATGTAATAGTTGTTAAAATCATATCTGTTGGGAAATAACGCAAATTTCCGATAAATTAGATTTATGAGAAAGTAAGAATAGAAAAATAACACACAAATTTGATAACGGAGTTCGGTCAATCTTGCTTACGTCTCCAGACTTGCTGCAGATCTTTTTACTGAAAGGGGAGAAATTACACAAGGTGTTTACAACACTCACAACTCACAACCCAATAACACCCAAGAAAATTACTCTCAATTTTCTCTCACAAAAGCTTTTCTCTCAATTAGAATGAACACTTTAGATGATTAATTCATTACAATTACACATCTATTTATAGGAAAATTTACTCCTTAAATTACTACTTAAATTAATGGTTCTTTAAATTGCTCCTTGAATTAAGCTCATTGTTTTGCTCCATATTTTACTCCATGTTTTGCTCCTTAATTTGTTCCTTAAATTAATGAGCTTTATAAAAATCTCAAACATAATCAATGCTATTTCACAAAGATATTAAGATAATATATTATATATTTTATATTATTTTAATTATAAATTAAATATTGTAAAAATAATTTATTTTTTAATTGCAATAATTACAACAAATATCATAATAATAATAATTATTATTATTATTTTATATTTAATTTTATTGGAATTTCGTTCTTATTATTTTTGGTAACTAAACTTGCCTTAATGGAATAAATTAAGGTGTAACTGTAGAAATAGTACTGAACCTGAAATGCTTTGACAGCTGCAAGAACACGTTGCCAACAATATGACAAAAGGATTAAGAGAAAGATGTTTTGTGGGCATGTAACTTATAAGCTTCTAGTGTCACTTTAGCTTCCACTACCTGTAACACCTTTTCAAAAGTAAGGTATAACTCCACACTTTAACTTTATAGCTTCATAACGTGAAAAAGACATCCTCTAGAAATGTAACATTCTTTATAGCATACTAGGTTGCTTATTTAGTAAGTTATTAGATGTTAGTAAGAAATCAAATTAATTATTTTTATAATTAATTATTAAATATTTAAATATATATTTTTAAAAAATTATCATTATAGACTCCCAGATTAATAAATAGGTTTATCACCTATTTTAATTTTTCTCTTGAAATTTTTTATTGTTCTTTTAAAATTTTCTGAGAAATAATTTAACTCACTTAAATTAATTCCTGGATATATATTTTCTATTAGTCTGGCATGAAATGCTTTATACCCAAATATTGGATCAGCTCTTTCCAATATATTAAATTTACTTTCTACTGGAAATTCCTTGTATGTAATATAAAATTTCATATCTTCAATATGTTCTTGGGTAGATTTTCTGGCCAAATTATAGAGACTCAACCATTGTAGTTTTTTAGGTTTCTATATTGATCTTTTTCATCTTCAATGATTGGAGTATTTCTAGGAGATGTCTCCCTGAATAGTATGGAATGTTTTACTATTTTTGATGTCTCTGGTAGAAATGCTTCTCTAAATAGCACTGGAAACCTTGTTATCTTTCCAAGATTTGTCAATCTGCTTGGAACTGTTGGTTGTTGTTATAGTGTTGTAGAATAATTTCTTACTATCTCTTCTGGAGTTATTAGTTTTGATTTTGATATGAAGATGTTCTATTTTTGAAAGCATAAAAATAGTTAGAGGTGCTAATTCTCTCAGCATCAACTAAGCTATTTTTATGTCCTTGAAGATATTCAACATAAAAATTGTAATGGTTGAACCATTGTTGCCATCTAACTAGTCTTATTTGTTTTTTAATCACCTACGATATTAGTTTTTAAGAAATAACCAAAAAATTTGTTATTTTTTCTAACAATGGATCTAGAGCTTATAACATATATTGCAATTTTCTTAATGACCTTTTTAACAGCTAAATATTCTTTTTTATTACCATGATAATTTAATTTTGAACCTTGGAAAGATTCTGATGTATATATACAAATATATTCATCTTTGTCATCTACTCTTGCTTAAAGAACTGCTCTTCAATATTCTTGTGAAACATCTGTTTCAATTATCATCTTATCATCTTGTCCTAGATGGTATAAATTTGGTAAATTTTTTACCTTTGCTTTTACTCTATCCATATATAGAGTGCCTTCTTCTGTCCATTTCCAAATATGATATTTTTTCAATTTTGCTTGTAATGGTTTTCTCATTTATGCAAGTTTCTTGATATAGGCTTCTGCATATGTTAAACATCCTAAAAATCTTTCTAATTGGTTTCTATATTTTAATTCACTAGAAAAATCTTGAATATTATTTAGTATATGGGGTTGTAGATTATGTTTTTCATCTTCAATTTCCAACCCTAAGTATTTAATTTTTTGTTGAGCAAGTATTTCTTTCTTTTTAGAGAGTACAATGCCTTCTTTTCTACATTTTTGTAGAATGTTGATAATATCCATATAATGTTTATTTAATTCATTACTGAAAACCAAAATATCATCTATGTAAACACAACAAATATCTTATAATTTCTTAAAAATGTTATCTATAAATGTTATCCATATATCTTTGAAAAATACTTGAAGCTTTTTTTAATCCAAATGGTATAATTGTCCATTGGAATTGTCCTTGGGGAAACTAAATGCTATTAATTTTTGGGATTCTTCATCCAATCTTATTTGCCAAAATCCAATTTTGCAATCAAAACTCGAGAAGTATTTATTCCTTTTAATAATGATAGTAGTTTTTCCTTTTTTGGAATGAAGTATTCATGGTCAATGGTTTTTTTATTCAATGCTTTAAAAATTATTACCATTCTCTTTTTCCTCTTCTTTTCTCAGTTTCTTTTTCAACTAAGAATGATGGACTATAATGAGGTGAATTACTTGGTATTATGACTTTTAACTCCAAAAGTTCTTCAATTTGTTTTCTAAATCCAATCATGTCTTCTAGAGTATAAATCATTGATTTTACTCTTATGATCTAGTTAGGATCTCTTAATTTTATATTGACTATTGTTTTAAGTTTATTTATTTTTGAATCCAAAGGATTTTTTGAACTGACTATTTTTAATAGTTTTCTAATACTTGTTAGGGCTTTGTCTTCTAGTAATTTCATTGAGAAAAGAATTTTGTTTTTCTTCTATATCTAATGAAATATTTTCTAAATAAGGTTTTTATTGGTCTTCTATCTCATAATGTTTTCGCTTTTTATGTTAATGCATAAAAGTTGGATTTGAGGCAGTTAAAGTTTTTCTTACTTTAGAAACATATATGGTATCTCCTTCTAAGGTAATGTTGTGTGAAAGGTTGATATAAGTTTAGGAAATTATTTCCTATTAACAAATCTACTATTGTTTCTTGTTGATATATGGTAGGAATGTGAAAGTTTTCTCCTTCTATCATTATATCAGTATCTTTTAATACCTGATTGAGTTTTATTATAGTATTATTAATAATTTTTACAATTAAATCTTTCGGTGCTTGTTTCCAGTTTTCTTCTGAAAATACATATCTACTACTTACACACATACTAGATCATGTATCTATATATGCATGTAAATCATTCATGTTATAATGAAGAATATTCATGATTTGAGTGTTCATATTATGAGTCAGTTATTTCTTCCTCAGTTTCTTCTAATAGATAGATACTGTAAATATCATCTATATCAGATTCCTCGATTGGTTCTAATTTTATTTTGAAAGCTTCTTTTAAGATTTTTGCTTTTATGAAAATTCTTTTTTTTATGTTTAAGTTTGCTTGGACATTCGTTAGCATAATGTCCTTCTTCATTACAGATCCAACATCTGCATTTTTTCTTTCCTGAAGGGCAATAATTCCTTTTTTCAGAAGGTTTATAATTTTTTCTTTTAAAATATCTTTTCTTATAGTTTTCTCTATTAAATCTCTTTTTTATATTTTTAGAAATTTTGTTTTCTATATTTACATTTTTGTTATAAGATTTTATATTACATCTGTATTTCCCTAGTATCTTAAAATCTCTTGTATCATAACAGATTTTATCACTTTCTCTTTTTTGTTTATATTCTTTTCTTTTTTGGCATTTAATAATGATCAAATTTTTAAGGCTTCGTATTCTTCCTCCTAGAATATCTAGTATATTTTCTCTATTCCTTTGTTCCTAATTTTCTGTTAAGGTTTTATATAATGTTCCAGGTAATTTTTGAAAAAAAAACATTTCTTTATAAGTTGTTTGTATAGAGAGTGATAATTTATGGTAATACATTTCATATTCACAAATAAAAGAATCTATGTAACACATGTTACAAATTTACATATTTGTTAAATGTCATTTAGCTTCATTCATTTCATTTTCATTGGATTCAGTGATAGTCCTTCCTTTATCTTCTCCAATAAATCCTTTGTATATTTCATTTATTACTGTATCCAAGTGTTCTCTTCCTGTAGAAGCATTTCCTAGCATTAATAAATGTTGTTGATCTGCTAATTTTGAAAACCAAAGTTTTATATTTCCTGTCATTTTATGTGATATAAGCTAGCATAATACAAGTTGAAGGATTTGTTTGGATAGTTTGAGAAGTTTGTATGAGCACACTCATCCCACTAAACCATTCATTTAAGACTTTTTTTCATATCTCTTATACAATCTAAATCTAAAAGTTCAGATTTATAATTATCATGGAGTTTGAACTCTGGTGAAATACTACCTCTAGTTCCCCAATGCAAATCTTCCTCCATTTTAGGTGGTTATCTTCTTCTATATGTAGTATCAGGTTGTTCTGATCTTTGCCTATTTCTTTCCACCTTATGTGGGTCAGATGTTCCTTCTTGGTAATGGACTAGTAATGAAATTGGTTTCATATGACCTTTTAAGGTCATGTTTTCTAGTTCATAATCAGTTTCATTAATTATTGTCATATCTTCTTCTTTATTAGTACAAAGTTTTTCATTATAATGTCGTTCTATTTCTTTATTGGTTAATGTCAATAAACTGACTAATGTTTCTATATCTCTATTTTCATAGTCCATGAATTTTCTTTCTAATTCTTTTCTATATTCCATTAAATTGGAATTATCTCTTTATTTTTAGATTGTTCCTCATTTTTTCTTTTCTCATTTTTAGGAATAAAAAAATCATATTTCCTTAGTGGTTCTTCTTTTAATCCTTCTAAGTGGTCATATTTATAACCTATTATTTCATTCTTCTTATGTATGTTGTATATATCTTTTCTTAGTTCTGAAAATTCCTTATGCATATCTTTTTGTAGTTTATTATAACCAAATTCCTTAATTTCCTTTAGTAATTCTCTTTGTATATCTATTATTTCCTATAAATATTTTGTATTTGATTCTTGGACTAAATTCATTTCATCTGTTAATAATTGTATAATTTCAAATAATGTTGCTTGATTTTTCGCTACACCTACTAGGCTTTCATTTACTTCTAAATGCATATTTTTTATTTTATTTCTAAATATGATTTTTCCCTAATATACAATCATGAACTAATGCCTTCATTATTTTAACTTCATTTTCTAGTTTTTTAACTTCTTCTTGGTTAGAAGTTTCTCATTCATAGTCTATAAAAGTAAATCTTGGTACAACATTACTATTTCTTTCTGTTATTAAGGGTTTTTCTTTAATATCTAATTTTCATTCTTCTGGTATTTGAAAGTTTGTTAGTATTTCTGATTTTATTATTTGTCCAAATTCCTTAAAAGTTTTGTCTATTTCTATAAATTTATTTTGTCCATATATTGAACTATTATGACTATTTGTTAAAGAATATGATACTAGATAATGTATTAAAAATAGATGAATTTTTCTTTTATTAAATCTCATCTTTCAAATTCATAAGCTAGACTTAATACTTGATTTAGATTTTTATCACATATATTTATAGCAAACCTAGGATATGCTGTAAGTTTTAACTTTTGGTATCCTAAATTACCATAGATAATTCCTAATAAGGTATCCTCTCTATTTATTATTCTGTTATCTAATAATGCTATTTTTATTTGTATATCTATTCCTTCTCTAAAATGAGTTTTTATTAGTATTTGAATTCTTCTTAAATGGATATATTCAATTTTTTCTTTATCTTTATGAGAAATTTTTGATAGCTTGTTTAATATAGTTTATTTATCAATTAATGATATATTATATCTCGTTTTTGCATCTGTAATCTTAATACTCATTTCTTTATTATTTATGTCATAATAGATTATATTTTTTCTAAGGAATAATATTTTTAATAAAAATGATGGGTCTTTAAATCCATGTCCTTATTTAAGATTTAATTTTACTTTTTGAATTTCTTCAAATTTCTTTTTACTTATAAACATTTCTTGTAAAAAAAACATCCTGAAATGTCTTCTGTTTTTATGTTTATTATTTCTTGGTTTATTTTCTCTTCTTTCTTTTTTGAGAATGTTTTTTTAATTAAACCTTAAAATTATTTTTGATAACTTTTAGATTTAACCTTCGTTATGTTTGTAGGGGTATTTTTGATTTTTTTGAAACTTTGTGGGTATTTTTGAAGATTTTTTAAACCTTGGGGGTATTTCTGATTTTTTTCTCATTTCCAATTCATAATGAAATTTAAAAAAAATGGATAAAAAATAAAAAATTGAGAAAAAATAATTAAAATTAAATTATTTTCATGGTATTTACTAGGGGTGTCCATAATCCAGTCCAGTCCGATTTTAAATAAAAAAATTAACTAAATCGGATCATTTATATTGTTCAAATCGGACCGAACGGTTTTGTTCAGTTTAGTTAACAATTTTGAACAATTAATAATACATAAATAAATACATAAGATGTTATCGAAATTCAAAAGCAAAAAAGATTAGACATGAAGAAATGAAATCCAAATATCTCATTTACAGAGATTGTACAAACATACACAAACATCCGATATGTAAAACATAAACAATCCTTAGAATTATGATTATTATAATTTATATGTAATGCAAGTTGCAATAATTTAGTGAAAACAATATATGAATGAATGCTAAATCAACTTCCTATATGTAATGCAAGTTATAGTAATTCATATTGTGAGTTAAGTTAATAAAAAATCAAATAATGTGAAAGTTAAGTTAATAAAAAATCAAATTATAAAATGCAGTAAAATCACCTTTTTATTTTCATAATCAAGTCTAATAATAACATGAATATAGAATACAAATGACCTGATAGCTAACTGTTAAGTTAATAAAAAAATAAATTAACAAAAGCTAACATATAAAAAAATATGAATACATAACATCCAAACAAAAATCCATACAAAATATACATGATCTGACACTCCAATACTCTATGAAACAACCCTTTTAGTAAGCTCATTCAAATTGAACATAAAAGGGAGTCTAGTAGTCTACTAATCTTTTCTAATTATGTTAACTTAAATAAAACGTTCTTATAAATATGTCTCATACCTATTTTGTCCATGGATTACTGGACGCGAGACGAATCGAGGCGACGTGAGGCTAACTGAGGCGACACAAGGAGAACCGAGGCGACTCGAGGCAAACCGAGGAAAAGCGAGGAGACACGAGGCAAACCGAGACTAAGTGAGGAGACATGAGGCTAATCGAGACAAAGCGAGGAGAGGTGATTTGGCACTTGGTTGTGGTGGACGGTTGGAGGCGGCATCGGATTTAGCTTAGGGTTTCGGGGTCACAACGCGAGGATATTTAGAAACTGAAATTCGGAATTGTAGAGGTGTCCAAATATATACGCTTAATTAGAAATTTTTTAATTATTTATTAAAACCAGTCTGGTTCGATCTGATCGTTTTAAAATTTTATATAATCGAACCGAATTATTTGAAAATTGGTCTTATTTAATAAAAAATGGATCATATCGTTTTCTTTATTAAATTATTGAGTTTGGTTTTTCTATTTAACCCGATTCGGGTCGATTTTTGGACACCCTTAGTATTTACTTATATTATTTTACTAAAATATCTTATTAATATAATAGTAATGATTATTTAAAAAAAATTAATTTGAGAAGATAAGTTTTGTATTTTTATTGAAAAATTTAATTTCAAACTTTCTTTAAAAAACATATTACTTATCTTCGATAAATTTTTAACAATAATTAGGATAAAAAAGTTTTTTTGCATTTTTTTCTCAAATTAAAAAATTAAATAAAGTATAAAACTCAAAATTTGAAAGAAAAGCTTAAAATTAATATCAATAAAAATAATATCCCCTAACACTAACTTATATCCCTTTTAATTTAAGATAAATATATTATTTTTATTATTATAAATTTTATAATATTATTTTAAATAATTTCTCAAACTTTAATCTAACATCAGCTTTATAACGTGAAAAAAACATTTACAATTTTTTTTGTTGAAAAAAACATAACTTATAACAACAAAAATTATAGAAAACAAAGTAGTGGACAAATAAGAAATGAACATGAAATATAAACTAGAAATATTAATATTACAAAATTAAAATAAATTGTAAATTACAAATGAAAGGAAAAAGGAAAAAGGGAAAAAATAAAAAAAATCGAGTCTAGCAATCTAATTTATACGCATTCTCTATCACATTAAACTTAGCTAAAAAATTTAAATTTTGATTCAATAATTGAAATAGTTGCACCTATTGAAATTGGAGAACATTTGTATCTTAGGATGTGCGGGCACGCAATTAGAATTCTAAATAAATCCAAGAATTTGTATCAAATATGCCCACACATAAAGAGTTTTCTTGGTACACTAGCTTACTATTCTTATGAAAGCAAATGTTATATAATTTTTTTAATATATATTAGTAGTTTTTTTTTCATTATAGATATATACAAAACAACTATATATTTTCTTTCTTAACGAGTAAAAATTTGAGACTCACTTTTTTATTCATCCCAATATTATTTTAAGAATATAAATATATTATTTCCAAGCATTTGTGGAGAAGAAGTCAAATTAATCATAACCATTATATATTTATATTAAATGGATATCAATTAAAATTATGTTTTAAATTAGCATATTATCATGAGTACAAATATATAATTTTCTTACAAAAATAACGTCTTTAGCATTGACTTGTATTCTTTTTAATTGAAAATGAGTGTTTTATTTTTATTATTATGAGTTTTTATGGTATGATTGGAGGAAGAAAATATTTTATTTTAAAATTTATGTATTCACGAAAGACAAAAATAAATAACATACTTTCAGTTTGAGATTTATTTGCAAAATATTAGCATTTATGAAATAATTTGTTGGGTAAGTATTTTTTTAATTAATTAAAGTACTCGAATTGTAATAATTTTGTGAAAATAGCTAAAAAATAGCTAATGAGAATGATAAAATTTTCTAATATTTTTTGGTGGGAAATATCTGTTTTACTCTCTATAAACCCTATATATCGAGTGATAAAACTAAAAATTCTAATTTTATCCGTATATATTATAATTATTTAGTAGTTCAGTTTTCATTTTTCTTTATCGCACGAAATCTAGTGTAAGGAAACTAGAAAATCAAATTACTTTCTGAACAAAATTGCAATTGTATGATCTTAAAAGTGCAAATTTTGAGCAAACTAAAATCACATAAGGGTAGGTGGATAAATTTTTAAAATTACGGGTACTTTCTATTTCGTAATGAAATTTAAAAAGAAGATGAAAAAAAAATCTAAAGTTAAGAAAATTAAAAAAAAAATTAAAATTAAATTATTTTTTATTGTGTTTATTTATACTATTTTTTAATCAAAAGAAATAATTATTTTATTAAAATATCTTATCAATATAATATTAATTAGTTTTAAAAAGATTAATATGAGAAGATAAGTTTTTGAATTGTTATAGAAGAATTTAATTCCAAACCAAATTAATTGAAAATCAATAACTTGATTATTAATATTTACGTGTAAGGTTAATTCTTATTTCTTTCTTCTTCTTCTTCTTTTTAAATCATCAATATTTTTATTTTGGGTGAAAGGTTAGGTTACATTGGTCCCCAAAGTATACTTCCTATATTTAATAAAAAAAAAAAGAGTTAACATTATAGTCATCAAAATTATTGAGTGTTAAATTTAAATCATATTTATTACATTTAAATTTTTAAATTTATTACTGTTAATTACATTTAATTTCAAAAAATTAACAAATTTAAGGAATCTTACTAAATAATCAAACTATGATCACGGTCAAAAAGTTTTGTTCGATTGTTGATCGAACGGCTAAGCACTCAAGCAAGGATTTATAATAGTTGGCTTATGCGTACACTCTCATCACCACATTTGCCTTTCAAAACAAAGACGCACAAATTCTCTCTATCCCTTCTCTGTGTGTAGAACTATAGCTTTAAGCTTTCTTTTGGATTACGATGGCCGAATGGATCCTTTACAACTGTGCGGAGGTTATTATTCGGTTTGTGGCCTCTGAAGCTTTGAGAAGGATTGGAAAAGTCTTGGGAGGGAAACAGAACCTTGTTGTTCCCCAAGAAATCGGGTCACTCAAAATTTGGCTTGCCAAATTTGGATTTTCTCATCTTCTTGAAGACTTGCTGCATTACGTGGAGATGGAGGCTGATGATTTGCGAAGACCCCCACATCAAAAAATTGGGTTCGAGATTTTAATAAAACTGATTAAAGAGGTACGAATTTTTTTTATCCTCTTCACACCCATTTGCTTTTCGTATCAAAATGGCTAACTGGGTACGAGATATTAAGAAAACTTTAATTAGCTGAAATTCAAGCTGACAGAAGAGTGTCAAAATTTGATTTGCGACAATTTGTGGAACTATATTTGCTTAGAAAATGTGTGCTATAATCTCTCTGTTGTAGTAATAGAATAATATTCTTACTTTATAGAATCTAGGGATCTGATTTTTGGAGACTTAATCTCTCTTGTAACTAAAATTAGAGATGCAATTTGATATAATATAATATTTGAACTTATCTTTGTATCAGCTGATTGATACTAAGAAGCAGCATCCGCAATCTTTCAAGAAGAATATTGAAAAAAACCTCAACACAAAAACACCTGCCGGTCAAGAAAAGCGAAACAACACTCATCAAACCACGTCTCCTCCAACCATTGATCCATCTGATCCTCTTTTTATTCATACCTCAGATCATTCAAGTATGATT
This sequence comes from Hippophae rhamnoides, assembly GCA_033030585.1. Taxonomy (NCBI): domain Eukaryota; kingdom Viridiplantae; phylum Streptophyta; class Magnoliopsida; order Rosales; family Elaeagnaceae; genus Hippophae; species Hippophae rhamnoides. The sequence goes on from CM065430.1 coordinate 24,035,431, forward strand.
CTCGTGCCAGAAGTTCTTAATGGAACTAACTATGCTATATGGAGACCTTTCATGTGGACGAGTCTCGGTGAAAAAAATAAACTAGGATTCATTAAAGGGACTATACCTAGACCAAGTAAATCTGATCCTAAAAATGCACTGTGGCAACAATGCAATGATATGGTTCTCTCTTGGATTCGTAACACATTGAATGAGAAGATTGCTAATAGTGTACTCTATGCGGAAACTCCTTTAGAGATCTGGTTGCACTTGCAAGAGCGATTCTGGCAGGATGATTTCTTTCAACACTATCAGATCCAGCGTTCTATTGTAGAGTTGAAGCAAAATCAAGGCTCTATCTCTTTGTATTATACTAGAATAAAATTACTGTGGGATGAGTTGGAAATGTGTAGTCTGACAATTTCATGCACATGTAGAGGACTCAAGCAACTATCAGACAGGGAAGAAAGGGTTAGATTGGGTCAATTTCTTATGGGATTAAATGAAACCTATTCATTAGTCGGAAAACAAATCATGTGTATGCAGCCTTTACCCACACTTACGAAAGCATATTCTCTTTTATGTGAGGAAGAAAAACAAAGAGGACTGGTTGAACAGAAGATTCTCGACCAATCTCATGCCATGAATGTTAAATCAGAGGAGATCCTCGACCAGTTTTATGCCATGAATATTAAATCGGAAGAGATCCTCGACCACTCTCATGTCATGAATGTTAAACATGAGGAGATCTTCGACCAGTCTCAGGCCATGAATGTTAAATCAGAAGAGATCCTCGACCACTCTCATGCCATGAATGTTAAACATGAGGAGATCTTCGACCAGTCTTATGCCATGAATGTTAAATCAGAGGAGATCCCCGACCAGTCTCTTGCCATGAATGTTAAATCAGAGGAGATCTCTGACCGGTCTCATGCCATGAATGTTAAATCAGAGGGGATCCCCGACCAATCTCATGTTATGAATGTTAGATCAGAGAAGATCCCCGATCAATCTCATGCCATGAATGTTAAATCAGAGGGGATACCCAACCAATCTCATGCCATGAATGTTAGATCAGAGAAGATCCTTGACCAATCTCATGCCATGAATGCTAAATCAAATTCTCCCTCATCACGACAAGACTCTTCTCAAACATGGACATCTGGATCATCAAAGACACAAAAGTCTAAGAAACGGCTTCATTGTACTTACTGTAGTGGAAGTACACATACAGTAAAATGGTGCTTCTATTTGAATGGATTTCCAATTGGACATTATTTGCATGGCAAGGATGTTAAACCTCCAAATCGAAGAGTTAGAAAGGTCTTTGTAAATCAAACTAAGAGCTGAATCAACTCAAGTTATCCATACTTATAATTAGCCACTTAGCATTGGTTCTACATATACATATCACACAAAATTCACATGTTCATGATGTTATTTGTGTAACCTCTTTTCATATGAATATTCTTTGTGTTAGTAAGATTACATCCGATCTAAATTATTTCATTAACCTATTTTCTACTTTTTGTATACTACAGGGTTATGAAAAGGACAATTGGCCTTGGGAAGCAAGGTAAGGTTATGCCACGATCAGAGTTAAATGCACCTGCACCCTCTTCAACCTCCTATCAAATATATTTCTATTAAAAGTTATCTTATTTTGTATACTAGTGTGAGGTGAAAAATAGGTTATAGAATATTGTCTTAACAAAGTACTGCATGAGAGAGGGCAAAGGCTGGTGATTAGTAGTGAGAGTGAGCTGAGGGAGGCAAATGATAGTTATTGATTTTTCTGTTTTCTTTGTTGGGTTGAATAGTAGAGTTCTTCCCTTAATTGAGGTTTTTAATCCCTTGGAGTTAAATCAAGGTTTCTATGCCATTGTCTTTTGGTAAAACAAACAAGATTGTTTTTTTTTTCTCTTTAAATTCTATTTAAAATACTCATTCTTTTGATGTTATACAATATGATAATTCTGGTACATAGAAAATTGAAATTTACCTTGATGTATGCTGTTTTTTTAACTATTGTGGATAATTACATTCATTTCACTTATCTTTTTTAATAGAAAACTATTAAATGGTGTTAAAATAAATGATAATATGTCTACCATTGCTATCGTTTATTGTGGGAGACTTAGTAAAACTACACTTGCGCAATTTGTTTAAAATGACAAAGAGGTAGAGAACCATTTCCAATCAAAGATGTGGATTTGTGTGTTTGATGATTTTGTTGTGAGAATAATTATTGAGCATAAGAGTTTAGATCATAATTCTGAAATGAATCAACTATAAAATAACTCAAAAAAAAGTCAAAGGATAATAAATATATTTTAATACTTAGTGATGCGTGGAATGAAGATATTACCAAATGTAAATCTCATGCCAATAAATGGGTGGGTCGTATATGCACGGTATCTTAAAAGAAGTATTATTTAAAACAATATATTTAAATGTTATTTTTTAATATAATCTATAAATTTTATTTAAATATAAACTAACTAAATATGAAAAATATATTTTGTATTTAATAAAAAAAATCAAATTTTAAATAATTTTCAAATCATATCCCTATTTTAAAAATTCAAATTTCATTTCATTTTATCTTAGTTCAAAAATAAATTATGTACTCTATAAATGTTTTGAGCTCCACTCAATTTAGGAGAAAATCTTCGGGTGAACACACAAGTTATCCTATTTTTTTTTAAATAAATACTTTATTCATAATTTTTTTGAGTTAATTATTATTAATTCTATTTTTATGAAAAATGAGTATATTTAGTCCTATAATTATTAAAAATGAGTACTTAAAGTCTCATAATTATTTCAAAAAATACACCTCTATTCCAATCAAGGGGATCATTTTCTACATCAAATTCCAAACTTTCATAAATATAAGTGTTCAATTCATAAATTATAGGATTAAATATATTTTTGCACATAATAATAGGATTAGTAGAACTTTTTCCCAAAAAAAATCTTATATATCCCTTTTTTTATAATATATCACTTTATTAAAATTTAAAACTTATTTTAACTTATCTTATGTAACCATTTGTTTTATTCATATTTCAAAGAGAATATTCAAGTTTTGTAGAAAATTTTACTTTTATTTTATTTCAATTTTTTTAAAAAAATATCTCACATGCATTATATTCAAAATAAAGTTATAATTTTTCATCATTTCCTGTATAAAAAAGTAACTTTTATATCTTTATTTCCTTAAATTTTATTATTTATTTATTTTTTAATTTATATTACACACAAAAAATTGTGTTATTATTCAATTCTTATCTACCAATAAAATCGGTATTAATGAAAAATATTTAAGGCTTTATTTTTATGTTTCGATTTAGGACAAAATCCTAAAGCCGTTCATGTTCATGTTGATGTTCAAATTGATGGTTGTATGTTGCAAACAATTTGTCCACATTTGGAATTAATCAAGGGAATATAATATGCAACCTCAGCTCCTAATAGACACTTACTCTTTGGGAGTGTTACAATTAGGGGTGTGTAAAAAATTTGATCATTTGATCAATTCGATCCGTTGATTTTATATCTAATCCAATCTAATCCGATGGTAAGATCGGATGAAATTTTTTTCCATCTATTAAGTGCGGATTGGATGGCAGATTTCACTACGATTCATATGATCTAAAATTAATTATATATATTTATTTATTAAATTAAATATATGTATATATATAATTAATATATATATTTATTTTATTTTTTAATGTTTCTTTTAAGTTAAATAATTTTATTTTATGATTTATGTGAAAATTTAAATATTTTATTTAAAAATACAAAAATAGAGTTAATTAAGTTTATTGGTCGAATTGATTGGATTGATTAGATATCATTCGAATAGTTTACGGATCAGATTGATCAGATTTGAAAAGTGATCGAATTGGTTGCGGATTAGGATGGTTCAATCTGAGAGGATGATTAGATCGGATGAGTATAAAATCAACGATTATGATCCGCTGAATAGCCCTGGCCACAATCTATCATTACTTCCTCAATAAAAATGTTGTCTTTCCCCTTTAATAATGCTGGATCAAGTTGCGAGAGTTTCAAGTCACCGTATGAAGAAATATGTGGTCTCATCTCTCTAAGGGAATTGTCCTTGATGAAACTTCCGAAGTTAGACTATGTTTCTCAAGATCTTCAAAACCTTACTAACCTCCAAGTCAGCCTTCAGAAATGTCTTAATTTGTGTTTTATTTCAAAGCGTGGTAGCATGTTTGTTTTAGCCATGTTTTAATCAATATAAGAGAAATTCTCAACTTAGCAAAAGCATTTTTTTAAGTTTGAGTGAACAATGGATCGAAATTAACTAATTTTTTTATCGTTACAAATCCGTTCCGATTCAAATGAATTTTTAGATTTTCTATCTGAATATGGTTTTGATTATATAATCAATCCGAGTGGGAATAAATCATATTTTTTCTAATCAGATAAGATTATATTGATATTGAAATTTATTTATAAATTATTATCATATATAAAACACAACATACACAAATTTAAATTTTAAATTAATATTTTTGTAACAAATATTATTATTTATAATCACAATTAAAAAAATAAAAGAATAAAAAATATGTTTATATAATTATTTATATCTATTTTTTAAGTTAAAATGATAATATAATATAATCATGATATGTATAATATTTAAATATAATATATTATAAAATAAAATATGTATTTATTTATAATTTAATAGGTTTAGATTGAATACAAAAGATTATAAAATCTGTCCATTTGAATCTGATCTGAATCCAAACGAATTGTTATAATTTAGCACTTATTTGTTACACAAATAAATAATTATGGGTAAGAACAAAATAATAAGTAATGAGAAAAATAAATGGTACACAATGATTTAAGTGGTTCAACTTTTCAATGTGAAAACCTACTCCACTGACTACAGCACACCGTGGAAAATCTACTAATTCAAATGGAGATACAATCACCAATATTTAAAGAACTTCAAAAAATATATCAATATCCAAAATATATCCAAAAAGTAACTCCATCTAATTTACTGGTAATATATAACAAGATAAATTAACAAACTTACTATTAAATCAAATATTATCATGTAAATAATAACAACACCTTCTACTTCAGATTTCAACACCATGGTTGTCACTACGTTGCTTCCATTTTCTTTTTTTCTTCAATTTCCTCAAACCCAATTCATGTTGGAAGATGAAGATAATGAAAAAAGCTAGAGGTGGCTGGCTGGGAACGAAGCTGAAGTTTCTGGTTGGAAGTGTCTCTATTTTCAACTTTCCTATCGACCTCTCTATTCTTAGTTCTTCTCTGCGGCTGCAACATTACCTTTTTTTCTTAGCTGTAGAAAAATCATTATATATATATATACATACATAATAACAGAAGGGTTTATATAATATATGGGCTACAAAATAACAGAAGGGTTTACATAATATATGGGCTACATAATAACAGAAGGGTTTACATAATATATGGGCTTTGGGCTATTTTTAGTTTTGGGCCACTTTATTTAACAAATCTCCACCTTGACTCAAAACAGAAAACAAGTTCTTCAAATATGAAATTCATCAGATTACCAAATAATCGTCGTCCAAAATTCTGAAGGGTGATCATCTTCTGCAAACACCAATCAAGTCCAAGCAATGCTTGAAGTTATTAAATAGAATTGGTTTGGTTAACATATTAGCTAGATTCTCTATAGTGACTATCTTATTGACAATAATAGCACCTTGAGAGACAATGTCACGAACGAAGTGATATATGACATCAATATGTTTGGTTATTTCATGATACATAGTATTTTTGGTCAAGTGTATCGCACTCTCACTCTCACAAAATACAATAGACGTATTTTGTTGTAAACCTAAATCACAAACCAAACCTCTAAGCCAAAAAGCTTCTTTCACTACTTCTATTGCTCCCATATATTTTTTCTCTATCTTAGACAAAGCAACTGTAGACTGTAAAATAGCCTTCCAACTAATGGCACAATGAGAATGAGTGAAGACATAACATGTCAGAGATCTTTTCCTATCCAAAGAAAAAGATCTTTTCCTATCCAAATCATCAGCATAACCAATGATACTGCAACTGGTATTAGAACTTCCATCATATATAAAACCAAGATTATATGTACCTCTCAAATACCGAAGTATCCATTTCACTACTTACCAATGACCCTTACCAGGATTACCTATATATCTGCTGGCAATACTAATTGCATGTGACTTGTCTGGATGAGTACAAACCATAGCATACATCAAACTACCAACAGCACAAGCATATAGAACCTGAGACGTGTATTGCTTTTCTTCTTCTAACTGTGGTGACAAATCCAAAGAAAGCCTTAAATGTGCAGCTAATAGTGTACTCATAGGTTTAGACTCTTTCATACCAAAGCGTTCAAGAACTTTTTCAATATAACTTTTCTGAGTCAAATAAAGCTTACCTGCTTGTCTATCCCTATAAATTTTCATGCCCAAAATTTTCTTTGTTGCACCCAAATCTTTCATCTCAAACTCACCACTAAGTTGAGACTTTAATTTTTGAATCTCAGACTTATTATTAAAAGTAATAAGCATGTCGTCAACATAAAGCAACAAATAGACACATGAACCACCAAGGAATATTTTATGATAAACACAACTATCAAAATCACTCCTAGAGTAACCATGATCAATCATAAAAGAATCAAACCATTTATACCACTACCTAGGGGATTGCTTCAACCCATATAAAAACTTTTTCAATAAACAAACATGATCCTTCTTACTTGGAACAACAAATCTCTCTAGTTGATGCACACATATTTGTTTTTCAAGCTCACTATGTAAAAAGGTTGTTTTGACATCAAACTGTTCCAATTCCATGTCAAACAATGAAACCATAGCAAGAAACACACAAATATAGTTATGTTTCATAACAGGTGAAAATACTTTATTGAAGTCAATATCTTTCTTCTAACAATAGCCCTTTGCAACAACATGTGTCTTGAACCTATCTACTTCAACCTCAGGTATACCTTTCTTTTTCTTGAAGACCCATTTGTTTCCAACAATCCTCTGGCCTTTAGGCGGTTTCACCAATTCCTAACATTACTATAAAAAGGGGTATTTAAGTCGATATGTAAAGTCATCTTTTGTAAAAAAACTGACTTATAATGAATTTAAAGTCGGTTTGGACAATTTGTTTTTATTATTATATAATTTTGTGTATTTTTTTGGATATTATTTTAAAATTATTATTTTTATACTATATATATATTCAAATTAAATTTTAAAAAGTTCAAATAAAATAATAATTGACCTAAAAAAATTTTAATTTTAAACTACGTGGATAGTGTCGGTTAATGTGGCAAACCGACGCTACACACATGGATAGCCTCAGATGGTGTGGCGAACCGAAGCTATCCACATGTGTAGCATCGATTAACCACGTCAACCGATGTTATCCACGCGTATTAATCTGTTTCTCTTCTCTCTTCTTCACTGGAATTCATTTTTCAATTTGTGCAGTAACACTTCAAAACCGAGCTCACCCTCCATTATTTCTCATTTTTCAGCCACCTACGACCATTATTTCAAACGTCATTTTATGGGTTATATTCCTCTTTTTATTATCTTTCATATCCCCTATTTTTTGAGCGAAGTATTCAAAAAAATTATACTTATTTTCTCACTTTTTCTCACTTACAAAACACATATTTTTTCTTCATTTACTTGATTTAGTCACTTCATTTACTCTTTTAAGTATTTTTATTAATCCTACGCACTTATTATTCAATTTGTTTTATTTTTTGTATACATTTTTGATTTATGTATGTTTTGTATTATGCTTGTTATTATATGTTTGGCTTATTTTCTATGGAAATAATATCTAGATGTTGTGGGTTTGAGGGACTATAATATTTACCGTATATGGATAAATTTATTTACATATAAATAATTATAATTTATTAAGTTAAAGTAATACAATTGTAAAATGATTAAAATGATAAATGTTTGTATTATGTATGTTTTGGTATATATTCTAATAATTAGAAAATTTATATATAATAATGCTTGAAATATATTGATTGGATACATAATTAATATGCTTAATTAATGTCATTAATAGACAATGGAAAAATCTTGGATGTCAAAGTATAGAATTGAGCAGGACTACATTTCTAGAGTTGAAAGTTTCATGAAATTTGCTTGTAAAAATATTAATAATGGAATTAGTATGATTCGATGCCCATGTGTTAAATGTAAAAATGAGTGATTTCATGAATTTTACGAGGTTAAGTATCACATTATCCGTAGTAGTATTCTTTTGAGCTATAAATGTCGGTATTATCATGGAGAAAATATTGATAATACTCATGGGGAAAAGATAAATAAGAATGTGAGTGGATTACATACATCTTATCATAATGTACAAATAGAAAATATGTTTCATGGTGTTGAAGATGAACTATGTGAGGATGATCCAGAAACCTTTAAAAAACTTCTAGAAGATGCCAAAAAATCGTTGTATCCAAAATGCAAGAGATACACTAAAATTTCGAGATTGGTTAATTTGTACAATTTGAAGGCAAAACATGATTTTTCTGACAAAGGATTCACAGAATTACTAAATCTACTAGTCGATATGTTTTCTGAGGGTATTGAATTTCTTTCTTCAATGTATGAAGTGAAGAAATCTCTTAGTCGATTTGGCATGAAATATCATAAGATTCATGCTTGTCCAAATGATTGCATTCTTTATAAAAAAGAATATGAGACATTAGATGATTTTCTGATGTGTAAAGAATCGAGATAGAAGCATGGTACAAATGTGACAACATATAAGAAAGGCATGCCTGAAAAGGTTCTTTGGTACTTTCCTCTGATTACTCGCTTTCAAAGGTTGTTGAAAAGTAAAGAGACATCAAAGATGTTGACTTGGCATTCAAATAATCGATCTGATGATGGGGTGCTACTTCATCCTTGTGATTTTCCAAATTGGAAAGTAGTAGATAGTTTATCTCCTCAATTTGCATCTGATTCGCGTAATATTCATCTTTCCATTACTGCAGATGGAATTAATCCACATAGTTCCCTTAGTAATAGATATAGTTGTTGGCTAGCAATTATGATAACATACCACCTTCCTCTCTGGTTATGTATGAAAAGAAAATTCATGATGTTAACATTATTGATCTCAGGACCGAAACAACCCTATGTTGATATTGATGTATATTTGCAATCTTTGATAGATGATTTAAAGACGTTGTGGAATGATGGTGTAAATATTTACGATGCACATAAAAAAGAACACTTTAACTTGAGGGGGTCCTTTTATGGACAATTAATGCGTTTTCTACCTATGAAAACTTATCAGGACATGCAACAGAGGGTTACAAGAGATGCCCTATATGTAGTGATGGAACTTCTGTAACTTATCTTGTGTAACGGACGAAAGATGTCTTATAGAAGACATAGAAGATTTTTTTCCATCTGGACACAAGTTTAAATACCAAAAGAAACCGTTTGATGGTGAAGAAGATCATGATCATGCATCCCAACCTTTGCGAGATGTTGAGATATTAAGGCAATTGAATGGTATGACATTCAAAAGATATGGAAAGATGAAAAAAAATCATTAAGGTAGGAAAACGAAAGAGGTTAACTAATGAAATGGGTGAATATGATAAAGAGTTTAAATCAGTAGAATATACAAGAAATCTATATCAATTGGCAAGTTAAACTCTTTACAAAAAGATATTGTAGAGACTTTGTGTCTAATTGAAAAATATTCTCCTCCTTCTTTCTTCGATATAATGATTCACTTGTTTGTTCATTTACTTTGAGAGGTTCAATTGTGTGGTCCCACTTACTTAAAGTGGATGTATCCTTTTGAGAGATATATGCAAGTCCTTAAAGGATATGTAAATAATAGAAATCAACCTGAAGGATGCATGGTGGAACGCTACATTGTTGAAGATGCCATTGAGTTTTGTTCTGAATACTTTAGTGGTTGCACTGAAATTTGGAATCCTACGCACAAGTTGTTCTTAGAACGTCACACGATCCAAGTACGTAGCCCTATACTTAATGGAAATAAGAAATTGTTTATTAATCACACTCGATGGGAAAAAGCACACCAAATCATTTTGGTAAATAATAATGAGGCATAACCGTACATAGAGTAAGTGATGTTTAACCTTTCCATTTATGCAAAAATTATTTTTTATTTAACTCTTAATGATGATATCTACATATATCTTTAATAACATTACATGATGCATTTAAACTTATTGAAGATCGATTCTCGTTATAAAACAAAAGGAGGAGAAAATGGTTGTATGATGAACATAAGTGAGAGCTTATTAATTGGTTTCACAACAATTTAAGTGTCACAAACAAAAATTCATGTATGTTCCTAGATCTATACAATGTTTTAAAACTTTGCTTTAAACACATTTCATGTTTTTGTATACATAGATTCGAGATGAACTTAAGAAACTCAATCATTAAATAACATAAATTTTAGAATGGCTTGCATATGGTCCAAAATTCGATGTCAAATCATTTTCTAGTTTCACAATAAATGGATTGAGATGTACGACTCAAGCTAGGGACAAAGTCCGAGTAAATCAGAATGGTGGTGCGCAGATGGTTGCACAAACTATGAAATTTGCCAATTCAAAAGATGGTAATTTTGTACTTTCTGATAGAAAATATTATGGTATAATTCAAGAGATTTGAGAATTGGATTATGAGGTCTTCCATGAAACAATTTTCTTGTGTGATTGGGTCGAAGATGTTATTAATGGTGGTTATAAAATATATGATTTTGGATTTCCCTTGTAAATTTATCCAAGATAAGTCACATTAATGATCTTTTCACGTTAGCACTTCATGCAAAACAAGTATTTTACGTGAGTGATCAAATTGACACAAGATGGTATATTGTGTTAACGCCTCCACAAAAAGAGTTTTACCATTGTGATTCTTTAGAAGATGACGACCCTATGCTTGATACATTAACCAATATTAGTAATTTCTCAAACAAATTTCCTAATGTATGTGATGATCTAGTTGATGATGATGATTCTTCGTCATGGGTTCGAAGTGATTGTGAAGGAATATATTTATACGATCAACAACCTAATTAAACATAACATATGTTCTATATTGTTGTAATAACTCTTATGTATATATATATATGTTCCTAAAATTGTCGATTAATTTATATTTCTTCATTGTTTGTAGATATTTCATAGATTCTCGGGTAACAGAGCTTATAGATTCAAATGATCCATTGGGCATTTGAAAAGAAAGGGTTGGGCGAATATACCTAATGCTCCAATTAACTTAGATGATAGAGTACCCGTTCTATTTGATTCTACTGGTAATCCAATAGGAAAAAATGGCCAACAATTAAAATCCTCTATTGGTATACTGGTAGACTTGTGAAGTCTAGTATTCCGATCAATATAAATGATTGAAGTTAGGTTGACGAAGATGAAAAGTTCAAAATATGTATAACCATTTTTGTAAGTCTCCTATATTTTATAATCAATTAAATATAGTGTGTTTTTATAGAATCGTTACAAATTCGATGACACTTGGAAGAGCAAGTTTTATAAGATTGCAAATAAGTCAGGAAAGGAATACAAGACTTCCAGATTGGAAAGAAATTATATGTTTCCATATTTGGAACCACTTGATGAAGTAGAGCTCTACAAAATCCTTGAAGGACCCCCTTAGATTACACCTCAAGTTTGGAAAGACTTTGTGGATTATAGACGTATGGATGAATTACAAATTATTAGGGAAGAACATTATAATATACAAATGCATGACATTCTTCCTAACCGTATTGAGAGGTTTTCAAATCTTGAAGTTAGATATAGAATGGTATTATTAATTTTTGTTAATTTATAAATATTTTTATATTTATTTTCCCCAATTTAATTTCATGTCATGGTTAATTAATTTTTCATAATTTATGTAAGAAGCTGAATTGGGTAGATCGGTTACCCGAACTGAATTGTACATAGAAATAAAGACTCCCAAAACAAAGAAGTCAAGACCAATGACAAAGCGAGGAGAAGAACAACTAAATAAGTTGGTTAATAATTTTGGTTGACACAAAGTCCATATGATTTTTAAGAATTGATGTAATAATGCATGATATGTTTGTGTGCTTTATTATTTGTAAGGAGTTATTCAAGAAATATCCAGGGGTGAAATAATCGAAGAGCCTGGGAGAGATGCTCTATATCATGCATTCGGACACAAGCATCATTTAAGGCCTTAAAGTGAGATTACCACTATAAAATAATATCAATCACAACACATGTCAAGCATGACATCATTCTACCATCAGGGCATGCCATATTGGCCAAGCATGCAACCATCCATGCCAGGCATGCCTCCATCCATGACAGACAGGCTATCATGCATACCAAGCATGCCACCTATGCAATCTCATGACGCTCAAACTATATATAATATAGGATATAGTCATTCTATTGGTCCTCCCTATATGACAAGAATGCATATGCAATCAAGTAGTGGTTCATTTTCTCCAATGCAATCTGCGCATTCTTACCATCAATCATATCACGATGAACATTTTGGTGAGAACGTACATCCAATAGCTACCCCACATGGGAGTCCTCCTCTATTTGATGAATCATATGTGGTAAGATTTTAATTTCTGATGTAGATAATCTATTATTTTTATTTCTTATTATATGTTTTATTTATTATATATAACACTTCAATTTTTTACAGAATATGAAAATGTTTGTTGAAATATCCTTCATCAACGGACTTTGTAGCTATTGGAACGGTACAAAAATTAAGCGATGATCGGATGATTCATAATCAATATTTGCATAATTATTAGTGAATAGTAATTGATCGATCATTGCTCTATGATTGTCCACTACATGTGCCTTTTAATGCTACCACAATACAAGAGGCGGTTGGATAGTATATGGCTTAGCCATTGATCAAGTTGTCCTAAATATTGACATGGTATTATTTTTTAATTTAAAAGATAACACTTGTTTACTACTATTATTTTATTATATCTTTTATTGTTACTAACATACATAATACTTTTTCTTTGGTCTATTATACCATAACACTTAAATACGTCACATTTAAGAGATACAAAGCAAGTATCTCTTACTAAATCTATGTCTAGTGGCCAATCATTGTGCATTAAGTCATTCAAGAAGAAGCCTTGGAAAAATTATAGTTATGATTATGCTTTAAACTTCAACAGAAATCTTGGCGCTTTGATGACTATTGTTGCGAGGGCATCTATCATAAATGATGGATGGACTGTCCCACTTCCTATAGAAATTTCTGGTATAGATCTCGGCCAAACTTATATATCAATCGAGTGCATATTGCAACTATTTAAATATCAAATTATTGATTTAAGTATAATTCAAGTGTAGACAAGGTGAGTCCTCAATCTATTCATTTTCTTTCATTTATGTAGAACATATACAATTATATTTATATTATCTAATTACTTATATATATTTCTTTTATATAGTGCATGTTATTATCGACTTTAACATAATTACTCATCACATTTAACAATGTTCAATGATTCTTCATATGTTAATCAATATCAAGAGAAGGATGTTAGCATTAGAACTAAACAATTATGTGATAGGGCATTAACGCTTAACAGAAATCAAAATTTGATAATCCCTTGGTCACTAAGGTTTGAAGAAGGCCAAGATCATTAGATGTTAGGAATCCTTGATCTGTTCAATAATCATGCTTGGTACTATGACTCAGCTTCTATAGAACTGAGTAAAGATACAAAAACAGTTGTTGAAATGTAAGTGTTATAGCTAGCTATTGGTTTCTTCTATTATTTTTTATAATATTTAATGAAAAATAACCATTTTAAACCTTGATAGGGCATGAAAGTTGTGGAATAAGTTTAAGGGCATTGCACTTAAAAAATCTCATAAGCTTATATTGAATAAAGTTAGGATATTTACAAGCGAATATTAATAATTTTATTAATTTTACTATTGAATAATAAAGATGTTTGAATATGAAAAATCATGTACACTTGTTTTTTGTAGGTTCCACAACAAAATAATATAGTCATGTGTGGTTATTATGTCATAAAGTTTATGAGCGAAATCATCACAAATATCAAAATTTCAATTGATGATGTGGTAATATCTTTTACCCATATACATAATTTTTTTAACATATTTGAGTTATTTTTGTAAATACATGAAATTACATTCTTATTTTGATTTTAAATACATGTAGTTCTTTGGTTGGAACAAGGCGGGCTATGACCAGCAAATTTTTGATTATTTACGTGAGAAATGGGTAGAACACATGGTTCAAATTATATCATCACAAGAATAATTAGGAGAAGATTCTGATAATCTTGAATAGCATATGACAATATAACGGTAATTTTTTTAATGATTTAATTTCTCCATTTCTTTGTCTGAAGTCCCTTGTTTGATGTATGTTTTGTTTGATGGATGGTTATGTACTCATGTATTTGGGGATGCATTGTTTTATGGACCTGTTTTTTGCCCAAACTTCATCTCATCTCTCTTGCTTACTTTCCTTATGACAACATCATAATAGCAATTTATTAATCATTATAGCATTAAAAATATCATCTTGATTCCAAATAGCTTCATATTTATAGACAATAGATTAATAAAGTGCTAATATGAGTTTGAAGGGATAAGGTTATTATTATATTACTCGAATATCACTGTGATAATCTCTTTTTATGGTAATATTTATAATGATTTAATTTTTCCATTCGTATGTCTCTGAAGTTTAGACTACTTGTTTGATGAATGTTTACGTGCTCATGTATGTAGGGGAATGAATTGTTATATGAATCAACTTTTTTTTGCCCAGTTTCCTTGTCACAATAGTGGTGATTTTAGCTAATTAAGTTTGCTCGTACAATCCAATTACACTTTGACGACATTATTTTATTTGTAATTTAAGTTAATTATATATATATATTGTATATACATTATTTGTTTTTGGAATAAACTTAATTATTAAGTAATTAATTATATTCAAATTTTTAATATTTGTATTATTATTTATATTTTGGTTTTTTATGGTATATTGAATACAAGTTAGTAGAGTGAAAAAAGAGAATAAAAATAAAAATAAATCAATACAGGTAAATTCGGTTCACGCGTTGAACCGATTTACATTTTAAGTTAGTCAATTTAAAGTCAGTTTTTAATCGATTTTAATAGTCCATTTTGTAGTAGTGCAAGTATGATTCCTATGAAATGATTCAATCTATTCATTCATAACAACCAGCCACTGAACAGACTCATCATAAGTGACAAGCTTCATGATAACTAGAAGGTTTATGCACCTCAATAGACTTGACCACATACAATGCAAAAGAAACTAAGAAAACATATGCGTACCTCTAAAGACGTCGAATCTCTCTTATCATTACCCTTAGTGATACTACATGGTTGCTTATGTTGCTCTTCTGCTACATCATGAGAAAAATCATCTATCTCATCCACATATGGCTGATCTGAAGTTCCTTATTGCACTTAATTATGAGCTCTACTCTCAAGCTCCACCTACTCACTAACACCATGGTCTTTTCCTGCAACAATAGACTCTTTTTTCTTTTCCAACATGGAAAACTCATCAAAATTTAGGTGACTTGAATTCAACACACCATAATCTATAACCCTTCACCCCAAAAGGATACCCTAAAAATATGCATTTCAATGCCCTAGGCTCAAGTTTACTATTATTAACATGAGCATAAGCAGGACAACCAAAAACTTTCAAATCAGAATAATTATCAAGAGTACCAAAGAATGCCTTAAATGGAGTATTCAACTCAATTGTAGTTGATAGAGACCGATTCGCCAAATAGCAGGGATGGTTACAAGCTTCAGCCCAAAAAGATTTATCCAAGTCAGCTTGAAAGAGCATACAATAAGCTCTTTGTAAGATAGTCCTATTCATATGTTTTGCAACTCCATTTTGTCGTGGAGTATGACGCACAGTGCGGTGTCTCACTATTCCATTTCTTTTACAAAACTCATTAAACTAACTTTCACAAAATTCTAAACCATTGCCAGTCCTCAAATGCTTGATTTTCTTGCATGTTTGATTTTCTATACAAGCCTTAAGTTTTACAAATTTTGAGAACACATCATTTTTGTTCTTCAAAAAATACACCCAACCATAACGAGAGAAGTCATCAATAAAAGTCAACATATACCGAGCACCACCCTTAGATACAACACGAGAATGACCTCAAAGATCTGAATGAATATAATCAACAGTACCATAGTCTTGACCCAACGATGCTTTCCATAGACACAATGCTCACAGAAATCAAGTTTCCCAATTTTTTAACCACCAAGAAAATTACGTTTGCTCAAAATAGACATCTCTGCCTCAGTCATATGCGCTAGCCACATATGCCATAATTGAGTAGTATCTGAATCTTGATTTGATGAGGATGAAACTAAAACACTTCCAATAACAGTGTTACCTTGAAGCATATATAGACCACGTGACAATTTCCCTTTTAATAACAATGAGAGCACCCTTACTAACTCTTAAAACTCTACCTTCAACTACATACTTGTAGCCTTGTGAATTAAATGTACCCAAAGATATCAAGTTCTTTTTCAAATCTGGAACATTGTATATTTTTTAATCTGAATCTGATTCGATTATAAAATTTATCAATCCAATTTGATAAATTGAATCGAATTTTTTAATTTAAGTTAATTGATCAAATTATTTACTCACATCTAATTTTAATTTTAGATAACAATTACTTCGAAGAAATGGATTATGTAATTTTTAGTCTTTTGTCCCTTAATTTCCTCTAGATAATTTTGAAACAAAGTGAGCTAATTTTTTCTACATTTATAAGCTATTCTTGGCATTAGTTTATTTGTAGTTGTAACAATTTGTTGTCTCATTGATTACCTCTCATACCTCACAATGTTGAACATTATCACGTGCAAAATGTTCCTACATTCTTCCTATGATTTTTTTTAAATCAAAATGTATTCTTGTTGTCTAATTATTCTCTTCGACTTTTCTTAATTATTATCAAGAGTCATTCAAGCCTGATAAAATATCAAGCTGATTGCAGCACCTATGTAGGCAGTTTTGTAAACTGAGTTGATATGTAAAATCATTTTCATGGTATTAGCCTAGGTATTTTTATTAATTGATTATGAATTAATTGATTAGATATAAACAATGTCACAATACAACTAGATGATTGTCATGTATTATTAGTGTGATCTATTTGTGCAATGAAAAATTTTATTTGTATTAATTTATGTTAAAAAAATTCACAAGCATGAAATATCTACCTTATATATAAATGAAGATAATTTTTCATCTCATAACATGAGTTTTGAGATAGAATTAGACCCAAATTTATCATGGTATCAAAGCAGGCAAGCTCACCCCATGACATGCAGTTATAAGCTCACCACCATCCATCGATGAACTGCCGATGTGAGGGGGAGTGTTAAAAAATCTCACATTGATTGGGCATGAAGTATTCAACTCATATATAAATGAGAGCAATCATCCATCATATAACCTGGGTTTTGAGATGTAGTTAGATCAAAATTTAACAATTTATTTTTTAATAATAACTTATGTAACATGTAATAATACATTAAGAAAAAACATACTCTAATACAACAATAAATATTTTACTCTCTCTAGATTGCATTTCAAGAATCACCTTCATCTTTGTTTTTCTCCTAGTTACTTCTTGACTCTTCTCCTTACTTCTGTTGTTGAAGCTCAATTGTTTAAATATTTCCATGGGAAATCAAGATCGTCAAGTTCAACAAGAAGCCAATGTTGCGCAAAGATTAAGGAGCTTTGACTTGGATATTTTATTACTAGTAATAGAAAATGCTATGGAAAGTTTCATACAGATGGAACGATCAATCAAGAATACTAGTTCTGGATTAGGCAAGACCATATGATTGATTCTTGGCTAATTAGTTGTATGACTAATGAATTCATGAAAATTGTTTCTAATTATGATACTAGTAGAGAAATGTGGATCTACTTAGAGAAGTATTTTTATTCTCAATCAAGAAACCGAGTGATGCAATATAAATCTGAGTTGAATGCTACCAAGGTCCATGTGTTATTTTGTAAACTTATTTACAAGCCTAAAAAAACTCTTTGAAATATTCTAACCCATTTGAAGTTCAACTCATGGAATTTTTTATGGTGATGATCTGGATTGATAAAGATACAGCTTATGGTTGGTGGGTGGAAAGAAGAAAATAAATAGGTTAGGTAAGGAGATTAGTATATAGTTTAGATTGTTTTGGTAGGTTTATGTTGTATGGCTTAGATTTATTAGTTGTATCTATAAATACCTCTTGGTAGAAATGTAATAATCAAGTTAAAGAAATAAGAAACAAAAGTTTGAGAGTTTCTAAGAATTTCTGGAAAATTGTTCTTGAGTTGAGTTTTGAGAGTTTTGATCCATAATATTCCAACAAAGTGGTATCAAAGTTGTAGTTGAAAATATAAATATACATTATTGTATATCAAATCAAAGCTTTCAACAAGACAAATCTAACACCGTGAGAATCATCCCGATCAGAGTTCAGACGTACCGCCACGTCCCGTCGGAAGGTCCTACTAGAAAATCAACTAACTCACTTAGTTAAAGTCGAGTTAGCTGAGTTGGAACTGAGTCCAACCGAGTTTACTGATCCGTGAAGACTGTTGACCGAGCTGCAGAGCCATTTGACCGAGCCATTGAGATTGTAGATCATTGACCAAAAGAGTTTACTTTGGCCATTGACCAAAGGGTTGACTTTGATTCCCAAGGTTTTTTGACGTTCTAAATCCATATGTACGATCAAAATTTAAAAATTCTCACTATATTGAGAGTTATGTCAAGTGGAGGCATGACATCATTTCAAGTCCCGACACTCAACAACGAAAACTATGATAATGGGAGTATCAAGATGAAGGCTCTTTTGGGTGTACATGATGTATGAGAAGTAGTAGAGAAAGACTTAAGTGCAAAAAGAATCTTTGAAGGATTTGAGAAAGAGAGACAAGAAAGCTCTCTTTCTTATCTATCAAGCCTTAAATGATGATGAGTTTGAGAAAATTTTAGATGCAACATCTTTCAAAGCAGCGTAGAATAAGCTTCAAATTTCTTTCAAAGGAGCCGAGAAAGTGAAAAAGGTTCATCTCCAAACACTAAGAGGTGAGTTTGAATCTCTACATATGAAATCTTCTAAATCTATTTCCGACTATTTCTCAAGAGTCACAGTTGTTTCTAATCAATTGAAAAGAAACGATGAGATGTTGGAAGATGTCAGAATAATGGAAAAGATATTTCATTCATTAGATTCCAAATTTGAATACATCATCGTGACGATTGAGAAAACAAAGATTTGGAAGAAATGATCATTGATGAACTCAATGGGTCATTATAAGCATATGAAGAAAAGCATAAGAAGAAGCAAGGGATCACTGAGAAACTCTTCAAGATGCAATTCAAGGATAAGCATGAAATCCAAGGCAATGACAGAAATCATTGTGGCCGAGGCAAAGGTAGAGGTAGTGGACGAGGTTGGAATTATAACAACAATTCCAACAACTTTGAGAGAAGGGAAATCTCAACATGAGGTCGTGGAAAAGGCAATACGAACTCAAGGTATGAAAAATCTCAAGTTCAATGCTATAATTGTCATAAATTTGGAAATTATGCTTCAGAATGTAGAGCTTCGAACAATAGAGTAGATGAGAAAATCAACTACATAGAGGAGAAGACCGATGAGAAATAAACTCTTTTTCTAGCACAAAAGAAAGGTGATGGTAGTAAACCAAATGCCTGGTATCTTGACAGCGGTGCAAGCAACCATATGTGTGGAAGGAAAAACATATTCGTAGAACTAGATGAGTCAGTAAGCCGAAATGTCACATTTGGAGATGATTCTACCGTAGTAGTGAAAGGAAGAGGTAACATTCTTATTCGCTTAAAAGATGGGCGACATCAATTTATTTTCAATGTTTACAATGTCCCAAATATGAAAAGTAACATCTTGAGTTTAGGACAACTATTAGAGAAATGTTATGATATTCATATGAAGGATTGTAATCTTTCTATAAAAGATGATAAGAATAACCTCATTGTTAACGTGTCGATGTCAAAGAATAGAATGTTTTTGATCAACATACAAAATGACATTGCAAAGTGTCTGAAAGCTTGCTACAAAAATGCATCGTGGTTATGGCATCTTCGATACGGACATCTCAATTTTGGAGGATTGGATTTGCTATCTAAGAAGGAGATGGTGAAGTGACTCCCTTGCATTAACCATCCTGATCGACTTTGGTAGGTTCATGTTGTATGGTTTAGATTTATTAGTTATATCTATAAATACTTTTCAGTAACAATGTAATAATCAAGTTAAAGAAATCAGAAACAAAAGTTTGAGAGTTTTTAAGAATTATATCATGTCTATTATTGAGTTCATACACAAGATTCAAACTCTCGACTCGCAATTACTTTCTGCTGGATGTTATATTTCTGAACAAGATCAAATAATGGAAATCTTGAATGGTTTAGAGTCCGATTATGACTCTGTAGTGGCCAACGTTAAAGAAGGACGTACTGTTTCGTTACAAGAAGTTACACAAAAGCTTCTCAGTCATAAGAGCAAATTGGAAAGCAGAAGAATTGTAAATCCGACTTCTGTGCAGCACTAAATTGATGAGTCTTCCAACAATGTTATGTCTCTTGCAAATCCTGCACACCAAAGACTACATTCTCTAATAAACTCTCAGAACAATTCTTCATCCCAAGATAATTTGAGAAGTAGAGAGTCTTTTTATTCTTTTTCCACCAATCAATCTCAATTAGTCTTCACCACTCCCTACTTTCCAAACAGCTTTCAAAATCCACCAGGCTTTGGTGGAAAGAACTTTTCTGGGTCTAGAGCACAATGTCAAATTTGTGGAAAAATGGGACATTTTGCAGGTAAATGTTGGCAAAGGTTTAATACCAATTTTGTTCCTGTAAGGCCACAAATGTGTCAATCAGTTGGACACCAATCTGGGGCAACTGGTGCTCAAAGCAACCCACAGGCTCACTTGACAGCTCTGTATAATTCATTTCCAGGTGCTGTCACAACCTATCAGCCATCTATAATACCTACACAAACCGCATTGCATATTCAGCAACCCATAATGCCTATGCAACAACCTCTAATGAGTACGCAGCTACCTGCTTACTTTCACACACAGTCTATTCAGCCTGAACAACCAAACCATCAAGCTAACCTGCCCTTGGTTACTTGCTTTCAGAATTTAACCAGGTTTAGTGACTGATGACTATTCTTTGTAAATAAGGTTAGTTAGAGTGGAGAGAATTGTGATTGGTCAGTAGTTTGTAGAGAAAGTAATATAAGTACTGATTAAGGTTTGTGAGTGTTTGATTGCATATGAGATTAGTTTGATCTTGTTAAGTCATTTCTTGATTGGGGATGAAACGTTAATTAATTCTGATGGAGAGTAGTCGAGGAACGAGTTTTAAGTGGCTGAACGTTCGTTGATATATTACTAAAAGTGATTGGTTGTCATCAACATTCAAGCCTTCACATGTTAAGTGTATATATCTTTAACATTTTTTTAAGGATGCAAAATCATGTACATTTATTTGATAAACATGTACTGCCGGGTTAATTTCTTAATAGCTAGATTTATATATTGTTTATGTACTGTGTTATCATTTCTCACGTAAAAAGGGGAGAGAAAATTTTGTTATTTATAGTTTTTTTTTCGTTAGATTATTTTAGGTTTAATAATTATGTTTGGTTCACCTATCATGTTTGTATGGTATTGTATTCATTTGATTGATTGAAACAAAAATTTAAACAATTTTTGGAAATAAATTATTTAAAATATTGAACAAATTGAATTTAAATTTATAAAGTAATTATTAAAAGATTGCACTCCGTGTTTTATTAGTAATAATTATGATCGGTGTCTTGTTAGTGCGAATCAAAATATACATTATTACATTTTAAAAAATAAAAAATTAAAAAATTAAAAAAAATCTATAAATTAGGGATTTTTTTAAAAACTAATTTTAATTACATCCCATAAAATCTCTAAATATATACCTAATGTTTAAAATTATTAGGGATATATACATTAAAATTAAATATTGTTTATTTTTTATTATATATAATAAATTAAATTAAATATATGATATAAAATTAGTATAAAAATTATTAGATATAACATAAAACTAACCTTAGAAATCGAGATGGTGGCAAATAAAAATCGAGACTTTAAGAATTCATTACTAGACATAGACAAATCAAAGATAAAAACACTCACATTTAGTTTATTTAATTTATATAATAAATTAAATATTTTTTCTTAACAATATATACTTATGAGATGAATACAAGAATAATTTTAAATTTATTATTTTAATTAATTAATATTAATATATAGTTAATTAATAGATTGATTAATTAAAAAATAAATATTTTATTTTATAAAAAATATATTTTTTAATATAATATTTGATGTTGAGAATGAAAAATATAGTAAAATTCTTAATATTTACAATGATGAGACGAGATGTTATCGGATGATAAATAGGACGAGATAACTTAGTATTAAGGGTGTCGAAAAATCAGATTGAATTAGATGAAACGGTTTTATAAATCAAACGATTTGATATGGTTTGTATTAATTAAAACTATTTTTCAAATGTTCTGATCCAGTTATATTAATTTTTAAACCCGATAAATCAAAATCGGTTTAATAATATATTAAAAAATTTATATTATTTCTCATTAGAGTTGTCCAAAAATTAGACTAAATTAAAAATATGATCGGATCGGACCAAATGATTTTATAAATCAAACAATACAATCTGTTTTGTATTAATTAAAATAATTTTTAAATAATTTGATCCGATACAATCTAATTTAAAGAATATAAATGTTTCAATCTAATTAAACAAAATCTGAATGTATCTGTCTACACCAATACTTAATACCATAAAAATATTATTGATATTAAATAAAAACAGTTACAAACCGACTTACCGGGTTAGAATGGAGTTCTAGTCCCGTCTAAGATTCTATAAAAAAAAAAAGTTAATAATATCATTTTAGATATTAATATTATAATAATAATCCACTAACTTTAATAAAAAGTTACAAAAATTATTAACTTTTGAATTTCGTATAAAAAGTCTAATTAATTATTAAAAATGATATTATAAATCAAAAACTTCTAAAATTTCAAAAAAAAAATATCATTTAAGCTAACATGTGTGATGTTTTAACAATGACACTATTATTTCTTTTAATTTTACTACTGCTTAAAATAGGAAAAAAAATCAAAAGATATTAAATAGGAAAAAAAATCATTTATTTTTAAGCTCTATAATCCCCAAAACTTAAACCCATTTGTCCTTGTTCTTTTCCCTATTTTCTCAAATATACTAATCTCAAATTCCTTTTTTACCAAGAATTGTCCAACCATCTCAATTTCTGTTGTTTCCCAAAATGTCCAGTTAAGATTCCACCATCACCATTTTTTTGGGTTCTTGGTACCCATGTGAATCATGTTGGCTTACCTTTTGAGATAGTGACGAGGGAATAGTCATAACATTTAATATTATTATTTTTTTCTGTTTTCAGTAGTGATAAAATTAAAAAAAAAATAGAAGATAATATTATCTTTTTTAAAATATTAAACTCATATAAAATTTCTTTGATAATTTTAAAAAATTTAGATTTATATGATAACATTTTTAATACTTATTAAACTTCTAGTATCGCGTTCAAAAATTAGTAAAAAAGTTATTAGTTTTATGTGCGTTAGACTATTATTACTATTAATCTTATCAATAAAATAAAAATTATTAATTAAATTAAATGATTTGATCAATGTCAATGATCCAATATCTACTTCTTGATGCACAAAGATCATAGAATCCAAAGACTTCATATCAAAAATTGGCTCAACAAGCTCAGAAAGTGATGGGTTAATTGAGGAGGGTGATGCAGCTGTCTGAATAATATTTGCAAAAAAAAAAAAAAGAAATAAATAAAATACATCATATTTGTAGTTTTTTTATTATGTAGCTTAAATATCAATAATTCTCAGTTCATATATATATATATATATATATATATAATTAAGTAGTTTAAGCAATAACCACTTTAAATTATATTTTCAAAGAAAAAAAACTAAAGTTTTATAATTTTTCTTCTTTTCACAAATAGTAATTAAGTAAAATATTTTGTCTAATATTTTTTGTAATATTTAATATAACCTTTATTTTTTGTCTTAAAATAAAAAATAATAATTTAATTTTTACATAAAATTAATCCATTTTTTTCAATTTGAGTTTTAAATTAAAAAAATTAACTTTTATTTTATTTTATGAGTTTTCCCCTTACAAACGACATGTGAACTAAAATTAAAAAATTATAATTTGTACTAAATATTTTTATCATAATTATTATTTAAAAAATAAAATAAATGAAGAATCAACTTATCCATTAATATGACATATACAATCCATCACTAACCGCAAATTAATATTTTTATTATGTTGGATTAGATATCACGTAATTGACTTGAAAAGATTCAATAAAAATATTATTTTAATCAAATATAACTTAATAAATTTATTTAATTTAAGTTGTGTTCGTATGAATATAATAAATAAAATAATATTAAAATATTAATTTTAAATTATCATATCATATAGTATTTATTTAATTAATAAATAAATTAAAATGTATGGTATCCTAATTCATATTCAATGACAGCTAAGAAAATATTATTGGATGGGGCAATGTGAATGTGCTCAACTTAATCGTCATCCGTCAGTGCATCACCCCATTGGTCTTTACAGATTCATTCGTTACCGACCCAAGTAATTATGGAATCCTAGGTGGAATTTATTACATGTTTATTTATATATTATATTTAATAAATTTAATTAAAATATTTTATTTTATAATTCAAAATATTAATATTAATTACAACATAAAATAAGTGTTAATTTTTTATTTAATTATTATTTTATTTAAAATTTTGAAAAAAGAAATAATGTTTTATATTTTGATTAATGATAATAAAATCTCTTATTAACTTAATTAGTAGTAAAATTTATTTTATAGACATCATGAAATAGTTTTCTGTTTTGCAATTTACATAGCTAAAATAAATTATAAATGTTATTTTAATTATAAAATTTTAAAAAAAAAATGAGATTAAGAATTTGAACTCATGCATTTTGAAAAAAAAAATGTTCATATTTACTATTTCGATTAATTATATATTTTTAAAATTAAATATATTTTATAAGATTAATAAATTTAAATTTCAAAAATTTACATGAAGAAATGAAGTATTTAACAAATGTGAGTTATTTTCAAGTAGGAAATTATTCTATCAATTAATTTAATAAATTTATCATGTTTTTTTTATATTTTGAACAAGCAATAAATTTATAAAATTTACATAGATTGATGAATCAATTTTATATATACAGCAATATGTACATAAGAACGAAAATTCAAGTGCTAATAGATGTTGTCAAAAGTTTCTTCTATTCTAACCATGTAATAATCAGGATGAGACGTAATAATATTAGCACAATATGTTGATTTAAATCATTTATTTTAAATTATACAATTGTTTGTACATCAATTGAGTCTTTTATAAAAAAAAAAATATGCATTCTATTTTTGTATATATAATAAAAAATTATGATTAAAATTACTATAAAGTAAATAATAAAATGTTCATAAAAAAACGTATTGAAAAACGTTATACAATTAATTAGTTGTATAATTTTAGATTATTGGCTTAGTCCGACGAGTTGAGAGAAGGGAAGATAGGGTGGGTGGGTGGGGGTGACCAGCGAGATATGATTTTTTTTTTTAACTAATATATGAAATGTTCAAAATATTTTTGATAAATGTCACGTTATTTTTTTTAAAAAAATAACCATTTTTAACTAAGTATCAAAATGAAAAAAAAATGTAAATATAAGGTTTAAATTAATAGTGAAAATAAAATTTTAAAAATTTTAAAATGTTTAAAATTAAGATAAATGTTTTAAGTAATGTAATTATTAAAAAAAGTTAATATATATATATATATATATATCTTTAAAATTTATAATTATAAAAATAATACTTAATATTAAATATTATTTAATTAAAAGGTATTAAATTAAATAAGTAAGTGATTAATGTGAAATAATGTGTTAAATATTATTTTTAATAATAAAATTAAATAACTTTATTATAAATAATATTATTTTTATAATAAAAATATATTTAACATAAATTATAATATTAATATTGTTTTAAACAGTTGCACATTAAAAAAAATGATTAGAAGAGTCATCCGTGTTCCACGCCAAAATAATGTAAATATATAAGGCGTTTTCCATTCTTTCCTTTGCCTCATTCAGTCACCAAGAGAACGATAACAGTAAGAAAGAGACCCATAACCATGAATATAGTGGTCAATTTCTACGTAAACCAAATCCAAACCCTAGTCACTTCAAACCCATCTGACGTTCATCAATGCCTTGTCCAAATCCAAGAACTCCACTCTCGCCATCTCCACCGTCTAATCATCGGCTTCGACATCGAATGGCGACCTTGTTATCCCAACAACGACCCACAGTACTCCATCTTCAGAAACCCCATCGCTACACTCCAACTCTGTGTTGGTCGTCGTTGTCTCATCTTCCAAATCATTCATTCCAACCACATCCCATCTTCTCTAATCAACTTTCTCGCAAACCCTGATTTCACTTTTGTGGGTATTTTGGTTCAAGACCATCTGAGTCGTTTAGCTGTTGACTATAACTTGTTTATGGCTAATGCGGTTGATATTGCGATTGTTGCTGCTGAGAATTTTTGTGAACCTCATCTTAGACTTTGTGGGTTGAAAGGTTTGGCCAGAGAAATGATTGATTTGGAGTTTCAGAAGCCCAGAAGTGTTATCAGAAGTGAGTGGGATAATGTTACTCTTAGTTTTGAACAGATCCATTTTGCTTCCGTTGATGCTTTTCTTTGTTTTGAGATTGGCAAGTCCTTGATTGTTGATTAATAAAAATAGTGTTAATTGTTTAGCTTGTGTGTTTTGCGAATCCTAGGAGGAGATCTAGGAAATGGATTTTGAAGTTTTTGTTAGGTTCAAATGAAAACCGTTAATAAATGCTTTGTACGGATCATTTAATCTCTTGCTAATTACTTTTTTTTTCTGAGGATTTCTACTTCTTCTTTTAATTACTCTCTTTACGCCTTATTTTCTGTTTTTCTTTAATCATCTCTCCACGAACATAAGACGTGGTTGTTAGTAAATTTGGATAAAATAATATAATCACAAATTCTAACCCCATATTAAATAACAAATAAATAGATAATACACAATACAAGAATTATAGTGAAAATTACAAATTAGAGAAAAATCACTTTCGTTGTCAAAAGACAACCAGAGAAGAATTCACTATGTGGAAAATTATTACAATTACATTCTCAGGAATTTTCTCACATACCCAAAAGACAAGAGCAATTACAAGCCCAAGAGAATTTTCCCACAAAATTCTCTCACTTAAGAACTTCTCATACAAGCTTTTCTCTATTTTTGGGATAATTATCAATGAAGAAATGAAGCCATATTTATAGCCTTCAAGTTCTCATTTCATATGCCAAACATTTCTTCATTCAACAAAATTAGGCTACCTAATTTTCCTATTCTTTATTTAAATAAGGTTAGGCACCTCCATCTTTGACAATATGGTAAGCCACATTCCATTAATTTTCTTCTAAATTAGGCACCTCCTATTTTGACTAACAAACCTAATATTATTTTTAATCAATCATAACAATCTCCATCTTGATTAAAAATAAACATGGTTACCACTACAACACTGTCTATTCCAACAGTCATAATTCTCTACACCAAGAATTATCATACTCCACCATAAAGAGTACACCCATTTAGAATTAATCACCAATTCTAAGAATTTCACATCGGCTCATGTCGAAAAAAAAACTTGCTGAAATTTATGGTGCAACTCTCACACTTGGTTTTCCCGAGAGTTCATCAGCCATCGACATCCTTTCCACCACACACCTTGCATCTATACCAAGTCAATGCCCGTGTGAAAACTTGTGGACCCGCTACCAGTAACACACCCTCTTTCATGGCAATATTTAGAGACTAGCGGCATGCCATGAGGATGTACACGCTCTTTTCAAAGAGCATCACTATAGTCTTTGAAAATAGACATACTATTAGCGTCACCGTCGGTATTTGAGCTTCTTGCAGGATCAGCTCCACCCTTTGGACAATTTCTTTTGAGGTGCCCAGATTGTCCACACCCACAGCACACTATCTTCTTTTTCATGAAATTGTTTTCCTTTCGGTTGTCAGCTACCAATGCTAAGTTTTCAGGCGAAACATTTCTTTCACCACTCAGCCTTTTTTCTTCAGAAAAAAAAACTTGCTAGTAACTTCTAAAAAAATTATTTTCTCCTTTCCATGAATCAAGATAGGTTTCATGTGATCATAAGAAGATGGAAGAGACTAGATGAGCCTTAAAGCTATATCTTCATCATCAAGTTTAACTCCAATGGTTTCCAGTTCAGAGATAATACCATTGAGAACACTTAGATGGTCAGACATAATAGTTCCTTCATTCATACGCAAAGTATGAAACTGCTCTTTCAAATATACCCGATTTGAAACGCCTTTTGCCTAATACAATTCTTCAAGCTTTTCCCAGAGTTCTTTGGTCATAGATATTCCATGTACATTTGCAAGAATATTTTTGGCCAAACAAAGCCAAATTGCACTTGCAGCTCTTAGATCAAGATCTTCCCAATCTTCATCACTTATATTGGTTTTATTGGACTCAATACCAGTAACAAAGGCTGGTTTCCCCTTTAAGGCCTTGTGTAACCTATATTGGATCAACAAATCTTTGACTTGTACTTGCCACAGGTCAAAATTGATTCTCCCATCAAATTTCTCAATGTCAATCTTGACTCCTGACATTCCTCCTTCTTTCTTTGAAATTGGCCCTGATACCAGTTGTTAGGAAATTTGGATAAAATGGTATAATCACAAATTCTCCCTCCCAAGAACTTCCTTAGCAGAATATTAAATAACAGAGAAATAGATAATACACAACACAAGAATTATAGTGGAAACTCCAAATTAGAGAAAAACCACTTTCATTGTCAAAAGACAACCAGAGAAGAATTCACTATGTGGAAAATTGTTACAACCACACTCTCAGTAATTTTCTCACACACCCAAAAGACAAGAGCAATTACAAGCCCAAGAGAATTTTTTCACAAAATTCTCTCACTTAAGAACTTCTCATACAAGCTTTTCTCTATTTTTTGGATGATTATCAATGAAGAAATGAAGCCATATTTATAGCCTTCAAGTTCTCATTTCATATGCCAAACATTTCTTCATTCA